>JAUMHN010000008.1:3256308-3304188 GCA_032360265.1 Heliamphora ciliata
CGTGAGACATGTCTAGGTTATTTTCCAAATCCTAGGAAGATGTGAAATATCGTCTAGGTACCTATGCTCAAACCTTAGTGATGCGCAAAGTGTCTTCAACATATTAAGATGCGTGAGACGTGTATAGGTTATTCCAAACCCTAGTAAGGTGTGAAACATCATCTTAGGTAGCCTTGTCCAAATCCTCGAGATGCGAGAACTGTCTCCTAAGGTCTCGCATAAATTTTCCTAAGGTCTTGTATAGATTTTGTGTTTAAAGTCCCTGAGTTTCTTCAAACATGCTTCGCCAAGTAAAAGTGATATGCGAAGGGTTCCCTTGAGAGGACGTCTAGGATGGAAGTGTGAATATGTGTAAACATGCTTAGAAATGCAAATTCTTTAGTACCACATGCACAATTGGTTGATTCTTCAACTAGGGCAATTTTTTTGGCTTTAGTCCTTCTTAACATGCATACTTCAAGTTCTAGTTCAAGATTCACGTATTCGGCTCAAGCTTTAAGATATATTCTATGAAATAGTCAAACTAAAGAACAAGAAGAAGAAAGAGGACCTACCGCATGATTGCTGCAGAAAGATGAATGCTAGGCTCTCGGAGAAGAATCCCTGCACCCACCCGTAGTCCCGCACACGTGCATCAACAACCAGGATTTTACATCTACTGGATCACAGATTCATGTAATCCATTTCATACACATATGTAAACCTAAACCAGGAATTAAAGCATATAATCATGCATCAACACGACGTTCCACAAACCACGTCACATGTCTATAAAACCCTAGGTTTTAAAGCATAAACCATGTTACACATAACGATTGATATCTCAACCACGTAATCCACATACGTATTCCGTACATAAATAAACAGTTATGAATATGCACAAAACCATATAAATTCACATCACATTGCCACCCGTCACGTAACCGACAAACCCACAACGCATGAACCACCACGCATACAACCGTGTACCAAAATACGAATCTAACCATGCACGTCACACGCGCCCAACACAAACCCACGACGCCCACACGCACCCGTCACAAACCCACGACGCCCACTTGCGCCCAATACAAACAACAAACTTACAGAACACGACCTAACCAAAGGCCAACACAAACCTCCCACAAATGGGTTCTCACCAAAACTCCATCTCTAGAAAGAACACCGGATCCAACGCGTCCCGCACCCAACGATGCACCAATCACCACGCACTCAACCGTGCACCAACACCCCGCATGAAATGACCAACACCCTTTCTGTGACTGCAATTGATCGGATCCCATAATCCAAACAACTAAAAATCACTAGAGGAGAGAAGTCGATCAATCCCCATAACCCAATCGACCGAGAGGCCACCATACGACCAAAAGAAACCCCCAAGGCCCCACAACAACCAACACGGGCTCCCACGCACCCAACATAGCCCTACTCATTTCCAACGCAAGCCCATGATGCCCCAAGAAACAAGAAACTTGATAAAAAGGGGCAACAAGGATGAAAAACAACCTTTCTCAAACATTCGGCCAAAAACGGGTGAAAAACGGATTGAATATCTTGACATACATTCACTCTTTTAATCATAACTTTTTCTACAAAAATAATTTTAAGGTTAGAGAGGTGTCATTGGAAAGAGGACTTCCGGGACTTCGATTTGAGTACAGGAACGACCCAGTTTCGAGTCCGAACGAGTGAGATAACATCAAAACAAAACGGCCATGCGCACCAGTCCGCTCGAGCGGACGTCGGGCGCTTGAGCGAGCTACCACCCGAGAACAATCCAGAAAATTCCTGTTTTCTGTTCTAAGGCCCAAAACCCACTCTCTTCATCATTATACTTCAAATCTCCACTTCCACATCCAAATCGAAGCCTTAAAGCTCCCTCTCAACACCCTCGGACATACCCAAGCCCAAGACTGCCACAAAACCTCGAAACAAACACTCAAAACCCGATTTCATCAAACCGAAATCAACACAAAACCCCCTTTCAAACCAAAACCCAGTTTATCAAAACATAAATCAATTTTTCATGGATTTTTAAGCGGTAAAAACACGCACGATTACACGTAGCACCCTTATAAGACATGAAAGTCTAGGATCCTACCTCGGTGAGTTAAAAACTCGCCGTCTTGATCTACGTGCAAAATTAAATTTTGTCGAAATGAAATTCTGCCCGGATGACCGTGCCAAGAACAAGGATCCGCTGTTGGATCGTTGAAAACCGAGCCATAGGACCCACGAAAACTAGAGAGAAGGCAGAGAGAAACTTGTAGAGAGAGGGAAGAGGGAGAGAGAGGAGAAGATATTTTGGAATAAATGTCTAAAGGAAGATATTTATAAGCTCGTCGAAAAATATCTTTGTTTTTTTTTTTTGAAACACTGCTACAACAGCCAACGGCCCCGGGAAGCTACCCCGCATGTACATCTAACCCAAATCATGCATCTAAAAGCATATAAACATGCAGAAATGGAAATGACAAACACGCGTCGAAAAATGCCAAAAAAGAAAATGGGTCGGGTCTCACAACTCTACGGCCCTTAAAGGAAATTCGTCCACGAAATTCAACTCAAGGTCAAAGAAAATTACCCGTGGATGACAATCAACACGGGTAGACGAGATGGATAGCCAAATCATTCCTAGGATATAGTCAAAGACGGTCAGGCATCCTAAACAAAGGCTAACTATCTCAAAGATTCGGGATATACAACTCACCCCAACCTCACATCCTCATCAACCGCTGGCTCAACACAGCACACCACCCACGGAAACCATCACTAACTCCCAAACCCAGAGTCACAGCCTCGACCACGGCCTCGCTCTCTCTACACAAACATCGCGTCTATATAAAAGAAGAGACAGAACATAAGACGCATCACATAGCATGAACATAAACGTTAACCACGAAAGCATGCTAACACATAGCCACATAGATTCATGCTAAACAAAACCCATATACCGAGGAGAACCAACAAGAATGACGCGTCAATCTAGACAACCTACTCGGGTTCCTTTCTAGAAATCACGTCACCTAAACGCGATTCCAACTTGGCTCCCAAGTTTGTTAATCCAAATACCCAAAGGCAGAACTATCACTCCTAAGATTCAACCCCCATGCTAACATATAAACATCATTCTCACGCCTTACATGTCAACACATTCATGTTATCAAAGCATCTAAACACATGCAGTCAAGCATACGCAATTAACCTCACACGGGATACACCATCTTCCCACGGCTCATAGATATTCGTACCTAAAGCTCTGATCCCATTCTGTCACGCCCCAAACTCCGAGTCACGTGAAACACATATAAACAACCAAATATGATTCCTAACCCGAGAATCATGCATTGCATATAAATGCCAAACGGCTTACATTACACGGCTCCAACGCCGAGAAACATGTATAAGCATACATGATACAGATATAAACAAAAAGGAAGACTATAACTCTTCTACCTCATCAACACTTCCAGATCAATCTGCGTGACCGGTACTTGAAGAAAAGCAAATCCCACACCGTGAGTCAAAGCTCAGCAGAAACTAGACATGAATGCAATATAAGCTAAACAAGCTAGGAAAACGAGGTGCAATTTTAAACTCTCTTTCAAGCCTTGAAAACATTTTCACATACAAACGGGAAAGCGATAATACAAACCATCTTTTGACTCGCTCACAGGAGTCCAAAAAAAAATAGTTGAAAAGGGTTTTCAGATCGCGATTCACACGACCCTTAAAAAAGTTAAAAAATTGGTCTATCCGTCCCATAATGCAGTACATGCAATCCATGATACATACAATCGGCCCTCACACGCCGCAACAACAGATCTAACAATCGGCCCTCTTACCCCACAACCACAGTCCTAACACTGAGACAAAGATCTATACATAAACATACATTTCTGGGATAAAATCGTATACTATGGGATAAAACCATAGACCAAACCACGGGGAAAAACCTCATACTTTACCGTAAGCCACAAAATGGAACCGCCGACTACGGATTCTACCGCGGGATAAATCCACATGCCACAAGATAAGACCGCATACCACGAGATAACACCGTATACCACGGGATAAGACCGCATACCATGGGATAAGACCACATATTACAGGATAAAACTGAAATTAACGGGGTAACACCGAATACATTCAATAGGATAATACTGAAACTACGGGATAACACCGAGCATTCTTATGCATAACCTAATCAGGATTTAAATGCACATAACATATCACATACACCACATGCATGTGCCCCACAGATCCATCACAGCGATGCCTAATAAAACTATGTGTCTTACAGCATGCAACCACGATACACAAAAGATATCATGCCATGTAATCCATGCGTAAAGAAACAGTTATAAACGCACATAGCCATATAACCCGACTAGACATCACAAGCCACACACCTGTCATTCGATACCTGAACGACCGATCCACAAATCGGGACCCGTCCACACACCGGGACAACCAACGATACAAAAAACCAATACCAAAACCTAAGCCGGAGGTCAACACAGCCCAAGCGCTCGAGTGCTCAACCACCGCTCGAGCGGTCCCCTACCGACATACCACTCTGCCATCAACCCGCTCGAGCACACCACCACCGCTCGAGTTGTCAATCACAGACCCAACACTCAGGGACCACCCCGCACGAGCGCTCAACCACCGCTCGAGCGCTCAACGCTGGGAGAAAACTCAAACTAGGAACCAGAACCAAGCACCCGCGTGCAACGATGCACGAACCACAACGCTTACAATCATGTACCAAAACCCGCATCTAACCATGCACGTCACACGCGCCCAACAAAAACCCACGACGCCCACACACGCCCAACACAAACAACAAACTTACAGAACGTGACCTAACCAAAAGGTCAGCACAAACCTACCACAAAATGGTTCTCACCAAAACTCCGTCTCTTGAAAGAACACCGGACGTAACGCGTCCCGCACCCAACAATGCACCAATCACCACGCACTCAACCGTGTACCAACACCTCGCATGAAGTGACCAACACCCTCTCCGTGACTTCAATTGATAGGATCCCATAATCCAATCAACTAAAAATCAGTAGAGGAGAGCAGTCAATCGAGCCCCATAACCCAATCGACCGAGAGGCCACCACACGACCAAAAGAAACCCCCAAGGCCCCAGCACAACCAACACGAGCTCTCACACGCCCAACACGGCCCCACTCACGTCCAACGCAAGCCCACGATGCCCCAAGAAACAAGAAACTTGATAAAAAGGGGCAACAAGGTTGAAAAATAACCTTTTCCAAACATTCGGCCAAAAACGGGTGAAAAACTGTTTGGAAATCTTGACATACATTCACTCTTTTAATAATAACTTTTTCTACAAAAATCATCTTAAGGTGAGAGAGGTGTCATTGGAAAGAGGACTTCCGGGGCTTCGATTTGAGTATAAGAACGACCGAATTCCGAGTCAGGACGAGGGAGATAACATCAAAACAAAACGGCCCTGCACAGCCAGTCCGCTCGAGAGGACGTCGGGCGCTCAGGCAAGCTACCACCCGAGAACAACCCAGAAAATTCATGTTTTCTGTTCTAAGGCCCAAAATCCACTCTCTTTGTCATTATACTTCAAATCTCCACTTCCACATCCAAATCGAAGCCTTAAAGCTCCCTCTCGACACCCTCGAAGATACCCAAGCCCAAGACTACCCCAAAACCTCGAAACAAATACTTAAAATCGGATTTCATCCAACCAAAATAAACACAAAACCCCCTTTCAAACCAAAACCCGATTTATCAAAACATAAATCAATTTTTCATGCATTGTTAACTGGTAAAAATACACACGATTACACGTCGCAGCCTTATAAGACATGAAAGTCTAGGATCCTACCTCGGTGAGTTAAAAACTCGACGTCTTGATCTATGTGAAAAATTGAACTTTGCCGAAATAAAATTCTGTCCTGATGAACGCGTAGGCCACCGTGCCAAAAGTAAGGATCCGCTGTTAGATCGTTGAAAACCGAGCCATGGGCTCCCCCGAAAACTAGAGAGAAGGCAGAAGGAAACTTGTTGAGAGAGAGAAGAGAGAGAGACAGGAGAAGATATTTTGGAATAAATATCTAAAGGAAGATACTTATAGGCTCGTCGAAAAATATCTTCTTTTTTTTTAAACCCGCGCCACAATAGCCAACGGCCCCGGGAACTTACTCTGCATGCATATCTAACCCCGATCACGCGTCTAAAAGCATATAAACATACAGAAATGGAAACAACAAACACGCGTCAGAAAATTCCAAAAAAGAAAACGAGTCAGGGTCTCACAACTCTACCCCTGAAAGGAATTTCGTCCCCGAAATTCAACTCAAGGTCGAAGAAATCAACTCGTGGATCACAATCAACACAGGTACACGAGATTGTTAGCCAAATCATTCTTAGGATATAGTCAAACACGGTCAGCCATCCTAAACAATGGCCAACTATCTCAAAGATTCGGGATCTACAACTAACCCCAACCACACATCCTCATCAACCGCTGGCTCAACACAACACATCACCCACGGAAACTATCACTAACTCCCAAATCCACGGTCACAGCCTCGACCACGGCCTCACCCTCTCTACACAAACATCGCATCTATACGAAAGGAAAGACAGAACATAAGACGCATCACATAGCATGAACATAAACGTTAACCACGTAGGCATGCTAACACATAGCCATATAGATTCATGTTAAACAAAAACCACACTCTGAGGAGAACCAACAAGAATGACGCGTCAATCTGGACAATCAACTCAAGTTCCCTGCTAGAAATCACGTCAGCTAAACGCTTTCTAACTTGGCTCTCAAGTTTGTTAATCCAAATTCCCAAAGGAACAACTATCACTCCTAAGATTCAACACCCATGCTCACATATACACATCATTCTCACACCTAACATGTCAACACGTTCATGTTATCAAAGCATCTAAACACATGCAGTCAAGGATACGTAATTAACCTCACACGGGATACACCCACTTTCCACGGCTCATCGGTATTCGAACCTAGAGCTCTGATCCCATTCTGTCACACCCCAAACTCTGGGTCACGTGAAACACCCATAAACAACTAAATATGATTCCCAACCCGAGAATACACTCTCAATATAAACCGTACATGCATTGTATATAAACGCCAAACGGTTAACATTACACGGCTCCAACGCCGAGAAACATGTATAAGCATACATGATACAGATAGAAACAAAAAGGAAGACTATAACTCTTTCACTTCTACAGCACCTCCAGATCAACCTGCGTGACTGGTACCTGAAGAAAAATCAAATCCCACACCGTGAGCCAAAACTCAGCAGAAACTAGACAGGCATGCAATATAAGCTAAATGTGCTAGGAAAACGAGGTGCAGTTTTAGACTCTTTTTGATGCCTCGAAAACAATTTCACATGAAAACGAAAAAGCGAGAATACAAACCATCTTTTGACTCGCTCACAGGAGTCCAAAAAAATAGTTAAAAAGGATTTTTAGATCGCGATTCACACGACTCTTAAAATAGTTTGAAAATTAGTCTATCCGTCCTATAATGCAATACATGAAATCCATGATACATACAACCGGCTCTCACACGCCGCAACCACAAATTTAATAATCGGCCCTCATACGCCGCAACCACAGTCCTAACACTGAGACAAAGATCCATACTTAAACAAACATTTTCGGGATAAAACCGTAAACTATGGGATAAAATCATCGACCAAACCACGGGATAAAATAGCATACTTTACCGTAAGCCACGGGATGGAACCGCCGACTACGGAATGTACCACGGGATAAAACTGCATGCCACGGGATATGACGGCATACCACAGGATAATACCGTATACCACGGGATAACACCGCATACCATGGGATAACACCGTATACCACGGGATAAGACCACATATTACAGGATAATACTAAAATTAACGGGGTAATACCGAATACATTCAATAGGATAATACTGAAACTACGGGATAACACCGAGCATTCCTACGCATAACCTAATCAAGATTTAAATGCATATAGCATAGCACACACACCACATGCATGTCTGCCACAGATCCATCACAGCCATGCCTAATAAAACTCTGAGTCCTACAGCAAGCAACCACGATACACAAAAGATATCATGCCATGTAATCCATGCATAAAGAAACAATTATAAACGCACATAGCCATATAACCCGACTAGACATCACAAGCCACACACCTGTCATTCGATACCTGAACGACCCATCCACAAATCGGGACCCGTCCACACACCGGGACAACCAACGATACAAAAAACAAAAACCAGAACCTAAGCCGGAGGTCAACACAGCCCAAGCGCTCGAGCGCTCAACCACCGCTCAAGCAGTCCCCTACCGACATACCCCTCTGCCATCACCCCGCTCGAGCACACCAACATCGCTCGAGCGGTCAATCACCGACCCAACACTCTGGCACCACCCCGCTCGAGCGGTCAACGATGGGAGAAAACTCAAACCAGGAACCGAAACGAAGCTCCCGCATGCAACGATTCACAAACCACCACGCATACAATAGTGTACCAAAACCCGCATCTAACCATTCACGTCACACGCGCCCAACACAAACCCACGACACCCACAAGCGCACAACACAAACCCACGACGCCCACACGTGCCCAACACAAACAACAAACATATAGAACACGACCCAACCAATGGCCCACGCAAACCTCCCACAAAACGGTTCTCACCAAAACTCCATCTCTAGAGAGAACACCGGACCCAATGCGTCCCGTACCCAACGATACACCATCACCATGCACTCAATCGTGCACCAACACCCCGCATGAAATGACCAACACCCTCTCCGTGACTTCAATTGATAGGATCCCATAACCCAATCAACAAAAAATCACAAGAGGAAAGCAGTCGATCGAGCCCCATAACCCAATCGACCGAGAGCCACCACATGACCAAAAGAAACCCCCAAGGCCCCAACACAACCAACACGGGCACCCACATGCCCAACACGGCCCCACTCACGTCCAACGCAAGCCCACGATACCCGAAGAAACAAGAAACTTGATAAAAAAGGGCAACAAGGATGAAAAACAACCTTTCCCAAACATTCGGCTAAAAATAGGTGAAAAATGGTTTGAAAATCTTGACATACCTTCACCCTTTTATTCATAATTTTTTCTACAAAAATAATTTTATGGTGACAGAGGTGTCATTGGAAAGGGGACTTCTTGGGCTTCGATTTGAGTAGAAGAACGACCCAATTTCGAGTCCGAACGAGGGAGATAACATCAAAACAAAATGGCACTGCGCAGCTAGTCCGCCCGAGCGGACGTCGAGCGCTCGACTGAGCTACCACCCGAGAACAACCCAAAAAATTCCTGTTTTCTGTGCTAAGGCCCAAAACCCACTCTCTTCATCATTATACTTCAAATCTCCACTTCCACATCCAAATCGAAGCCTTAAAGCTCCCTCACGACACCCTCGAACATACCCAAGCCCAAGATTACCACTAAACCTCGAAACAAATACTCAAAACCCGATTTCATGCAATCGAAATCAACACAAAACCCCCTTTCAAACCAAAACCCGATTTATCAAAACATAAATTAGTTTCTCATGCATTTTTAACTGATAAAAACACACACGATTACACGTAGCACCGTTATAAGACATGAGAGTCTAGTGTCCTAGCACGGTGAGTTAAAAACTCGACGTCTTGATCTACGTGCAAAACTAAACTTTATCGGAATAAAATTCTGCCCGGATGAACGTATAGGCCACCGTGCCAAAAGTAAGGATCCGCTGTTGGAACATTAAAAACCGAGCCATGGGCCCCCCAAAATCTAGAGAAAAGGCAGAGAGAAACTTGTAGAGAGAGAGAAGAGGGAGAGTGAGGAGACGATAATTGGAAATAAATATCTAAAAGAAAATATTTACAGGCACGTCGGAAAATATCTTCTTTTTTTTTTAACCTCGCGCTACAACGGCCAACGGCCCCAGGAACCTATCCTATATGCATATCTAACCACGATCATGCATCTAAAAGCATATAAACATGCAAAAACGGAAACGACAAACACGCGTCGAAAAATGCCGAAAAGAAAATGGGTCAGGGTCTAACAACTCTAACCCCTTAAAGGAATTTCGTCCTCCAAATTCAACTCAAGGTCGAAGTAAACAACCCGTGGATCACAATCAACACAGGTACATGAGATGGTTAGCCAAATCATTCCTAGGATATAGTCAGACACGGTCAGCCATCCTAAATAATAGCCAACAATCTCAAAGACTCGGGATCTACAACTCACCCCAACCCCACATCCTCATCAACCGCTGGCTCAACACATCACACCACCTACGGAAACCATCACCAACTCCCATACCCATGGTCACAGCCTCGACCACGGCCTTGCCCTCTCTACCCAAACATCGTGTCTATATGAATGGAAAGACAGACCATAAGACGCATCACATAGCATGAACATAAACGTTAACCACGTAGGCATGTTAACACAGCCATATAGATTCATGTTAAACAAAACCCACACACTGAGGAGAACCAACAAGAATGACGCGTCAATCGGGACAACCTACTCAGGTTCCCTGCTACAAATCACATCAGCTAAACGCGTTTCTAACTTGGCTCCCAAGTTTGTTAATCCAAATGCCCAAAGGCAAGACAATCACTCCTAAGATTCAACCCCCATGCTCACATATACACATCATTCTCACACCAAACATGTCAACACGTTCATGTTATCAAAGCATCCAAACACATGCAGTCAAGCATACATAATTAACCTCACACGGGATACACGTTCTTCCCACGGCTCATAGGTATTCGAACCTAAAGCTCTAATACCATTTTGTCACGCACCAAACTCCAGGTCACGTGAAACACCCATAAACAACCAAATATGATTCCCAACCCGAGAATACACTCTCAATAGAAACAATACATGCATTGTATATAAACGCCAAATAGCTTACATTACAAGGCTCTAACTCCGAGAAACATGTATAAGCATACTTGATACAGATAGAAACAAAAAGGAGGGCTCTAACCCTTCCACCTCTCCTGCGCCTCCAGATCAACCTGCGTGACCGGTACATAAAGAAAAGCAAATCCCACACCGTGAACCAAAGTTCAGCAGAAATTAGATAGGCATGCAATATATGCTAAACATTCTGAGAAAACAAGGTACAGTGTTAGAATCTCTTTCAACCCTTGAAAATATTTTCACATGCAAACGGGAAAGCGAGAATACAAACAATCTTTTGACTCGCACACAGGAGTCTAAAAAAACAGTTGAAAAGGATTTTTAGATCGCGATTCACACGACTCTTAAAACAGTTTAAAAATTGGTCTATCTGTCCCATAATGCAATATATGCAATCCATTATACATACAACCGGCCCACACACGCCGCAATCACAAATCTAACAACCGGCCCTCATACGCCACAACCACGGTTCTAACACTGAGACAAAGATCCATCCATAAACATATATTTCCGGGATAAATGGTATACTATGGGATAAAACCATAGACCAAATCACTGGGTAAAACCGTATACTTTTTCGTAAGCCACAAGATGGAACCGCCGACTACGGATTATACCACAGGATAAAACCGCATGCCAGGGGATAAAACCACATACCACGGGATAAGACCACATATTACAGGATAAAACTAAAATTAACGGGGTAACACCGAACAGATTCAACAGGATAATACTGAAACTACAGGATAACACCGAGCATTCCTATGCATAACCTAATCAGGATTTAAATGCATATAACATACCACATACACCACATGCATGTGCCCCATAGACCCATCACAGCCATGCCTAATAAAACTCTGAGTTTTACAGCAAGCAACCACGATACACATAAGATATCTGGCCATGTAATCCATATATAAAGAAACAGTTATAAACGCACATCGCTCTATAATCCCACTAGACATCACAAGCCACACACCCGTCATTACATACCCGAATGACCCATCCACAAATCGGGACACGTCCAAACACTAGGACAACCAACGATACAAAAAACCAAAACCAAAATCTAACCCGAAGGTCAACACAGCCCAAGCGCTCGAACGCTCAACCACCGCTCGAGCGATCCCCTACCAACATACCCCTCTGCCACCACCCCGCTCCAGCACACCACCACCCCTCGAGCGGTCAATCACCGACCCAACACTCTGGCACCACTCTGCTCGAGCGCTCAACCACCGCTCGAGCGATCAACGCTGGAAGAAAACTCAAACCAGGAACCGGAACCAAGCACCCACATGCAACGATGCACGAACCGCCACGCATACAACCGTGTACCAAAACCCGCATCTAACCATGCTCGTCACACGATCCCAACACAAACCCACAACGCCCACACGTGCCCAACACAAACGCACGATGACCACACGCGCCCAACACAAACAACAAACTTACAGAACACGGCCTAACCAAAGGCCAACACTAACCTCCCACAACACGGCTCTCACCAAAACTCCATCTCTAAAAGGAATACTGAACCCAACGCGTCCTGCACCCAACGATGCACCAATCACCACGCAATTAATCGTGAACCAACACCCCGCATGAAATGACCAACACCCTCTCTGTGACTTCAATTGATGGAATCCCATAATGCAATCAACTAAAAATCAGTAGAGGAGAGCAGTTGATCCAGCCCCAGAACCCATTCGTCCGAGAGGCCACCAATCGACCAAAAGAAATCCCCAAGGCCCCAGCATAACCAACACGGGCTCCCACACGCCCAACACAGTCCCACTCACGTCCAACGCAAGCCCACGATGCCCCAAGAAACAATAAACTTGATAAAAAGGAGCAACAACGATGAAAAACAACATTTCCCAAACATTCGGCCAAAAACGGGTTAAAAACGGTTTAGAAATCTTGACATACTTTCACTCTTTTACTCATAACTTTTTCTACAAAAATAATTTCAAGGTGGGAGAGGTTTCATTGGAAAGAGGACTTCCGGGGCTTCAATTTGAGTACAAGAACGACCCAATTCCGAGTCCAGATGAGGGAGATTACATCAAAACAAAATGGCCCTACACAGCCAGTCCGCTCGAGCGGACGTCGCGCGCTCGAGCGCGCTACCACCCGTGAACAACCCTAAAATTCCTGTTTTCTGTTCTATGGCCCAAAACCCACTCTCTTCATCATTATACTTCAAATCTCCACTTCCACATCCAAATCGAAGCCTTAAAGCTCCCTCTCGACATCCTCGGACATACCCAAGCCCAAGACTACCACAAAACCTCGAAACAAACACTCAAAACCCGATTTCATCCAACCGAAATCAACACAAAACCCTCTTTCAAACCAAAATCCGATTTATCAAAACATAAATTAGTTTTTCATACATTTTAACTGGTAAAAACACACACGATTACACGTAGCACCCTTATAAGACATGAGAGTCAAGGATTCTACCTCGGTGAGTTAAAAACTCGACGTCTTGATCTACGTGCAAAACTAAACTTCGTCATAATGAAATTCTGTCAGGATGAACGTGTAGCCCACCCTGCCAAAAGCAAGGATCTGCTGTTGAATTGTTGAAAACCGAGCCCCGGACCCCGAAAACTAGAGAGAAGGCAGAGAGAAACTTGTAGAGAGAGAGAAGAGAGAGAGAGAGAGGAGAAGATATTTTGGAATAAATATTTAAAGGAAGATATTTATAGGCTCGTCGAAAAATATCTATTTTTTTTTAAACCCGCGCCACAACGGCAACGACCCCGGGTACTTACCCCGCATCCATATCTAATCTCGATCGTGCATCTAAATGCATATAAACATGCAGAAACGGAAACGACAAACACGCGTCGAAAAATGCCGAAAAAAAAAACGGGTCAGGGTCTGACAGAATAGGTCTAGAATCACCTCACGGCCACCTTCGCATAGCCTCCAACGACCGCTGATAACAACATTTAGATTGCCAGAACGAAAGTTCCATACTTGGAAGAAAATATGAAAACTATCTCGGATTCCAAAACAACTAAATCAATTTTCTTTAAACAGCCACCATTTTTGTTATGGATCTTCATTTTGAGTGATCTTTAGTGTTCCAAAATGAGGACATCATGAACTACATCTTTCATGTTTATCACTTTCCTCAGATTTACATATGAAAATTTCACTTGAACTTCAAAAATCGAATCTGCTAGATTTTCTACAACTCAACAAACCAGTCCCCTTTAAACAGTCATTGTTTCTTCTACAAAACTCTGATTTTGGTGATTTTTGATGATCTAAGAAAGAAAACAATTATCTACAAGTTTTGTATTTATGACTTTTGTAATAAACAGTGTTTGTTATGTGAAAATCTAGCCCAAACCTTGCAAATCGAATCTGTCCGAAAATCTGAGTTTATGAGAGACAACCCCTTTTTCAGCTTCTGTACAAGCCTCTGGTAGTAACAACACTTAGAATATTGAAAATTAGATTAATCGTACTTTTCAAGTATATAGAAGTTGACCAAAATTGGATTTAGTAAGGCCTCTAAAAATCACGACCAAAGTTAGCCCCCACAAACTAGTTTCGACAGTTAAATCATTAGCCACTTTTTAATCTTTCTACTAAAAATCCACTCTTTTGACCTAAAATACAAAAACTAATACTACTTTTAAACTCAGGGACCTCAAAAACCTTTAGATGACCCAAAACATGTTTTCTAAAACATGAGGGTAAAATTACCATTTTGCCCCTCAAGACCATTTTAATAACATTATATTAATAAGTTAGAATTGTATACCAGTAATGCAATGACATAGCCTGTAACTATTTCTGGTTTGTTACAGTTAGACCTAGGCAACCCAAGATAGGGGGAGAATTGAGTCTTAAAAAAATTAATAACAAATTTTAAAACCTTTTTGAAAACCTTTTAATATAGCAAACAAATATAGCAAAACAAACAAGGATTGAAGCAATGCAATTATTAAAGATGTTAGGGATAGAGAGATTAAATCGGACACCGAGAATTTATAGTGGTTCGGCTTCTTTTAAGCCTATGTCCACTCCTCAATTTTTTTCTTGAGAATTTTCACTATGCAGAATGCTTCACGGGTGCATTCCAAGCCTTTAAAATTTCAAGACTTCGCTTGAGCTATCGAATGTTTGCAGACATATTCAAAAGCCTATATCAGCTTCAAGAAGATCCTGTGAAAATAATTCTTTATTTTTTTCTAATCTCTCTTGAACTCTTCTTTAATGAGATTTACTCACTCATTCAAAAGGTAAAGGGTGGCTCACCCTTAATTACAATAAATGAAAAAATTAATGAGAAACACTCACTCTCTTTACATAAATTAATTTACAATAAATGAGAAGGTAAAGATATATGAGGAACAAGAGCTGAAGTTCAGCAATAAATGTGAGCTTGAGAATTTTGAGATTGATTCAACTAATAGAACAGTGATTGTAAGTCTCGAGTTGGAGTAAATGTTTAGACGTTACTCCCTATATAAGCTCTTGTGCATTCATGACCGTTGGAGATAGGTGAGAGCAATAAATGCTAAAAATTCAACCATTGAAGTTTGCTGCGAATTTGAATCTGTGTCGCAGGTATCGAAACTAAAGCCTTTGGTGTCAATACAAAATGTCTAGGGCATGGATCTTCAAGTGATTGGGTCAACACAATTTTTTTGAGGTGTTGATACAAATTCTGCAATCTTTCTCACCAACACAATGGTGTTGACACTTTTTGATCTGGTGTTGATTCATTTGAACTTCAGCATCCGGGACTAGACCATTTTTGTCGACTCATTTTACCTTTGGTGTCGTCACTAAATTCTGCAAAAGCCTTGGTATATTTGTCTGGACATATTTAGACTTTGGTGTCGACACCAAATTTCTTTAGGGGGGCTCGGGACTTTTGTGTGGACTCATATTCTCTTTTGTGTCGACACCTGAAATCTGCAGGTGGCGTCGGTTCTTTTGTGTCGACACATTTGGTATTTGTGTCGACTCAGTTTCGGATACCAAAAATGAGAAATCACTTTTGTGTCAACACAAATTTTATTTGTGTCGACTCATTTTAAGTCCTAAGATCTTCAATTCTTTTGTGTTGACACAACTTATTTGTGTCGACACTAATTCTTAATACTTGAAAGCAACTTCATCAAACAGTTAGGGTGTCAAACTATTTTTTCAAATGTGTTGACATAGTTGATATGCTTCAAGTATTCTTTGCCTTTAAAGTGTTTGACTTAATTTTCAATTGGATTCAAGACAAAATATTCTCTTTCAAGAATACTTAAGTGTTTTAATTCTTTTGAGATATAAGTCATTTCATTTGGCTAAAGGTGCTAACTCATTTGTTCAAGGTGTGCTAACATTTTTATTTTAAAAATATAAAATATTATCTTTTTAAAACCATTTTTTCTTAAAAAATGAATTTATAAAAATCATCAAAATCAATATAAAATGCCTCTGTCCTAACAATCTTCCATTTTTTGAGAATTACAAGCATTTATCATTTTCTGGAAAACATTTAAAAAAATTTTCAATAAGGATTCTCCCATTATCGATATGCCTTAAACAGAAAGAATCATAATAGCAAGGCATACATTCAATAGAGTATTATACACTTTGAAGATGATTTGCAATATAAATTTAGAAAAATTTGTGCATCACAACAATTATGTGCTAAGTGAATTTCCAAAATCCAAACACATAAATATAAACAGAATTGACTATGCACAGATACATATATAAGTATCAACATTCATCCATAAGCATGAAAACAAATGTTTTAAACATTCATTCAAAACATTCAAACAACCCAGTCAACCAAAAAACTGGAATGTACGTTAAACTTTACAACTTTTCCTTCAAAAAAAACTGAATGTATGTTTGTACTTCTTCTTCACTTCTTCTTCTCCTTTCTCCCCTTCACTACCTTACCTTACCTTCTCCACATTTGTGATTGTCAAAAAAGAGTCACTAGTCATCCATAAAGCGTTTGAATTTCTTCTTGCTTTCAGCTTTTTCTTTTCTTGCAAATGCTCATTCCTTGGAAGCTCGAGCTCTTTCATATTTGGCTTTTGCAACGGCCATTGCTTCAAGAGTGGCAGCTAATGCCAAGTCTGCATCATGCTTCAGGCGTGCAGCTTTTTTAACCTTCGTCTCCTTGGGTTTGAACTGAGAAACCCAGGCTTGTTTGAGCCATTGAAGATGCTCTTCAACTTTTCTTGCATTTTCTTGAACAACCATCACCACGCCTTCATTATATTATTTTCTGATTTGCCGAAGAATGGCATAGTTCGCATTAACAATTGAGACAATGCTATCATCCATTGTACGGCACAATGATCTTCTGGTATTAGTGGGTCGTTCAACTTCTTTGCGTAAGGTGCTGTTGAATTTGTCAAGGATTTTAACTTTCCTAGAGAGGTCAGATATGGTATGATTAAGATAAAAAAAAGTCTTGGTCCATTTTGGCTTGAAACGAAGACACTGAAGAGGATAAAGCTTGAATCAAGGAAACTACTTTTGACAGATCAATAGAGACTGTAGCAGAGGAAGAGATAGAAGGAGCATGAGCATATCCAGGAGTGGGAGGAGCATGAGAAGGACCAGGAGTACTAGAAGGGCCAGGAAAGTCAGATCGAATTGGAGGAGCGGGGGAGTTAAGATCAATATGAATATAAGATATATCGCGAGACAGAGGAGGAGTTCTAATGGAGGAGGGGGTACCATGTCGAGATGTAGTCCAAACTCCATTAACGTTTACAATTTGCATATGTTTAAGAGTGGAACTACCATACAGATCGTGTTTTAAAAAGGGAACCATTTTTCCGGTGGGTAGGTTTACGCCAAAGTGGCGAAACACGCGGCTCAAGTACATGCCATGAGGGAGAAATGAGTTAGACTTGCTGTGAGAGTGCAACATATGAGAAATGAATAAGAAGCCTAGGTCTAGACTCTTCTATTCAAGAATACACCACATGATAAAAATGTGCATATGTGCAACATCTCAAAATTTTCCCATCGGTGGTTGGAAAATGTGATTCACCATAGGATGCAATATACGCATCTCTGGTTTTAGTGAGTCAACCTCTAAGGGCTTGGAAGGGTCTATCTCATCGACTTCAAAAATATTTTTTACAGCCTCAGAAAAAGAAAAACCTTCAAGATGAATAGGTTTTTTGTTACAGGGAATACAAAGCTTACCTTCTGGAATGCCAAGAATTTCATTGAGGGATGAAGGGGTTAAATAAATGTCAACACCGTTTACCCATGTGGTAATGGTGGTGGATGGAATCAGTAAAATATGATAGTGAGCATAAAAAGATTTTACAAGTGTAGGATAATGGGGTTCGCAGAGTTGTAGTCTTTCCCACCTAAGACTTGAAAATAAACCCTTATATCTCATTTCAATGGAGTCAAAGAAGGAAAAATCTATGCTGCGGCCAGGAATGACTTTTCGATTCACAAAGGAAGAAAAATAAAGTTGACGAATTTACAGAGTTTTGAAGTTGATTACCTCAGCCATAGCAATTGATGTCGGTGCTGTTGCTATCGCCGTCGTGGAGGTCGTTTTATTCTTCTAGGATGCTCTAGGGCTTGAGGAACTTCCTTCGCCGATCCGTTTTGCCCCTTTTCCCATAGTTCATGGTGGCATTGTGAACGATTTTGGAGAGATTCGAAAAAGAAATGAAGGTCTGTCGACATGTCTTTCAAAGGAAAAATGGCAGGAGATGAACAGCTCTTATAGAGAGAAAGGGAAACGATGTGACGTTTGGGGGACCGACGCCTGTATATATAGGCATAAAGATTTATGTTGACATATATGACATTTGTGTTGACACTTTTCTTTGCAAGTGTGGGTATATGAAACAGGAAATGGTGTCGACACTTTTTCAGACGGTGTCGACACATTCGGCTATTTGGGTCGACACGATTAAGCTTTATGTCGACACAAATTTACCAGGAGACAGAAAATAGATTTGGGTCGACAATATATAGAAAGGGGTTGACACTTTTCTTCGCAGTGCCACTTCTATACAGTTTTGGGTCAACACAGCACATAATTGTGTCTAAACTTTTTCAAGTTGTGTCGACACATTTTCACATGTCAAGAAAGAACATCAAAAGTATTGAGATGCAATGAAAAGACATGGCATATCAATCATGAACCAGGAGCACATAATATACCAAGTTCTCTTCTTATATAGCATATTCTTTCTTCATTTAAGGGTTTTGTGAAAATATCCACTAATTGGTAATCTGTGCCTATAAATTCAAGTTCGATATTACCTTTTTACAGATGATCTCTAATTAAATGATACCTAATCTCTATATGCTTGATTCTTGATTGTTGTATTGGATTTTTAGATATATTAATTGCACTTGTGTTATCACATTTTATAGGAATATGATCTAAACAAAAACCAAAGTCTTCTAATTGTTGTTTCATCCAAAGAACTTGTGCACAACAGTTTTTAGCTGCAATGTACTCGACCTCAACTATAGACAAAGCCACTGAGTTCTACTTCTTGCCAAACCAAGAGATTAGTGAGTGTCCTAAGAATTGACAAGTTTCACTTGTGCTTTTCCTATCTACTTTGCATGTGGAAAAATTTGCATCTGAATAGCCAAATAACTCAAAGGCTGAATATAGAATAATCTTAGGTTTTATGTACCTAAGAGGTATCTAAAGATGCGCTTAATGGCGGTCACATGTGATTCTTTAAGAGTTGATTGAAATCTAGCGCATATGCATACACTAAACATGATATCCGGGCGCTTAACAGTTAAATATAAGAGAGATCCAATCATACCTCTATAACGCTTTTCATCCACTGCCATGCCATCTTCATCCTTGTGAAGCTTAGTTGTACGACACATTGGAGTTCCCATGAGTTTTGCCTTTAGCATGTCGAACCTCTTCAAGATATCCCATGTATAGTTAGCTTGATTGACGTAGATTCCTTCTTGAATTTGTTTAATTTGGAGTTCTAGAAAATAGTTGAGCTCACCCATCATACTTATCTCGAATTCTCCCTGCATACACTTAGCAAAGTCCTTACAAAGAGATTCGTTAGTTGTACCAAAAATAATATCTACATAAATTTATACAACTAACATGTCATTTCTATGAAACTTGATGAAAAAAATGGTATCTATTTTTTCTCTTAAAAACTCATTTTTAATCAAGAATTTGGTTAGCCTTCATACCAAGTTTTAGGTGCTTGCTTTAAACCATAAAGAGCCTTGGTAAGTTTGTAAACATGGTTTGAAAAATCTGAATTTTCAAAGGTAAGAGGTTGTTTCATAAAAACTTCCTCCAAGATAAAACCATTTAAAAAGTACTCTTGACATCCATTTGATAGAGTTTGAAGTTTTTAGAGTATGGAAAAGAAACAAACATGCTAATGGCTTCAAGCCTAGCCGCATGAGCAAAAATCTCATCAAAATTGATGCCTTCTTCTTAATTGTAACCTTGAGCTACCAATCGAGCTTTATTTCTAAAAACTACTCTATTCTCAGCCATTTTATTTCTACAAACCTATTTAGTACCCCGATGATAGAGTGTTTCTTAGATCTTGGAACTAAAGTCCAAACTTTGTTTCTTTCAAATTGATTAAGCTCTTCTTGCATAGCCAAGATCCAAAACTCATCGTTTTCGGCTTTCTCAAATTGTTTTGGTTCAGTCTGGGAAAGAAAATGCTAAATTACTACAAATATTATGTAGAGAGGATCGAGTTTTGACACCTTGCTACGGATCACCAATGATAAGATCTTTTGGGTGACCGTGAGCATACCTCTAATCTTTCGGTAAATCTGAATTTTTTGAATTTGAAGATTCAACAACCTGTTGAACTGCATTTTGTTGATAATTTGAAGCTTCCTTTTAATTTGGCTCTTTCTTTCTTTGATGAAGATATCTTTAAGACCTTTTTCTATGTCTAACAAGTTATCTTCACAAAAGTTCTTTAAAGAACCAATATTAGCATCATCAAAAACATATATAGACTCTTCAACAACTAGGGTCCTTTTGTTGAAAACTCTATACGCTTTGTTAGATATAGAATATCTTAAGAAAATTCTTTTGCGTCGAATTTACCAAAAAGTTCTTTGTTGTTGTTCAAAACAAAACATTTGCACCCAAAGGCACAAAAATAACTAATGTTAGGTTTTCTTTCATTCCATAGCTCATATGGGATTTTCTCAAGAGAAGCTCTTATCATAGCTCTCTTTATGATAAAACAAGCGGTATTTACAGTCTCGACTCAAAAGTATCTTGGTAGATTGTTTTTCTAGAGCATGGTTGTAGCAATTTCTTTCAATGTCCTATTCTTCCTCTCAACAACTCTATTTTGTTGAGAGATTCTAGGAGCATAGAAATTATGATTAATACTATTTTCATTACAAAACTTTTCAAAATCATTGTTTTCAAATTCTCTACTATGATCACTTTGGATACTTAAAATTTGAAAAGTTTTTTTGTTTTGAACTCTCAGAGACAGTTTTGCAAAAGAGGCAAAGGCTTCATCCTTATGAGCAAAGAATAGCACCCACGTGTATCTAGAGAAATCATCAGCAATAACAAAGGCATATATCTTGCCTCGAAGGCTTAAAGTCCTTGTTGGACCAAATAAGTTCATATACAATAGTTGTAGGGGCCTAGAAGTTGAAATCACATTTTTTGAATGAAAAGAACTTCTAACTTATTTGTCGTATTGGCATGCATCACACACTTTGTCTTTTTCAAATTTGATTTGGGGTAAACTAATCACCAATTCCTTTTTCAAAAGTTTGAAAATTAAGTTCATGTGTGCAAGTCCAACCCTTCTATGCCACAACTAACTATTGCCACTCAAGGCGGCTATGCACTTGGTGTCATTCTTAGAAATATCATTGAGATTAAATGTATAAATATTTTCATGTCTCTGACCTTCAAAAATAACTTTGTTATTAGATAAATCTTCAATAATACACTTAGTATGATCAAATACAACCTTGTGGCCTTTGTCACAAAGTGGGCTAACGCCAGGAAAGTTATGTTTCAAACCATCAACAAGCAAAATATTTTCAATAGAAGGGGAAAGAACTTTATCGACACATCAAATTCCTATGATTTTTTCTTTGCTATTGTCTCTAAAAGTCACAAATCTACCATCTTTTGATTTGAGAGATGCAAGCATCGATTGATCGCTTGTCAAGTGTCTTGAACAAGCACTATTGAGATACCACATCCCTTCCTTAAATGAGGATTTGAGACACACTTGTAAGGAGAATCAAGTTTTGATTTTTGGTACCTAAATTTTTTTAAGTCCGTTGATGTTAGTTCGTTGAGGATGTGTTTCTTTAGGAACCCAAGCCTTCTTGACAGAATTATTTGACAGATTTTTATGTGGACAATGTGTGATAGTGTGTTAATGTTCATAGCAATGAAAACAAGTTGCATTTATATGATTAGAAAATGCCTGGATAAAAATGTTGCTTAAAAACTTTTATTCTTCTTTAGCTTATACCTGATTCTAGCTTTGTCAAAAACACAGTTTTGCATACCAAAAAGTTTGTCTAAGTTGTTCTTTTCTTGAGTGAACTTGTGAGACCCTATACCATTTTATTTTATGAGATATACATGTATTATGTGCTTCATTTGTTATATGTATATCCTCAATGAATAGTTTATGCTTCAATATTGTAGAACAGCATGAGTAGATGCATTTTACCCTTTCTCGGGTTTCGTTAGGGTTCATTTGGCTGGATCAAGAGTTGAAAAACCAATTCTGGCATTGCCCAACGGTTCAGTCGATTGGACGGGGGTCCCCAGTCGACTGAAGGGTGATCCAATCGAGTGGAGCTTAGAATTAGTCGACTGGACAGTGGCGGCGAAGGAGTTTTCTAGATCTAAAACTCCATTCAGTCGATTGAGCCTGCTTTTTTACCGAGACTATATATAGTCCAGTACGCTTTTTATTCAGAAAAATTCTATTTTTTTCATTTCCAGAAACCTTTTTCTCTCAAGCTCTCTACCTTCTCTCTACTTTTCTACTATGTCTAGGCCTAGTTTTTAACAACCAACTTATAGATACTTGATATTTACATTGTTAGCATCAGTTTCATCTGCTCAGATTCTCGTTCTGATGAGGTTCGAATTTCAAAGCTTTGATTTTGACTCTCCGAGGTAGGATCCTAGACTATGTTTTCTTTAAAGGATACTACGTGCAATTTTATGTTTTTCTACCCGTGAAAATTCTTACATATCATCTTGTATGTTTTACACCATGTTTATTTGGGTAAAAAGCATGATTTACACTTTTATTGGTTTACTACATATTTTGAGATACTATGGGTTTGGCGAGAGGAACCTTTGGGGTTGGACTCGCGATGTTATGGGTTTGGTGAGAGAAACCGCATAGGGTTAGACACACGAGTGTGTATCTGAATTTTGATGTGATAACTAAAAAGGACCGTGTTGAGATCTACGAATCAATTTAATTTGGGCACGTGTTGCTCCTTGGTGAAAGACCGAAAACTACGCAGAATGGGTTTCTCTGCCCGCCGGCTAGTGAATCGGGAAAGAACGCAGGTCGTGTAAGAAGTATAGGGTATCCAGTTACTTCACAGGTCTGATGTTGGCCGGGTGGTAGTAACGTGACATGATCTATATGCCCGCTCAGCATCGGTGCCTATGTTTTAAAACCATGAGTTGGTAAGATCACATGGATGTGATGATAGCGTCCATACGTGGGCGTGCGTGTGTGCGTATAGGGTTATACTTGGGGTTTTATGAAATAAAATCATTTTTGATCTACTTTATGATATATGATTGCATATCCTACTTTATTTCATCATAGCTTGTTTCTATTAGACTTTGGCTCACGTAGTAGGATTTGTTAAAACCTTTTTCAAGTGTTGATGCAGATGATCATGAGGTGATGATCTAGATACGCCCGTGGTGGCGGAAAACTGTTTATAGTTTTCCTTTTTGATATAGAAATATGTATTTCTATAGTAGTTGCCTGTTTTTGAAAGCATGTGTTGTAAGCCTTGAGGCTGTATGTATAAATGTATGAACAGATATGTCTGTTACACTGAAAGTGAATCCTGGGGTTCTCTTTTAAATTCTAATGGCTGTATTAATTTTAGACATTTGTTTTATTAGTAAAACTCTATTTTTTCGTAAAAATGGTGGTTTGGAAGGCTTTTCACATAACCCTGAATTTTTGGGGCGTGACAACTTGATATTAGAGCTCTGGATTCGAATGCCTAAGAGCCATAGGAAGAGGGTGCATCACCTGGTGAGGATGACTATGTATGCTTGCTTGCGTATGTTTAAGTGTTTTTATGAAATACTGATAGTTTGTTAAGCATGATAATTGGTGTATATGTAGGTATGGAGGTTGAGTCTTAGGATGGATTAGTCTTGCCTTCGGGTGTTTTGATTAAGAAATTTAGAAGCCAAGTTAGAAATGCGTTTGGCCAACGTGTTTTCTAGCAAGTAATTTGAATAGGTTATCCAGATGGATGCGTATGTCTTGTTGGTTCTCCTCGGTATGTGAGACGTGCTCGAAGCATCTTAAGTGGCTATGTGTCAGCATGATCATGTATGTTATGCTTTTACGTTAATAACAACATGCTATAGGAAAGCTTATCTTGTTATCTTGCTTTTATATATAGAACTATGTCCACGCGGGGAGGACGGGGACGTGTTCGTGGCCAAGGTTGTGCATATGTCCAGGTTCCGGAAGAAGAGGACTTTCATGCTCCGCATGAACAGGTGGGTGGTGTTGACATTGTATAGGAGATGCTTGCTACCATGACGGCAATGGCTGAGGCAACTAGGGCTGGAGTGAGGGTTCCTGAGCCAAGGGCTTCTGTGGCAATGAGAGAATTCTAGCGGTTGGATCCTCTAACTTTTTCTGGGGAGCCGAACCCCAAAGTTGCTATTGAGTTGTTGGAAGTAACCACGATGATCTTGGACACTCCGGAGATTAAGGAGGATGTTCTGCGTGTTAAGTTGGCAGCGTTCCAGCTTCGCGAGGATGCGAGGGAGTGGTGGAAGTTTGCCAAAACCACAGCGGATGACACTTGGGCTGCTTTTACGAGAGTCTTTTTTGAGAAGTACTTCTCGAGATCTTTGAGGGATACATACCGGGAGGAGTTCCTCTCCGTTGTTCAGGGGAACCTTACCGTGGTCCAGTATGAGGCCAGGTTTGCGAATCTGTCACGGTTTGCCTCTAAGATGGTGTCGAGGAAGGAATTGCGCACCAGAAGGTTTGAAAGGGGCCTTCGACCTGCTATCAAGGATAGAATTACAGCACTGGGTTTATGTGTCTATATTGATATGGTGGAAACCGCTATTCGAGTAGAGAACTCAATGGCAGAGAGCCACAGAGTTAGGGAAAGTAAAGGCTAACAGAGTGATGGAAGTACACAATTCCAGGGGCGCGGGAAAAAGCGTCAATGGTCGTCTGGACCGAGTTTCCGTTCAATGGGAACGTATCAGCCGTAGTTTTCTACGCTTGCACCTTTAATAGCCTCTACAGGAAGGCCAGAGTAGAGAGAGATCACTTGTTACCGATGCTAATAGTTAGGGCATCGTTCATATGAGTGCCCACTGAGAGGCCAAGTTCAGAGTTCAGCGCCTGTCCTGTCACAGCTGCAGTTATAGTTACAGTCACAGTCGCATGGGAGAGACCCACCCACGTGTTTTGAGTGTGGTCAGTCTGGACACATTCGTCGATACTGCCCCCGAGGAGGGAACATTCAGAGTATGACAGGAGCGTCACTTGCTCCATCTGGCCAGAGACGACAGGCTCCACAACAACCAAGGGCTCAGACGTCTAGGTTTGCAGAATAAGGTGCCTCAGCACAGTCAGTGAAGCAACCGACGACTCAGAGTTATAGTGGACAGGCCAGAGCATCGCAGGCCAGGGTTTATGTTCTTGCTGATTCTAGTGCTTCCAAAGCACCAGTAGTTGCCGATGCTACAGCTACTCCATCCATGATCAGAGGTACTCTCCTAGTATATAACTCATGGGCCAATGTTCTTATCAACATGGGAGCATCACATTCATTTATTCCTCTGCTTTTGCATCAATATTGGGGTTGGAGATAGACTTGTTGGGTAGTACTTTGAGTGTAGAAACCCCAGTCAATGGGAGTGTGGTGTAGAGTAGAGTTTGCAGATCCTGTGAGTTAGGAGTCGTCGGTCCTTGTTTAGAGTTTGACTTTTTCGATCTAGACATGACCACGTTTGATGTCATTCTAGGGATGGACTGGCTGACTAACTACTGTGCTTTTATAGACTATATGTGACGGAGAGTGTCCATTTGTATGCCTAAGGGTGACTGCTTTTACTTTGTGGGTGATCGGGATGAAGGCTTGGTGTCTATGCCCAGTATCGCAGGGAATCGAGGGAATTTGGGGTTCCTCTTTTCTGCTCTTAGGTTGGATGAGTCAGATGAGGTTCGAAGGGAGCTACCCCCTGTGGTGTGTGACTATCCAGACGTCTTTGCTGACGATCTGTTTGAGTTACCACCGAGCTGAGATGTGGAGTTTTCTATTAACCTTGTTCCAGGAACTACTCCCATCTGTATGCCATCTTACCACTTTGCATCGGTTGAGTTGCAAGAACTCAAGGTACAGCTACAGGAGTTACTTGACAAAGGATTTGTACGCCCAAGTACGTTGCTAAGGGGAGCTCCAACTCTTTTTGTAAAGAAGAAGGATGGATCTTTGAGACTGTGCATAGATTACAGGAAGCTGATTCAAGTGATGGTGAAGAACAAGTATCCTATGCCAAGGATTGAAGACTTGTTTGATCAGTTGAAGGGTTCGTGTTGCTTCTCGAAGATTGACTTGGGATCAGGGTACCATCAGCTGAGGATTAGGGATGGGACATAGTGAAGACCGCTTTTCGGACTCGTTATGGTCATTATGAGTTCCTAGTTATGCCATTCGGCTTGATGAATGCTCCTGCGACATTTATGAGTTTGACAAATCGTATCTCTCACCCTTATTTAGACAGTTTTGTGACCGTGTTCATGGATGACATTCTCATCTACTCAACCACGAGAGAGATGCATGAGGAACATCTGCGTATTATCCTACAACTTCTGAAAGAGCATCGCTTGTATGTGATGTTCGAGAAGTGTGAGTTTTGGATGTCAAAGGTGAGATTTCTTGGACACGTGGTGTCGAAAGATGGGGTATCCGTGGATTCGTCAAAGACTGATGCTGTGATGGATTGGCAGCGACCAAAGAATGTCTTTGAGATTCGCAATTTTCTAGGGCTGGTAGGTTACTATCGGCAGTTCGTGAAGGACTTTTCTAGAGTTGCAGCGCTGATGACGCGTCTTATGCAAAAGGGAGTTATGTTTATGTGGAATGAGTCCTATGAGTCAAATTGTTTGTACTAGAGGCGTTCCTTGCTGAGGTATTACATGATATTCATCATTCACATCTTCAGTGCATTCTAGAGGCACGAAGATGTATCACGACTTGCGCCATCAGTTCTGGTGGATGAGGATGAAGAGGGATGTGATTCGGTTCGTTTCTCGGTGCCTAATTTGTCAGCAGGTAAAGGCGGAACATTGGAGACTAGCAGGACTATTACAGCCTTTATCGATATCTGAGTGGAAGTGGGAGAATGTCACGATGGATTTTGTATTAGGGCTTCCTAGATCATCGAAGGGACACGATACTGTGTGGGTTGTGGTTGATAGGTTGACAATGTCTGCACACTTTCTTCCCATTCGAGTGAAGGATTCGGTGGATAGACTAGGTAGATTATACATCCGAGAGATAGTCCGACTACACGGAGTATCTGTGACTATTGTTTCTGATTGAGATCTGTGCTTTACATTGGGCTTTTGGCAGAGTCTTCAAGTGGCTTTAGGGACGATCTTGACTTTCAGTACAGCTTTTCACCCATAGACAGACAGTCAGTCTGAGAGGACCATCCAGATTTTAGAGGACATGTTGAGGGCCTGTGTGCTTAATTTTCGGGGTTCTTGGGAGTCATCTACCATTGACAGAGTTTGCATACAACAACAGTTATTAGTCCAGTATTGGGATGGCACCATATGAGGCTTTATATGGTAGGCCGTGTAGATCACCTGTGTGTTGGACAGATGTGGGAGAGACCACCGTTTTGGGACCCGACTTGGTACGGGAGACGACAGAGAAGATTGCCTTGATTTGTCAGCGTTTGATAACTGCTTAGAATCACCAGAAGAGTTATGCAGATCGGAGGAGGAGACCATTGGAGTTTGACGTGGGGGATCATATGTTCTTGAAGGTCTCACCACGTAGAGGTTTGATGAGATTTGGCCGTAGCGGGAAACTATCGCTTCGTTTCATTGGACCATTTGTGATCCTTGACAGGGTTGAAGCAGTAGCATACTGTTTGGCTTTGCCACCTCAGTTGGCGTCTGTGCATAACGTGTATCAAGTTTTCCATGCTTCGGAAATATGAGCCTGATCTTTCACATGTTTGGATTGGACCGAGCTACGGGTTGATGATAATGTTACATATGAGGAATGTCCAGTGAGCATTCCAGATACGAAGGAACAAGTGTTGAGAGGGAGAACAATTGCTTATGTCAAGATCCTTTAGCTTCGTCACGGGGTTGAAGAAGCGACGTGGGAGCTCGAGTCTGGGGGTCGTGCTAGATACCCGGAGTTATTTACCTTGTGACCTTGTAGTGAATTTTGGGGACAAAATTCTTTAAGGGGGAGAGAGTTGTGAGACCCTATACCATTTTATTTTATGAGATATACATGTATTATGTGCTTCTTTTGTTATATGTATATCCTCGGTGAATAGTTTAATGCTTCAGTATTGTAGAACAGCATGAGTATATGTATTTTACGCTTTCCCGGGTTTCGTTAGGGTTCGTTTGGCTGGACCGAGAATTGAAAAACCAATTCTGGCGTTGCCCAGCGGTTCAGTCGACTGGACGAGTGTCCCTAGTCGACTGAAGGGAGATCCAGTCAACTGGACCTTAGGATCAATCAACTGGACAGTGGTGGCCGATGAGTTTTCTAGATCTAAAACTCCTTCAGTCGACTGAGGCGGTCCATTCAGTCGACTGAACCTACTTTTTGACCGAGACTATATATTGTCCAGTATTCTTTTAAACTAGGAAAATTCTATTTTTTTTCATTTCTAGAAACCTTTTTCTCTCAAGCTCTCTACATTCTCTCTACTTTTCTACTATGCATGGGCCTAGTTTTTAACAATCAGCTTATAGATCCTTGATATTATGTTGTTAGCATCACTTTCATCCTGTCAGATTCTCGTTCCGACGAGATTCAAATTTTGAAACTTCGAGTTTTGACTCTTCGAGGTAGGATCCTAAACTATATTTTCTTTAAAGGGTGCTACGTGCAATTTTATGCTTTTCTACCGGTGAAAATGCTTACATATCATCTTGTATGTTTTACACCATGTTTATTTGGGTAAAAAGCATGATTTACATTTTTATTGGTTTACTACATGTTTTGAGACGCTATGGGTTTGGCAAGAGGAACCTTTGGGGTTGGACTCGCGGTGTTATGGGTTTGGTGAGAGGAACCTCATAGGGTTGGACTCACGAGTGTGTATCTGGATTTTGAGGTGATAATTAAAAAGGACCGTGCTGAGATCTACGGATCGATTTAATTTGGGCACGAGTTACGCCTCAGTGAAAGGCCAAAAAACTGCGCATAATGGGTTTCTCTGCCCGTCGGCTAGTGAACCGGGAAAGAACGCAGGTCGTGTCGGATGTATAGGGCGTCCAGTTACTTCACGAGCCTCGTGTTGGCCGGGTGGTAGTAATGCGACGGGGTCTATATGCCCGCTCGGCATCGATGCCTATGTTTTAAAACCATGAGTTGGTAAAATCACGTGGATGTGATGATAGCGTGCGCGCGTGGGCGTGCGTGTGTGCGTATAGGATTATACTTGGGGTTTTATGAAATAAAACCATTTTTGATCTACTTTATGATATGTGATTGCATATCCTGCTTTATTTTATCATAGTATTTTTCTATTGGGCTTCGGCTCACGTAGTGGGATTTGTTAAAACATTTTTCAGGTGTTGATGCGGATGATCATGAGGTGTTGATCTAGATATGCCTGTGGTGACGGAAGACTGTTTATAGTTTTTCTTTTTTATATAGAAATATGTATTTCTACAGTAGTTGCCTGTTTCTAAAAGCATGTGTTGTAAGCCTTGAGGTTGTATGTATAAATGTATGAACAGATATGTATGTTGCACAGAGAGTGAATCCTGTGGTACTCTTTTAAATTCTAAAGGCTGTATTAATTTTAGACATTTGTTTTATTAGTAAAACTCTATCTTTTTGTAAAAATGATGGTTTGGAAGGTTTTTCACGTAACCTTGGATTTTTGGGGCGTGGCAGAACTTATAAACAATTTTAGTAAGGTTTTCAAGCTTTTCAATCAAAACCTTGTTTTCATCTTTGGAAACAAAGACTTGTTTTGAAAAAGCACGTTTTTCATTTTTCAAGGTTTCAATCTCACTTGAAGATGAAAGAACTAACTTTTTCAAAATAGAGTTTTTTGTACCCATTTTTCTCAATTCATAGTGTAAATCTTCAACCGCACTTTGCAATTCATCTAAAGAAAAAGGGTCAGGGGTTACCTCATCACTTCTCTAGCCATGAGGCATAGATTTGCTACTTCGTTTTCTTCCTTTTCATCCTCAAAACTGCTGTCATCACTCTCACCCCATACAGCTATCATGGCTTTCTTGAAACCCTTTTTGAATTGCTTTTTGAGCTGAGGACATTCTGCCTTGACGTGTCTAGGGTTTTTGCATTCATAGCAAATTATTTTATCATTTTTGTGATCTGTTTTGAGTCTGCTAGAATCACCTTTAAACTTGTTAGGCTCGCCTTTGTATCCTTCTTTCTTAAAGAATGTTCTTCCTCCGTGTTTCTTATTTCTAAGAAACTGCTTGAATTTTTTTGTGATAAGAGTCATGTCTTCGTTCTTATCACTTGAGGAGTCTTCCTCGGATTCTTTGTCATGAGTTGAGGACTTTAAAGCGTTGCCTTTCTTCTTTTTATTGTCATCCTCATCATCCATCTTTATGTTCATCTCATGGGTTATGAGATAACCAAGAAGTTCTTCTTGACTGAGTGTGTTAAGGTCCTTGACTTCTTGAATAACTGCGACATTAGCTTTTCAACTCTTAGGCATACACCTAAGAATCTTTCTCACGATTTATACATTTGTATAAATCTTACCAAGAGATTTAAGTCCATTAATAATGTCAGTGAAGCGAGTAAACATATCAGAAATGGATTCATCATACTTCATTTTAAACAATTCATAAGTATGTACAAGTTGACTAATTTTGGACTCTTTCACTTGATTAGTACCCTCATGGGTAATTTCGAGGTTATTCTATATTTCTTTTGCGATGTCACATGTAGAGATCTTATTGAATTGATTTGGGTCAAGTGAGCAATATAGGAGATTCATGGCTTTAGCGTTTTTTTGAATTTTTCTAATATCATTTTCAGTTCATTCAGCCTCAGGTTTCGGGATAGAAGCCCCTTCAACGATTTTGGCTGGTTTTTTAAGTCCATTAATAATAACCCGCCAAAAGTCATAGTCTACAGTTTGAATGTAGATTCACATTCTATTCTTCCAATAATTGTAATTTGTTCCATTGAACAATGAAGGTTTATCGGTCGATTGACCTCAGATTGGATAGGTCCGATGCTAGTGGTTGCTATAAAAACTCTTAGACGATTAAGTCAAAAATAAGAGTTCAAGCTCTTCTACCAATTGTTAGTTCTAGGGAACCTAAGAGGGGGAGTAAATTGGTCTTAAAAAAATTAATAACAAATTTTAAAACCTTATTGAAAACCTTTTAATATAGCAAAAGAAATATAGAAAAACAAATAAGGATTGAAGCAATGCAATTATTAAAGAGGTTAGAGATAGAGAGATTGAACCGGACACAGAAAATTTATAGTGGTTCGGCTTCTTCCAAGCCTACGTCCACTGCTTAAGTTTTTTCTTGAGAATTTTTACTATGTAGAATGCTTCACGGGCGCATTTCAAACCTTTAAAACTTCAAGACTTCGCTTAATCTATCGAATGTTTGCGGACACATTCAAAAACATTTATCAGCTTCAAGAAGATCCTATGAAAACAATCTCCTATTTTTTTCTAATCTCTCTTGAACTCTTCTTTGATGAGATTTACTCACTCACTCAAAAGATAAAGGGTGACTCACCATTGATTACAATAAATGAAAAAATAAATAAGAAATACTCACTCTATTTACAGAAATTTATTTATAATAAATAAGAAAGAAAAAGAGATGACGAACAAGAGCTGGAATTCAGCAATAAATGTGAGCTTAAGGATTTTGAGATTGATTCATGAATAGAACAGTGACTGTAAGTTTCAAGTTGGAGTAAATGCTGAGAAGTTACTCCTTATATAAGCTCTTGTGCATTCATGACCATTGGAGATAGGTGAGAGCAATAAAGGTCAAAAATCCAACCGTTGAAGTCTGCTACGAATAGGAATCTGCGTCGCAGGTGTCGACACTAAAGCCTTTGGTGTCGACACAAAATGTCTAGGACATAGATCTTCAAGTGATTGGGTCGACACAATTCTTCTGAGGTGTTGATTCAAATTCTGCAATCTTTCTCACCAACACAATGGTGTTGACACTTTTGGATCTGGTGTTGATTCATTTAAACTTCAGCATCCGGGACTGGACCATTTGTGTCGACTCATTTTACCTTTGGTGTCGTCACTAAATTCTGTAGAAGCCTTGGTATATTTGTCTCGACATATTTAGACTTTGGTGTCAACACCAAATTTCTTTAGGCGGGCTCGGAACTTTTGTGTCGACTCATCTTCTATTTTGTGTCGACACCTGAAATCTGCATGTGGCATCGGTTTTTTTGTGTCGACACATTTGATATTTGTGCCGACTCAAAGTTCCAGATACCAAAAGTGATAAACCACTTTTGTGTCGACTCATTTTGAATCCTGAGAGTTTCGGCTCTTTTGTGTTGACACAAAACTTTTTTGTGTTGACACTAATTCTTAATAGCTTAAAGCAATTTCATCAAATAGTTAAGGTGTCAAACCACTTATTCAAAGGTATTGACACACTTGATATACTTCAAGTATTATTTGCCTTTAAAGTGTTTGACTTAATTTTTAATTGGGTTTAACACAAAATATTCTCTTTTAAGAATACTTAAGTGTTTTAATCTTTTTTAGAGATAAGTCATTTTTTTTAGATAAAGATGTCAATTCATTTGTTCAAGATGTGTTAATATTTTTATTTTAAAAATACAAAATATTATCATTTTCAAACCATTTATTTTTAGAAAATAAATTTATAAAAATTATCAAAATCAATATAAAAAGCCCTAGGGCAAACAGTTACATTTTTGTCATGTGAGGAAATCAATCAACCCCTTATTGTTGTAGACCAAGTATAGTGTTTCATATTTTTATCATTCTTCACACACTGATTGGATATCCAGCTCAGTTTTGGACCACCTGTTGGAAAAGAAAGTGTTACACAAAAATATAATGTGACGAGTCTTACAACATCTCTACAATCTTGTTTCTTATTTCCTTTGACATCTTCATTGAATTGATTTTTAAGATCACTTCCAATCGTCCTCCCATGTGTTGGGAACCACCTTTGTACAAATTTACTTTTTTTTCTCCATTCTTTCATGTTGGTTCTCGGTTTTGGCCTCTCTTGGACTCTCCTCGTCAGCTATTTGACCATCAGGTAGTTTGTTAGGCTTTCGTAATGATCCTAGTTGGTAAAGTATTGCTTTTTTATCTCGCTATTTTTTCTTCACGGCTGGCTGCACTAAAGAGTTTTATGAGTAGAAAAACTAATTCACATATTTAGAAACACAAAATAGAAATAGCACAAATAGAAAAAGATAATGAATATGACCAATAAATTAATCTGTACTAATAACTTTTTGAATATGTCAGGTTTAATATTGTTTAAATCTTTAGATGTGAGAAGGAATTTTCTATGTGATGCAAAAAGAGTAATGATAAACAAATATCAAGAGATAAAATGATAATGCATGCACATCAGATAAGAGCAATAATAGAACATGTCAGGATTAATATTGTTCCAATGGTAGAGGTTAAAGGAAGTTGTTATGTAATGCAAAGAAGTAACAATAAACGAATAACAACAGATAAAATGATAATAGATGCACACCAGATTAAAGTAATAACAGACAAAGAAATTAGTTTTTTACTCCTTTTGTTCATTTTATTACTGTAAAAATAAAAGTATGTCCATTAAAAATCTGATACGATTGTTGCTAGCATAGAGTAATGTAGGTTAAGTATTGTTACCGTAAAAGTAAAATATGAATTTTTGTTGTGATTTTCTCTTTGAAAAGTGAACAAAGACGGAATCGCTATACTAAGGAATCAGAAGAAATCCTAACGGATGATGTAGTGATGCCATTTTCTTGAGAAACCAAGTGTAAAGCTTACGATGATGCAATTTTACTCTTACGAATATGTAATAAGGCAATTTCATAGTGATTTTTGGTTTGAATAGGAGATAGGAGAGAACAGTTACTTTGAGAGTCAGTTTTTGGATGAATCGCAGATGAGAGAGAAGTTGGTTATTGCGAATGGGTAGTTTTGGGAGAACCTAATTTTTAAATAGATTGGACCTTTTAGGTTAATAGTTAAGTTGATTAACCTGTTATATATATTTGTTTTTATGGATCTATGGTTAAGAAGCTCTTTTTTTTAACCAGTAGTATTTATCCTTTTACCCATTAGTAAATAAGAAGTGTTTTTTCCATTTTTGTAAATTCTCTCTCTCTCTCTCTCTTCCAAATGAATCACGTGATCAACATATAAGTTGATGGTTACATCTTCCCTCTATGAAACAACGAGTCTCTAAAGATCATTGGAAGTACAGATTCCACTATCACTAATGACCATGTTAGAACAATCAAATGCAACTACCCTGTTCATCAAAGTTCTAATTTTTACGTAGACGAATTTCAATATCATTGTTATAAAGTTGAGTTCCACTACCAACAATGGCCCTGGAAAGACAATCCAATACAATACAAGCAACTGAATTCATCAGAATTTCACATAGACAAATTTCAGGATCATCCCATGTTTTATTATAAAGATTTATAAAAAAATTTATAAAAAATGAATATGATACATAAGCTTACAACATATCTATACTTCACCAGAGCAGTGCCTGAGTTTGATGTGCAATGATGAGATCCTATTTCTCTTTTTTATGGGGTCAGGGAAGATCTCAATTGAACATATTTTTGAGCTTCTTCAATGCGACCCACACGGGTGAGAAGTCCAATGATGCTAGAGTAATGTTCTTCAGATGGTTTAACATTATATCTTCGAGCCATTAAATTGAAGATGTGGCATCCTTCATTTGCTAATCCAGCTCTCGCGCAAATACAAAGAACCACTTTAAAAGTATGATGGTTTGGAGAGAAACCATCAGACCTCATCTGCTTAAAAAGATTAATTGCTTCTTGATAACGGGCATTATATCCGTAAGCCTCTATGATGGCTGTCCATATTATTGAACCCTTCACAGGGAATGCATCAAAAACCAACTTTGCTTTTTCATTAGCTCCACAAACACCATACATCTTCACAATTTCTGCAGACACAAATGGGATTGACCCAAAATCTTTCTTCAAGGCCTGTCCATGAATCTCCTTCCCTAGTTTCAACACTCTAAGTTCCCCACAAACACTCAACATCCTTGCTGTTGCAACTGAGTCTGGCCGGTGCTTCGACAACTGCATAGACCGGAAAACACCAAGCGCTTCCTGTGGATGCCCACTTTCTATGTGTGAATCAATCATGGCTGTCCATGCAATCACATTTTTTTTTTCCATACCTTCAAATAGTCTAGAAGAATATTCCAAGACACCATTTTTGGAGTACATCTTCATTAGGGAAGTAACCACAGATACATTGGGCAGAAAACCATTCTTCACAACAAAACCATGAATCTCTTTTCCTTGCCTCAAAGCCCTCAATTGTGCACAAACTGGAAGAACAGTAGCGACTGTGACAATATCAGGATTGAAACCTTCTTGCTGCATCCAGATAATTGACCTCAAAGCCTGCTCAAGCCTCCCATTTGAGATGTACCCGGACATCAATGCAGTCCAAGAAATAGCATTCCTCTCCATTGATCCATAGAAAACCTTTCTTCCTGAACCCATGTCGCCACACTTGCAGTACATATCAATCAGAGAAGACTGAATAAACAACTGCTTTGAATAACTCTTCATCTTAACAACATAAGCATGAGCCTCCCGGCCAAGATTTCGAGCACCCACTTCCCCAATCACTGGAAGAATTGTAGTCAATATTACCGAATTAGGATCCATCCCTTCCCTTCTCATCCACCTAACATACTCTATTGCTTCCCTTTGCAGCCTATTGTGAGCAAAACCTGAAATCATTGCCCCCCACACAACAACATCTCTCTCAACCATTTCCTCGAACACACGTCGGGCAAGCTTTATCTTGCCACATTTGAAGTACATATCAACCAAACTCGTCCGGAGGATTGAACTGCTCATCAACCCATTCTTTACCAAAAGGGCATGTGCCTTTAGACCTTGGGCAACCGCGGAAGCCCCCGCAAAACTCTTGATCAAACAAGAAAAAGTATACACATTCAGCTCAATCCCCAACTCTCGCATTTTCGAGAAAGTATGAAGTACTTCGCGATACTGCCTTCTACCAGAAACCACATTGCCTCTGAGCAATGCATTCCAGGGGTAAACACTTCGGCTGGGTATTTCATCGAATATGCGGTTCGCGTCTTCGGTGGAACCACAAGATGTATACATGTGAACAAGCTTGGTGCATAAGAACTGGTTGTTTCCAAGCCCATTTATCCGTATATGGGCGTGAATTTTCCTTCCTTCAACCAAAGCCCTCAAACGAACGCAAGCGGCGAGGAGAGAAGAGAAAGTGGTGGGGTTGACTGGGATGCCTCTTTTGTCCAGGTAGTCCAAGATGGAGAGGGCCTCCCTGAGCTTGTTTTGCTCGGCGAATCTTTGAATGTCTTTGTATATAGCATTTGGGTTCTTGGCGTGGAGCGGTAGAGACATTGGGAATGCATCCGCCTCCCTGAATGTTTTCCGTTTTCTGTGTGGAAGAAATTTGAACAGTTTCATCCTATGCTCATGATATTTGGTTGGTGCTTGGGATTGGAGAGTGGGAGACAGTGATGATGCTTTGGTTCTGAAATTAGTGAGGTGGTTGGGATACTTGTGCAGGAGATTTGGGGGGAAAGAGTGAAGATGGAGAGTTAGAGGTGGTTGTAATTGTGTTTTAGCACGAAGGGGAGTGAATCCGCTTAGCCCATCCATTGGGTTCTCGTTTCAGTTGCAGGCAAAGGTCGATTCAAAGGTTAGCCTTTCTTATTGTCAGCACTATTGCATACATTGTGTCTTGACTTTAGTCTTTTTATTTTTTTTTTTGTTTTTTAACAAAAAAAAGAATAATAATAAATGTAAAAAAATGTAAAAAAAATTAATTAATAATAATAAAAAGACATACAAGTAAACTTTTTAAAAAGTTTTTAAGAAAAAAAACTTTAACAAAAAGTTAGGCCAACTATTAATGACACATAAAATTGATCATGGTTGATCAGTACATATGTTTGATTAGCTTAGTAATTTTTTGTACTTAAACGTTTGGCTCACAACCTAAGCTTTTAGGTCTTTTTAGTTAAAAATATATTTTAAAAAATCAACACAATTTGTTTGGCCAAAAAACAAAAGAACTAAAAATTAAAAGTTAAATCAAAACAATAATTTCTAAAATGCTGTGTTCAAACAACTACTCCATTTTAAAAGACAATACACTCATACTTTATAATTTATTTTTTATTAATATCAATTAAATACAATTATTGTAATTAAATATATTAAGGGGCGATCTGTGTAATTTGAACAAAAAGTCAAAAAAATTATTTTTTAACCAATTTACCAACTCTAAAAAAACTAAATTAAAATCTAATTTATAAAACAACCTACTTTACATCTAATTTAGCTTTTTATCTAAAAGCATAGAAAATAAAAAATATTAAATTTTAAGCTAGTTAGCAATCAAACTCTAAGGAGAGAGGATGGAGTTAGTTATACAAAAAAAAAATCTCTATTGGACAAATAGCAACCAATAGTAGAGTAATGGGTGAATGAAGATATTTGCTTTCTCTCTAATATCTTCACATCGTGTCAAAGCCTCTAGCTCCAATGAGCATTCTGAATTACCTCTGATATGGACCAAGTAGATGACTTCATCACAAAAAAAAAAAAGGGAATCGCGTCAATCGAACAGGGAATCGCATCAATCGAACACCTAAACACGAGGCTACGAGCAAAAATTGTCGAACTATTAAAAACGAGCGTGCACATGCTTCTTTACAAGAAGTCGTGATTTGCCCTAGTTCAAAAAACCTTTTATAAGGCCCGCGTAGAGGTCGCTTCATCTTCGATATTGCCATTAGATCTCAATTCTTGGTGACAAATCTTAATTCTATTGTCACAATGAAGTTAGATGCAACAAATTATCTTTTGTGGAAGAATCAATTAAAGAGTGTGTTGATGACGTTTGGACTGTTGAAATATATTGACAGACTAAATTCATGTCTGCCTGCAACAATATTAGATGTGAAAAGTAAAAAGGTCAAGAATCCAACGTTCTTAGAGTGGCTCATGGTTGATGTACCTCTAGTTAGTTGCATTACTACTACTTTATCACCTATGATCTTTGTTTCAGTGATTGATCTTGTAGATGGTTGGAACAATAATGAGATAAGTACACGATAATGTTTGTAAAGAGGCCTTTGGACCAGTTAATTAGAACTCGAATCACTCAAGAAGGCATTTCGACCTTATGGCTTAACCAAGAAATCTTCACGCAGGCCCAAGCTACTGTAAGTCGCAACCCAAGGGAGCTCGTCCCTAGACTCGAGTTGCTTAGCTTCCTTGATTCAAAGACCTAAAGTCATTTGGATGATGTAAAATAATGTCTTAGGTTAATCAGATCATGGAGAATCCGAGCTACTCTACTTGAACTACTTCACCCGAGCTACTCAAATCATGAACAGTTTGACTATCACAAAAAGAATCTAAAATTGCAATTATTATTTCATGAGTAAACCAAGGCAGTAACAAGGTATTTTCCATTTTAAGTGATTCAGGTCACCGGCAAACCTAGCTGCTAGGGACCCCAGTAGCTCGATCAAGTTAATATTATTATTTAACACCTTGAGATGTATATTATCCCATAGCACCGACTATGAAGAAGTCTGGCCCTGACTACAGATGAAGACATTCCACAGCACAGACTGCGAAGTATAGCACAGATTATGGCAGTAGCCTTGACTACTTGATTATATTACTATGGCACAGATCATGAAGACAACACATGCTATATTATTGCCATAACACATGCCGTGAAGACAGCATAAGCTGTGTAGCTCTGATTACCTAATTACCGTAACATAACACAGACTATGCGGCTCAGCACAGATTGAACAAAGCCAAATATATAGCGCAGACTACACCTTTATAGATTCCTCTACGAATAAAAATATTGTCCCAGAGACAATCAAAGACAATGTCACTATAATTTTGCACGTGACGTTACGAGACATGTGGTTTGGTGGTTAAGAAAAATGATTTGTCGAAGCACGGGACCCTCTCGCTCGAGTCACTTGAGTGACCCCAGAGTTACTTGACCCGAGTGGGTCGGGTGTTGGACTTGAACGGGTTAGGTACCCGCAGGGCACTTGTTGGCCGACCTAGTTGAGTTGGAATAGAATAGTAGCTGGTTAATTTTTGAGATAGAATCTCTTGATTTCATAAGATCACCTTTCATGATTCGATTATACCTTTTAGGGAGCCCTATACCACTCCTAACATAACTCCTTTAAGGGTTATAAATAGAAGGGGTGGTCATACTCTTGGGGCATTCAGATTAAGGCAATCATATCTGTGTTCATACTGCCAATATTCCAAGATTCAAACTAGCCTTCTCTTTTACCCAACCTAATCTCTTTTCCTTCTGTCTTTCTGACTATTTCACATATTTTATCTTTTCGCTGTTGTTTATTTTTTAAGGACTCTACATTCTTTAGCGATTCAACTAGGGAGGTGAATTTGTGAATGGTCAATACTCGGAGAGGACAACACAGAATACCGCAAGTAGCCATGTTAGAAGGTCATTCTCACAGTAATGAGCATAACGGCCTGCCTAGAGCAGAGCACCAGGATCGCAACAACAATTGTGATGATCTATTCTTAGACGCATTATGAACCATCGAGGATGGCCAAACCAGCATTCTGAACGCAATAGCAAGGTTAACCAATTCCCTCTTAGCCGCAGTAGCAAATGCCAACCTAGCAGACGGGCTAGTCAAGAAGACATTAGTAAAAAAAGTACTTGCGGATCCACAAATAACTCTAGTGGGCCAACAGCAGCCGACAAAACAAATAAGGGCCCAAGCCCAAGTTCAAGTGACCCCGATAATGATATAGGGATCAGCTAACCCAAATCCTTTCCTGCCAGGAACCTAGGCCCAATTTGCTACAATCGCAGATGTTCAAGCAATGTTTCAACAGGAAAGAACAAAGAGACAGCTATCGTCCTTACCAGATCTAGATATTTAGCTGCCTTATTCGCTGTACCTATTAAGGGTGCCCTACCCCGACGGATACATCGCCCCAAAATTCTTAAAGTTCAATGGAAGGAAAGGTAATGCTAGAGAGCATGTGGTATGGTTCGTTCAAACTTTGGGAGGCTGTGGGGGAGATCATACACCGATTGGTATGTTAGTTTACCACCAGGATCAGTTATCACATGGAAAGACATGGTTAACAAATTGCGCACCAAATTCTTCTAAGTGCATGAGAAGGTAAAAATGCTTACCCTGGTTAGGGAGACACAGAGACTTGGTAACAATCTACTCGTGTATGTGAAGAGGTTCCAAGATATAGCCGTTAAATGTCATAACCCAGTCAGTGAAACTCACCCGGTACAAATGTGCGTTAAAAGGATTCTACGTGAATACAAAGCGCATCTCATTAACCTCAATTTGCCCACATTCTCAGCTCTTATTGAAGCAGCCTAAAACCTCCGTAATACAATCAAGCCACCTACTAAGCTAGTTTTCTTCCGTAGTGATAGAGCTCAGGCTTCTATAGCTTTTGGTAGGTGAGAAATAGGAAAATGCGATGATCGAAACAAAAGATAGCGAGACAATGATACACCACCGTACCCTTATAGCATTGAGATGGTAAAGAAGCTGATCAAAGAATGGGTAGCCGATAAAGAGTTGACACTCCGGCCAGTAGAAACCACTCCATCCAAAAAGGACAGAGAGGGGCCGAACCATTGTGTCTATCGCAAGGTGTTTCACACTTCGAGGGATCTTCAAAATGAAGATGGCTAAAAAATAGTTAAGGTTCACAAATGAAGAAGATACTAATATCAGAAAGAAGCCATTCCCTGAGCATGACAAGGAGGTTAACATGATGACAGGAGACAATAAGGTACATGCAGTAGCAGATTGCAGGGGCATTTAGGATCCAATGGAAATGCTACAAGAATCACCAAAGTCCAAGCAATTCTATGACTAACTCGGATTCACAACAAATAAACGAAGGGAGGTGATCGAGGCAATCATGTGTATAGCGGAGGCCAACAACTCAAGTTGCACAGCCACGGAGGGAGTACTTCGAAAGGTAGCAACAAACTCGTCAAACGCAATAGTGTTTACCGACTGCAACCGAAGGTACCACTTTCCACACAATCGACCTCTATATATTATTGGTATTATAAATGGGGTGTTGTTTAGGCATATATTTTTGGATAGTGGAGCCTCTATCAATATTATGCCAAGGAAAACATTCGAAAGAATAAGAATATAAGAGGATAAGATAGTTAACCAACCTATAACAGTGACGGGTTTTGGGGGAGAAAGGAAAAAGTCACAATGATACATCATAGTAATTCCCAAGCTATAGGGGATCTACATGCCTGTCAAGTTTCATATCATTGACGCAGACACAAGTTACCATGTCATCCTGGGGAGATATTGGATGCACAGGTATGGCACTGTACCATCCAGCTACCATCAATTTGTAATGTTTTGTTAGCATGGGAAAGAAGTTACTAGAGGGGTCACTAGGAAGCCGTTCCACTATGGAGAGGCCCATCTTGCGGATGTAGATGTTATATTCTTCGATGAGTTGTCGAAAAGCAAGGCAATCATCGACAGGGCAGAATTAGTCAGGATACCAAAGTGAGAAGACTTAATGGAGAAAAGATCAAGCAGTAAGGCAAGAGAACCCAAGTTGGAGCCACCGGCAAAATTGGTGAAGGTTAGAGGAGGGAAGATGATCTATTATTTTTGAAGGTGCACAGGGTTAGTCGCCACATCTTAGGAAACTAACCTTGACACCACCGACACCATCTTGCCACAGCCAACACCTAACTTCATGCAGGATGGCCCTCGACCCCAACAAGAGCCGTTAGAAGAGGTTAGCTTAACCATAGATGGTAAGTCGCCCAGACTAGTAAAGATCAAAAAAACATTGATGGGAGGGTTCAAAGTGAGCTTGATCGAATTGCTACGACGGTATTCTGACGTGTTCACATGAAACTATTAGGAGATGCCTGGACTAGATAAAGATTTGGTAACACACCACCTGGATGTACTCCCAGATGCCCGACCAGTGAAGCAAGCTGCTCGGAAGTATCTTCCCGAGCTAGAAGAAAAGATCAAGGCAGAGATTGAAAAGCTGCAGAAGGCCAGGTTCATCAACCCATATAGTACCCGACCTGGATAGCAAACATAGTGCCAGTGAAGAAGAAGAATGGACAGATCAGGATATGTGTCGGCTTTAGAGATCTGAATAAGGCCTGCCTAAAGGAGGAGTTTCCTCTCCCACACATCGAAACACTAGTAGATGCCGCCTCTGGGCACGAGATGTTCTCCTTCATGGACGGGTTCAGCGGCTACAATCAAATCAGAATGACACCAGGCGACACAGAAAAAATGGCATTTCGTACACCAGTAGGTAATTTCTACTACACTGTCATGCCATTTGGGTTGAAGAATGCTGGCATAACATATTTGCAGGCTTTGGTGGCAATATTCCATGATATGGTGCACCAGATTGTGGAAGATTATGTGGACGACATAGTGGTGAAATCAAAGAAGCAGCAGGACCATCTGACCGAACTAGAGACAATATTCAGAAGATGCAGGAAGTTCAAAATGAGGATGAATCCTCTCAAATGTGCGTTCCGGGTAATAATACGAATGTTTTTAGGATTTTTGATCCATCGGCACGGAATTGAGGCAGATAGTGAAAAGATCAAGTCCATAGTGGGAATGCCTCCCCCATGGTCCCAGAAGTCGCTAAAAGTATTTTAAGGAAAAATTTCATATTTACTGCGCTTTGTTCCAGCACTCGCGAAAATGACTTTTCCCCTTGCCGAGCTACTCAAGGGAAACACGAAGTTCGAATTGACAAAAGAGCGCCAGCAAACTTTCGACAGAGTTAAAGAAGCCCTAACATCGCCTCAGACCATGATCGTGCCAAAGCCTGATAAGCCACTCATACTCTATTTTACATCCACAACAAGGTCTACTAGGGGTCTATTAGTGTAAGAAGTCGAAGGGATTGAGCGACCTGTATACTATATCAGCAGGAAGATCAGAGGACCAGAAGCAAGATACACCCCGTTCAAAAGACATTTTCTAGCATTGGTATTCACAGCATAAAAGCTAAGACACTACTTCTTAGTTCATATAGTTGAGGTGGTAACTAAGTGTGATCCGATCAGATTCTTGCTTAGCAAGCCGGCGCTAATCAGAAGGGCAGCCAGGTGAATGTTGGCTCTGATCGAATTTAACATTATATGCACAGTGCCCAGGGTAATCGAATGCCAGGCTTTGACCGAACTGCTCGCACAGTTCCCAAATCAAATTATCGAACCAGTTAGTGAAGAATTACGAAGGGAAGTATGCAGTACCGTGTTCACAGAGAGACTGAACGAATGGTGCGTTCAACAGTTAGATAGAGCTGCGACAGGAGGCACAGGAGGTACATGAGCAGTGTTGACCCACCAAGAATCTAGTAGGATGATCGAATTAGCCTACAAGTTGAAGTTTTATTATTCGAACAATGAGGCCGAGTACGATGCACTTATCGTGAGGTTGTTGGTGGCAGAACGAATGGGAATCAGGCGATTGAAGATCTTGGGAGATTTGAGCTTAGTGGTGAAGCAGTCGACATGAGAGTTCGATTTGAAGGAAGCCGCATTGGCAACATATAGGACAATGGTACAGAAACAGCTTGAGAAGTTCAAAGAGGTAAGGTTTAACCATGTACCTAGGTCAGCCAATCGGTTACCTGACACATTGGCAACCCTGGGAGCAAAGCTATCACTATCAGATGATGTGACAACTATCACAATAAGGAGGAAACTCGAGCTGACCACGCTTTTGGGATTATACCAAAGCAAACCCAAAGAAGACTGGCGGTCCCCCATTGTTACTCAGTTACATACTGGCCAGGGGACAATACCCAAAGCGAAATTAGCCTGATTTACTCTGATTGAAGGGGAGCTCTATCACCGAACAATAGAAGGACTGTTAGCCCGGTGTGTAGACAGAGGAGGGTAGATTAAAGCTACACTAGATACATGGGCAGACTTGTAGAGAAGCTAATGTAAGTTTATATCGGAGAATCTAGAGGGAAGGTTATTATTGGCCAAAACGTCAAGCGAAGCTGCCCGATTGCAAGGCAAGTATTTACATTGGCAAACTGTAACTCTTAGGGACGAAGGCTCAATTAACAAAGTAACAAGCAATTGGAGGGCCCCATACTTGGAGTATTTGCAATGAAGGACGCTCTCGTCAGACCTGATGATAGCGGCTCGGGTCAAGAAACATGCGGCAAGATATTTCATCAAGCAGGACCAACTATTTCGAAGAAGTGTAGAAAGGGACCCATTATGATGCGTATCATACGAGGAAACAGATGAGTTACTGAGAGCTATCCACCAGGGGGAACATCAGGGAGGAACACAATTATATCGACAATTATTACATCTGGTGTATTACTGGCTGAATATAGAAGAAGATGCAAACAAGTACGTTAAAAGATGTCAATCTTGTCGAAAGCATAGAGATATGATACATGTCCCAGCAGCTGATCTACATAGCTTAAAGACTCCTTGGTCTTTTCACACATATGCTATGGATCTTAATGGACTACTACATCCTTAGGTAAAGGGGCACTAATGGATACTAGCTGCTATAGAGGTATTCACCAAGTGGGTCGAAACGGTACCAATGAAGAAAGTTGTGGAAGATACAGTGGCTAATTTCACTAGGGAACACATTATATACAGGTTCGGGGTTCCCCGGCTTATACTATCAGATAATGGTACGCCGTTTGTCAACAAGTAGATTTAGAAGTTACTCAAGTCTTACCAAATCAAGCACCATAAATCATTACCCTATTACCCTAAGCGAAACGGGCAAGCCGAAGCAATAAACAAGATTTTAATCAAAGTATCAAGCAAAATGATGGAAGAGAGTGGGAAGGCATGGTCAGATCATCTCCCAGTTGCACTATGGACTTTTTGAAGAGCTAAGAGGCCCTCTACCTCAGCATCGCCTTACTCATTAGTCTATGGGTCTGAAGCGGTGCTGCCGGTCGAGTTGACGGTACCCTCAGCCAGGATGGCGCTAATTATATGGTGGAACCCACGCCATCGATTGGTAGACTTAGAAGCAATTGAGGAAAGAAGAGATAAGGCGAGAGGTAAGCTAGAAAAGACTCAGCAAGCAAGGGCTAAAGCTTACAACAAAAAGGTGCAGATGCGAGAATTTAAAGAAGGAGATCTGGTTTGGAAATTGGTAGACCCCATCATGAGAGGACTCCTAGTACCCAAATTTTCCCCAAAATGGGAAGGGCCATTCAAGGTCATGCAAGACAGTAGCAGTGATTACTATAAGCTAGCTAGAGTTAGTGACGATTTCAAAATCGGGTCCATTAATGTCAAGTTCATTAAAAAGTACTATGCATAGAATAATGTAGTCAGTAAATCCAGGAAATAATGTTTTCTTCGCATTCAATACATTCCAAGGATCCACAATTCAATAAAAAAGAGAGAAGAATTTTTTTTTACACCAAGTCCTTCAAAGCCTTGTCACTCAACTCCAACACCAAAGAACCAGTGTTATCAGCGGGAACCCGGGCTAGCTTCACATCAAGCTCGCGCTTCGCATCAATCAGGTCCGATTCTACAGCTGACAAAGAGATCTTTAAGCCTTCAACTTGTTGAGTCGCCAAAAGCATGGAATGCTCCTTTTCGCGTACCCAAGCTAAGGATTCAAACCGCTGGAGTAGAGAACATATCAATTCTAATCTAACCCTCAACCAAGAAAGATTCAATTTGACTAGCTCTAAGTCAGAAAGGGCAGTAAATGCCGCATCCAAGGTAGCATGATCTAGTTCGCTAACAGAGAAATTTGACAGCTGCCAAACCAGAGAACACATTATGCTCAACTTAAAGGTGACCAAAATTGGACTCTTCAAACTAAAGTTTGCAAATGTTTCAGAATGACGAGCATGTATCTCGTCCAAGATCCCCAAGTCCTCTGAATGGACCTTGTAATCGAGGGACCTTGTAATCGAGGAAGGGAATGAGAGTGTGACACCCCGTTCCCCGGGTACGTCAAGACATATGTAACATAAATAAGGGACATATTCTAGCCGAATGTTCATAAATACATAAAATAATGTTAGAACCGCGCAGCGAAAAAAGTTCGACGAACGACGTCATGACCGTAAAAAACGACGGTGCGCGATTTTCATGAAAAATAGTAAAATAATATGATATTTTATGATTAAATATACATTCAAGAAACTTGAACAAGTTTCTTTGATGCTAAACAATGATACGAGACGACCCAACGATCTTCTCACGTATATCCCGATGCACGCGACGATCCCAGCGAGTGGGAACCGATCCGGATTTTCGTGTATTCTTGCCTTGGTTTCTTTTCACACTTATCTCCAAAAGACAAAATATGAATTTCCAAAAGGGATAGAGAGAGTGGCGGCTAGGTTAGGAGAATTAGAGTTTTTTTTTTGTTTTGAAGCCTCCTTTTATATAATAAAAGAATATGTTATATTAAGTATATATATATCCACACTTTCTTAAAATGATAAGAAGGAATATAAATTTAACATAAAACAAATCCATCTTTTCCCTATTAGGGCCGGCCACCTAGGGAGTAACCCCTAGGTGTGCCAAATTCTAAAACCGTCCTCTAACAATTTAATTTAATTCCTAAATGTCCCCGGAGGCAAAACCGTCATTCAAATTAAATTAAATAATAACCAAAATCAATAAGAAAAATAACCGTGCGTAAGTGGGTTACGTGAGGGATCACGAGGAAGTATAGGACTCGGGCTAACCGTACTAGAAAACCGGATATCCCTAACTCTATCCCCGAGTTAGATCATTTCTCGCACGAACCAGTACTTATTCCACTAAAGGCCCTGACTGAACTCCCGGCCTAACTCAAATTATGTCTTGAGTTTTCAATTATCAAATGCACTGAATACTCCCCACGTCTAAGATATAGATTCATAATAAATAAATTAGGTTACTGACAACCCGATTTAATTATCCTCTTTTCCTTGCAACCACGCCGCTTAACCTTTTGATATGCCGGATCTAAAGATCCACTGTACAGATTTAGCATAATCAA
>JAUMHN010000008.1:3304288-3315650 GCA_032360265.1 Heliamphora ciliata
AATCATTGGATCACAAGTCTGCGTCTCCGGAATCTAAATTTTCCGGCGCGTTTCGCCGGATTATGAATCAATATTTATGTAATAAAATAAAAAGCCGCATTTTTAATGCCACAGTTTTAATTTTTAATTCCAATGAAAAAAATAAGTGGGTCCATTATGCCTTTTTCTGGATATATTTCTCTTATTCTTCTTCTACTTTCTTATGTTCTATCTATTTGATTTGTTTTCTTTAGTCTCGTTTTTTTATTTATTTTTATTTTATATACAACTGTTTTACATATTTAGAATATTGTCATCCAGAAGTCAAACTTGGTGTCTCATGTTAGCAGTTTGACTGGCAGAAATGTGATGAATTTTTTAGTATGTCTTTTGACAAGTAATGAATTTTTTGTTCCTCTGCTGATATTGATTCAGATGTTTTATTTTAAATACTCCCCTTATTTAATTTCATATTTTCATCTCGTTTTTTGTAATATTTCTTTAAGGAAGGTCGCTTCAAAGCGGGATGTAGTGGATGCGCTTGTTGGAGAAGGGTTTTCGAATGATGTGGCACAGGTATATCTCAAAACACAGGATTAATTTACGGGGTTTTCGAAAGATGTGGCACTAGGATATCTCAAAATGCAGGATTAGTTTACATGCTTTTATCAGATTGGTTTACTATCAAGTCTGGATGGTGAAACTCTTAGGCCTCATTTGATTTGCGTGGTTGATGGGATATAAGTGAGTGGGATTGGATAGAATTGGACAATGTATCCTCTGCACTAAATTCTAATGCAATCTTGTTTTTGGTAATAACCTGGATTAAATTCCTGAAAATAAAATCCAATCCTATATGTTGTTTGTTAATCGGATTAATAAGTTGGCATGACACATCATTTCCATTTTTACCATTCACAATCTTTTACATTCTTTTATGTGTTTTGGATTTGAATTTTATAAATTGATGGTATTATGCATTACTTGGATTTTGTTGATGTGCATGACTTTTCTCTCTTAAATTAGTTATTAATAGTTTGCAATTGACCTCCTCATCCTTTTGATATTTGAATGCTAAATTTTAGAATAATGGTGTCATCTAATGATTCTAACCTAACAGCAACATCATACAGTCAAACTTTTTTTTTTTTTTTTTTAAGTTTTTCGGACTTCATATCATAAATATCACATGTTCTGCATGATCCTTTGTTATGCCAGTTTAAAGCTGTAATGATATAATCATTCTTTTAAAGAATCGGAGTACATTTACATATTTGTATTAATGAACTTAGTTTTTTCTCTTTCAATCTATATTTATTTCATTTTTTGCTGTGATGATCTTATTTTCCTTACTATGGGGATTTTGTTCCCAGTGGGTGGTAACTAACCTTCGACAAAGCAGCCCTTCTGGTTCATCGCCGTCAAGTTTCTCATGGGTGTTTGACCTCCATGGAATAGCTGAAATGTATCGATCTTATGAAGAAACAAATTTGTGGTATGCATGACTTAAATCATCCTGGATGATGACAACTCAGTTGTCTTTTCCTGTACAAAAAGTATTTCTGAAGTTGCTTGTCTTCAACTCCTCCATGGATAAATTTATTTAGTTGGTGTGCTTTTGCAATTATTCAATAATTTGACGAATGGGACCGGTTCTGACAATTATTTTTTATTTTTTATTTTATAATCTAAATTCCCATCAACATTTACATATTTCTTACTTAATGTCTTTACATCAATATCCTCAAAATTTTCACAATTCTGAACCAGAAGCCTTACAAGGATTTTTGTGATTCTTTAATTTTTGTATTTTTTTACTGTTCATTCATTTTTTGGTTCTGGTACATGGAGCTTGTTTATCACTACTTAAATACATCCAGGAAAATAGTGGAAGATGTGCCTCGAGGTGTGCATGTTAATTTTTTGAAAGCAGAAAGGAGCTTGCACAGGTGGGCCCTTGAAGACCTCCAGAGGATTCATGCTGCAGAGGAGCTAGCTGCTGGTGAGGGAGGTGGAGTTGAAATGCACGTCCTTGAAGATGCTGGCCACTGGGTATGTTGCCATCTTTCCCTGTTGTCTCCTACTTGCTTGGAAGAGTATTATAGCTTTCATGTTATGTATCATTAGATCTGATATATGCATATCTCCTACAGCTGTTGAGTGCACTCATTTGGCTGTTGTAGGTATGTCAAATTATCATACCATTGTATTGAGTAGCCCAAACAGATTGTCCACATCATCCCTTCGCTTAAACCTAATGGTCTGCTTCTTGTAAGAGTAACTTGGTAGGGCTTGAACTTTTTAACTTGGTGGGGGAAATGGGGGCTGTTGAAGCATCTAATAATTCAAAACCAATGAACAAGTGGAGAGGCCACCCACAAAAAAAGAAAAGAGTGGAGAGGCCTGTATGGCTTAATTGTTCATTAAATTTGCTTGGGTGCTGTTATTTGTAACGATGTGGGAAACACCTTGGGATGTGTTACCAGCATACGGACGTGGAAATATAGGCAAATTAAAAAGACAATTAGAAACATGACAAGGTGCATCTATGACACAAACAAGGGGGAGCCAACTACACAATTGAAACGAAGAGTCTTGTCTAAAATCAACCAGTTACTAAACCATTGAAATGGGATGAGTCTCTTTTTGCTGAAAACCTTTTTATGCATAGCTCTCAATACGGTAAAACATCCAACTCTAAACAAATTGTAAACGAGTGGGAGGCCCATAAGGCTTATATACTAGTATCAGAGGTGTTATTTTAACAATGTAGGACAAGTTCGCTAAGCTAAGTGCAACAGTGAAATACTATGAAGAGCAGCGTACAATGTCTGAACTAGATCCCTAAGTTTATAGTGAGTTACATATCAACATGGAGTACGAGTCAGTTGTGCTGTTGCTGACAGTTTCTATAGCACAATCATTGACATGATGCACATAATTTGGGTTGCCATTAATTATTTAAGGAATATTTTAGGATTAGTTTTTTTTTAGACCTCATAAAAGAATTAGTGCCACAAAATTAATTTTATTAGTTTTGATCCCATTGTATAGAAAAATAACCCAATTTGCCCCTATTTGAAAGATAGGACTATTTTCTTTTTATTCCCTGCAGATAAACATCGGATTTTAGTAATCCAGTTGACGAGCATAATTGTAGATTGATTATGTTTGGTAACCAAATATGAAGACAAAATTTACGGTAACTTTCAAATGTTATCCAATCATTATTGGATCTTTACCCATTTGCCATATTTTTGGGAGTGGTTTTATTATCTAAGGGGGGTATTTTAGTAAGATATTATTTGCACGTTGGCATGTGGCCAACAATATGGCACCTTGTGCTTGCTTGGCACCTTGTGCTTCCCTAAAACCTCGCTCTTTCCTAGCACCCTTATGATTGCTTGCCACCTCACGTTTCCTGACCACCTCAAGCTTCCTTGGCACTTCATGCAAATGTGTCAATCTTTAGAATAGCCTTGCAAAATGGGTAAAACCTTCTCCAACATATGTCAATACTCAATTACTGCAAGGCTTCCTTGCAAATGTTGCAACACCTCATCCAATAAATGTCAGTTGTTTCAGTAGCATTCCAAATTTTACACCACCTTGTCCAATACTTCATGCAGACATTTCTTGTTTCTCTTCCTGAACTACTTGGGAATGAGACCACACCATTGCTTCAGCATAAAAATCGTCCTCTTTATAATGCATTCTTAGGAGAACTTTATGAGAATGCTCTTGCAGCTCTAGACAAGTTATTTAATCATCATAATCTTTTAAACAGCTAGAAGAACAAGGCAAACTTCTTTGTTATGCTTGTGACCATCCTGATTTCGGATTTAATGCATAACCAGATGTATCATTCTCGTCTAAAAAGGAAGAAACACTTTAATTTGGTGAGAAAAATACACTTCGTTTTTGTTCCTCCATAAAAACGGAAAGGAGATACAAGAAAATTTGTGGCAGAAGTAAGACAGATGGTTGCTATATATGCAAGATAAAGGGGCCTTCCGCAAATAATTTCTTTAAACACGACTGATATGAGCTTGGCCATTGACGTTGAAGATTCAGAACTGTTTTGGCTATGGCACTTGAAGATTCAGACCTTCAAATGATGATGACTTGGTTCTTCAGTATATGGAGATTAAACCTGTTGATTTCAATATTATGGCAACCCAACCAGCCCCTTTAGAAAAACTCGAATCATTGTTGGAAACTATGAAAAACCTATTCCCATCACTGCCTTTTTTTGGTAAAGGTAAGGTTTCAAATAGCGGTAGCGGTTGCTGTAACGGTAACAGTGGTAGTGATGCAGTTTCGGAGCGTAACGGCCGTAGTGCAAGGACAGAGAGAGAGAGGGCCTAGTGGGGGCAGATGCCCCCAGTGACTTTTTTTTACCTCATTTGGGTTAAAATTTAACAATAATGTCCCCAGTAAATTTATATTTTGACCTTAGTATTCTTTTCAACTACTCTTTTATACTCCTAACAGTTAACAAATTCTAAAATATCACACGGTCTCACAGAATAGAAGCACATCGACACCTAGGGTTTTCCACTTTCTCTCCCGTTTCACTGTTTCAAATCAATCACGCGGCCCACGCCGCCGCTTGCAGCTTGCCTCAACTCAGCCAGGCCCTCGTCGTCGTCGTCGTCGTCAGGCCTTGGCCCTCACGTTGCTGCCGCTCGCCTCAGGCCCTTGCGTCACCGCCATTCACGTTACCGCCACTCGCCACTGCGCTCTCCATTTGCCTCAGGCCGTTCACGTTGCCGCCATTCACTTTTCTTCTTTTTCGGTATTTATTCCTTAACCTTAATCCATAAGAACCGGAACAGACGAACAGTACAGAGAAGATTTTTAATGGTTTATAGAACATACGGCAATGGGAGTACTTGGAGGGGATTGGGCCAGTGATGTGGTTAGAGGTGCCTATGGTGTGGAAATTTGAAAAGTAATTATGATTGTTTGGAGAGAGAATAGACCTTGGAGTGAAGTTGGCGCAATCCCCTTAAGAAACTGTATAGATGAGGTTTTCATATATTGAATTTGAAGTTCAATAGCTTTGAATTTTTGTTTGTTACTGAATTTTTGTGATATGCCCTAAATTTACTTTATGAATTTTTTTGTTGAATTTTTGTGACTTGTGGGGGTTTTTGTTGAGTTTTTGATAATTATTAATTATACCTATTTTTTGTTTACATTATATTTAAAATTATAAAAAAATATTTTAAAAGACAGTCAAAGTTTGAATCGTTATCTTCTACAAGTTAAAATGTGTCGTTGAAGAAAAGTCGTACATAATGTAACTTGCCTGATCTTCCTACTAGTCAAAGTGAGTCTTTGAAGAAAAGTTGTGCAGTTTTATTTTTTCTTTCTAATTATATCTACAGTTTTAAAAATATATCTATAATTTTAAGAATATGCTCCTACTGAACAATAATCCTGGTTTCGTCCCTGCCGTAGCGTAACCGTAGCGGTTACCGAAGCCTTAATTTCTTGTTTTGTTTTTGCACAAATCAATTAAAATGAAGTGATATGCATGTTTTTTTCCTAAAATTATATTTATTAGAGTTTAAAATATTTTTTTGATGAATTTTGTTTACTTTTTAAATATAATTTAACATATTTCTTAAATTTTATTCTAGTAAGTCTAGTTTTACTGAGCAATTTTAATTATTTTTCTAAAGTAATTGGTGAATTTATGTCATTATGTGTCATAAATTCATAATATTCAATTTAAATGTCATTTAATCAAGGTTTCAAATAGCGGTAGCGGTTCTTGTAATGGTAACAGTGGCGGTGACACGGTTTTGAGGCATAACGGCCGTAGCGTATCATTAGCAGTTACCAGAGCTGTGAATTTTTGTTTTTGTTTTTGCACAAAACAACTAAAATGAAGTGATATGCATGCTTTTTTTTTTTCTTTTTAAAATTATATTTATAAGAGTTTAAATTTTTTTCTGATGAATTTTGTTTACTTTTTAGACATTATTTAACATATTTTTCAAATTTTATACTAGTAAGTCTAGTTTTACTGAGTAGTTTTAATTATTTTTTTAAAGTAAGTGGTGAATTTGTCATTGTGTGTTATAAACTCATAAATTCATAATATTCAACTTAAATATTATTTAATTTTTTTAATAGCTATGAAAATGAAGTATTAAAGTTACTTTGAATGCGATAGGTTATTTTTTAAATTCTCAATTTCAATATGGAGTCGCATCATTCAAAGAAACGGAGAGGAAAGTGTTATAAGGAGTAAAAAAATTAATATCAAAACTGAAGCCAGACATTGATAATCAAGTGAAAGTAATAAATTAATAAATTAAGTAAGTATAAATCATAAATTATATTTCTTAAAGTATATATTTTTTAAAAAGATTACATTTATTAATTTTGTAATTTCACATATTACATCTCTTATTGTTTCGTGATAAACCGGAAACTTTTGGAACTTTTTTAGCACGAAGAACATTGCCACAAACAAATCCAGGTATTTTTTGTATAATTATATTAATATAAAATATATATTGAATTAGTATTTTTTTAGTTATTTTTTTGAATATATTAGAATCTTAGTATCATTCCATTTATGTGTTTGTGTATTGTGTTGTTGTATAGCTGAATGGTGGATTCTTCATGGAATGTGTATTCCAGAATTTTAAGAAATAGCAGTTAAGATTTTAAGTCAGACCACTACATCATTAAACTATGAACGCAATTGGAGTACATTTAGCCGCATCCACACAAATAGAAAGAAGCGGTTGAAATATCAAAAGATTCAGAAATTAGTCTTCATTAATTATAACATGAGATTAAAGTTGATAACCATTAAGAGAAGAAGCCAAGAAGAGATAGACAACAACTTTAATCTAATTAGCTTAGATTACATATTTGATAAAGATAACCCACTGGATCTATGGTTAGAAGAAAGGGAAGCTCTTGTGCTAGATGGTCAAGATAATTATGATTGGCTAGACTTGGATGATGATGATGGTGATGAAAAGAGAGGAGGATCACAAAATCAACGTAGACGTACTTTTCATTACTTGAGTTCAAGTTCTACCCCTTTTGAAAGTAATGATAGTGGTGGTTTGACTCATCCATCTGATGATGGTGATGTGATGGACATGACACTAGTTGTGGAAATGGTGATGGTGTAGAGACTAGTCGAGGACCTGAACCCAAGATGAGTCATTTGTGGGAATGTTTGAATTTTCTGATATTAGAGTAGATTATCACGTTGAAAAACCTGTCACAAATTTACCTCAGAGACTTCTAGTAGATATGGTGTATAATTTTGAGGAATTTGGTATGCATGACCATTCATATAGTTAGAGCAGTGATAGCCATAACCTATGAAGCACGAACATGCCGAAATAGGTGTCGTAGCAGTGTCGGACACGCAAGGACACAGACATGCTAGGACATGTGTTCGACACGCCAGGTGGCGTGTCCTATTTTTTTATTATTTTTTTACTTGGACACGTGATTGGACACACTGCGGACATGCATGTCCATTGTTGGACACTCAAAGACATGCCACACATGCAAAAAAACCCTAATACGTGATGTGCTTCTGCCTAAACAACTTAACATCCAAACTGAGGCTAACCTTAATTCCAGCTGTAAACGACGGTTGTGATCCTTTGTACTGACGAGTGACAACCCACTGAGGACTAATGGTGACCACCGATGACTCCATCTCCGGCGACCTTCGACATCCTGGTATGCAGTCTTCTACTAGTGCTAGTAGCACTTCTAATATGAGTGATGTTGATGGTGGTAAACCACTTTGGCATTATATGCAACGAATGGAGAAAATTGAAAAATGAGGAAATGATGTTTTCAATGATTGTCATTGTTCAAATTGAGGATCATATACAAGGGTGAAAGCTTATTTAATGAAAATTAAAAATATGGGAATAGCTGTGTGTTCCATAACAGGCAAGGAGCTTGTCGAATTTCAAAGAGTCTCAGAAGAAGCTTGAGTTAGACAACAAGGATCTCAACCGAAAAAGTCCCATTGCCTTCTTCTAGTGCATCTTTTGCTGGCATTAGTTTTTCTCAAGCACAAGAGGCATTGACGAAGAAGAGAAAATCAAGCAGTAGTGGAAGTGAGAATCCCGTTATTAAGGCTTTTAATGTTGGGGCTCGAGAACAACTACATAGTGAGATTACGAGGATGTCTTACTCGGCCGGTTTGCCATTTCATTTGGAAAGAAATCCTTATTTTGTTAGTTTCTGCATATATGCTGCAAACAACAACATTTAAGGACATGTACCACTGGGTTACAATTTGTTGAGGATTTCTTTGCTTCAGAGGGAAAGGGCAAATGTAGATAAGTTGTTAGACACTATTAGAGGCACATGGAAGGAGAAAAGTGTGAGCATTGTTAGTGATAGATGGAGTAACTCGTAAAGAAGACCATTGATTAACTTTTTGGAGGTTACCGGATACAAGCCAATGTTTCTTAAGGTGGTTGATTGCTCGGGGTAAACAAAGGATAAGTACTTCATCTCCAACTTGATGAAGCGATTATAGAGGCGGGGCTTAAAAATAGAGTTCAAATAATCATAGACAATGCTCCAAATTGTAAAGCGGCGGGGCAATTAATTGAAGCACAATATCTTTACATCTTTTAGACACCTTGTATTGTCCACACTCTTTATCTTGCATTGAAGAATATTTGTGCGGCAAAGAATGTTGAAAATAATTCGTTGACCTTCGAAGCATGTAGTTGAATTAGTGAACTTGTGAGAGATGTCATGGTGATAAGTTTTTTATTACTAACCATTCTTTGAGGTTGGTCATTTATAATGAATATATGCCTTTAAAGCTTTTTTCAGTTGCCGAAACTCATTTTGCTTCGTCAATTGTGATGCTCAAAAGATTCAAGCTCATCAAACAAGGTCTCTAAACAATGATGATTAGTGATAAGTGGTCTTGTTATAGGGATGCTGATGTTGGGAAGGCAAAGTTTGTGAAAGACAAGTTCATGGATGCCATATGGTGGGATAGCATTGATTACGTGCTTTCTTTTATCTCTACTATTTATGATATGATTAGGACTTGAGACACAGATAAACTTTCTCTTCACTTGATTTATGACATGTGGGATATGATGTTAGAAAAAGTGAAGATGGTTATATATAGGCATAAGGGAAAGCGACCAGAAGAGGAGTCTTTCTTTTATGATGTTATGCATCAAATATTAGTAGATCAGTGGAACGAGAACAACACTTTTCTCTTTTTAGGCCTCACCTCTATGATCACCTTTTTCATGAAGTTGGAGATGAAGTACTTATTCTTTGTTTCCCCCAAGCAATCAACCGCCTTAAGAAACATTGGTTTGTCTCCGGTAACAGCCATAAAGCTAATCAATGGTCTTCTTTGCGAGTCACTCCATCCATCACTAACAATGCTCACACATTTCTCCTTCCATGTGTCTCTAATAGTATCTAACAACTTATCTACATTTTCTCTTTCCCTCTGAAGCAAAGTAGTCCTCAACAAATTGTTGCTTGGTGGTACATATCATTGAATGTTGTTGTTTGCAGTATATGCGTAGAAATTAAAAAAATAAGGATTTCTTGCCAAATAAAATGGCAAACCGGCCAAGTAAAACATTCTTGCAATCTCACTTTGCAGTTGTTCTCTAGCCCCAACATTAAAAGCCTTCATAACGGGATTCTCACTACCGCTCCTTCTTGATTCTCTTTTTTGTCAATGTCTTTTGTGTTTGAGAAAAACTAATCCCAGCCAAAGATGCACTAGAAAGAGGAGGCAATAGGACTTTATTCGGTTGAGATCCTTGTTGTCTAATTTTAGCTTCTACTAAGACTTTGAAATTCGACAAGCTCCTTGCTTGATACTTTGGGACACAATTATTCTCATATTTTTAATTTTCAGTAAATGAGATTTCACCCATATAGATGATCCTCTATATAAACAATGACAATAATTGCATTGAAAACATAATTTTCTCATCCTTTTTCAATTTTCTCCATTCATTGCACATATTGCCAAAGTGGTTTACCATCATCGTCATAACTCATATTGCATGTGCTACTAGCACTAGTAGAAGACTACATACTAGGATGTCGAAAGTCACAGGAGATGGAGTTGTCGGTGGTCATTGGTGGGTCGTTACTCATCAGTATAAGGGATCACAGCTGACGTTTACTTTTGCGATTAGGGTTGCCTCAGTTTGGATGTTAAGTTGTTTAGCCAGAGGCGCATCACGTATTAAGGTTTTTTTGCGTGTGGCGTGTCTTGATGCGTCCGATAGTGGACATGCGTGTTCGCGGCGTGTCCTATCACGTGTCCAAATAAAAAAATAATAAAAAATAGGACATGCCACCTGGCGTGTCGGACTCGTGTTCCCGACGTGTCCGTGTCCCCCGCGTGTTCGACACTGTTATAGCACCTATTTCGACGTGTTCATACTTCATAGGCTATGGCTATCAATGCTGTAACTATATGAATGGTCATGAAGACCAAATTCTTCAAAATTATGCATCATATCCACTAGTGGTCTATGAGGTAAATTTGTGTCAGGTTCTCCAACGTGATAATCTCCTATAGCATTAGAAAGTCCAAACGTTTTCACAAATGACTCATCTTGGGTTTTAAGTTCTCGACTAGTCCCTACGCTATCACTATTTCCACCACTAGTGTCGTGTCCATCACATCACCACCATTAGATGGAGGAGTCAAACCACCACTGTCACTACTTCTAGAAGGGATAGGATTTAAACTCGAGTTATGAGAAGTACGTCTAGGTTGATTTTGTGATCTTTCTCTCTGTTCATTACCATCATCATCATCAAAGTCTAGCCAATCATAATATTTTGACCATCTAGCACACGAGCTTCATTTTTTTCTAACAATAGATTTAGTGGGTTATCTTCATCAAATATGTAATCCATGGTAATTGGATTAAAACTGTTGTCTATCTCTTCTTGGTTTCTTTCCTTAGGTTCTCAACTTTAATCTCATGTTATAATTGATGAAGACTAATTTCTGAATCTTCTGATATTTTAGTCGGTTCTTCGTCTTTGTGTGGATGAGGCTAAAATTACTCCAATTGCGTTCACAGTTTGATGATGCAGCGATCTGACTTAAAACTTTAACTGTTATTTTCTTCAAGTTTTGGTATACACGTTTAATGAAAAATTCACCATTCAGATACACAATAACATAATACACAAACACATAAATGGAAAGATATTAAGATTTTAATATATTTGAAAAAATAATTAAACAAATACTAATCCAATATATATTTTATATTAATATAATTATAAAAAAGATACCTAGATTTGTTTGTGACCATGCTCTTTGTGCTAAAGGAGTTTTCAAAAGTTTTCGACTTAT
>JAUMHN010000008.1:3333471-3352535 GCA_032360265.1 Heliamphora ciliata
TGTTGATCTCATGGAGGAAATCTCAACCATTGACGACTCAAAGTACTGTACATCATCTGAATACAATTAATCAATCAATTCGAGATTAAGAATTCGTGCAATACATGATAATACGGGATGTGGATTAATTCATATAGTCAGTATAGAATCGATGATCCCATTGATCCCGCTCAATACACTCCCAGTGTACTAATACATCGAGCTTGAACATCGAATTCTTTAAACTTGAATTCGATCCGTTCGACCTAGCCAAGACCAGCTACTATAACGATGTACTACAATCATACCAATGGAATGCCCGGTTCCATTGCGATTGTGAGCCAATCTGTATAATATGTCAGAACCTTTGACCCGATCTTTCGGGCAGCACGCACCGAGTTAAATACTGGATAGAATATACGGATTATGCATTCATACATCACAAATATAAATATGAAATCATAAATGCAAAATCATCTCAAATGTTTCTTATTAATATGCCAGGAATCCAGAATAAAATACATAAAAAGTATGACTTTTCAGTATACATTCCCAACACCTTACTCAAAAGGGATTATCACGAGCCACAGATCTATCCACTAATCTAGTTATGACATCTAATTCCCATCGTCTCCAACACCCCATCGCCCCTACTCAGAAGGCTATCATTAACACAACTATAACCTCCCATAGCATACTCTTAGAGGAGTCTCTGCTCATGAAGACACTTAATAATCCAACAACCGAGGCCAACCCCACATGGTTAAACCCAACTCACTGTCGAGTTCCACAACATACCAAGCAATTGACGCTCAACCCATAACCCTATCTCTCAGCAACCACTGCAATCGAGTCGCACATCTAAGAACCAAACCACAGTCTCGTCATCTCAAAGGGTGTACAGGTTATATATATATATATATAGAAAACATGAAGCACGACAATCTAAGGTCGATCTATCATGGTAATTCTAACACATACGACATAATCATGCTAATATATAGTCACAATGATTATGCAGACGCAATACCGATACTGAGGAGAACCAACAAGAATAACGCGTCACGTTGAATAACCTACTTAGATTTTCCGTTAGAAATCACGTTAGCTAAACGCGTTTTTAACTTGGCTGCCAAGTTTGTTAGCCCAAACGCTCAAAGGCAAGACTAATCAATCCTAAGGTCCAGCCTCCATACTCACATATACACGGCATCAACGTGCTTAACAACTAACGTGCTCATGTTCCAAACACAGGCAACCAAGAACACACATATCTTTCCTTACAAGGTAACGCACCCTCTTTCCATAGCTCATAGGTATTCGAACCTAGAGCTCTGATACCAAGTTGTCACGCCCTGAACTCCAGGGTCACACAAAAGGCCAACAACCAACCACCAAACTACCCAAACCAAAACGGGATGAAAGCCAAACGAGGTTGAAACCTTTGTAAAACGTACTACCGAGGGTTTATTTAATTTAAAAGAGTAACTCAAAAGACTAAGACTATGGTCCCATAAGCCAAGCCTTTAACAACAAAATATAAGTTTGGATAAGAAAATCTTTTCGTTTCAAAAGAGGCTTAGGCCGTTCTAAAATTTCCTCGAAGCACAAGAGTTTGAATGAAGCATAAAATCATTTGAAAACCCTTTTTATAAACTGTTGAACCAACCAACGATAACCATAGGTTCCTCTCAAAAGCATAAATCATGCATATATTCATAAAAATTTTATATGCTTTACAACATGTTACGAATAAACATGAAACATATACATCATGTATAAACTACCTAACTAGACAAAACAAAAGTCTTGTCATCAGCCACCTCCGGGCACCACCGGATCAACCTATAGAACCGCGTTCACCTGAAAAAGGTTTTTAACAGAAAATCCCACACTGTGAGCTGAAATCCAGTAGAAACATACTATAAAGTTGTAAAGTAGGTTATGCAATCATAAGCATACAGACTCAATCACATGAGCCAAAAATATTTTTTCACCCTAAAAATCACAAGGTTTCCATCAGGTCAACACGAGCCTCAAAATGGTTTTACTTCAGAAAACCTCACGTTTTCACCCTTAAAACCATGCATATCTACCATGTAGATAACATGCCATAGTTAAAGAAAAATAGTAATCAAAAACATGAATTTTTTGCTCGGATCACACAACAGAGATAAATAAAACGATAACACAGAGATAATACAGTATTCTCTACTCGGGTCACACAGACAAAGGTAACAACTATAGACTTCTGCCCATTACCCTAGTCCTGAACCACTTAAGGCTTGCTAGGTAATGACAAGTTCTATACAGAGTAACAACAACGACGCCATTCACGGAGGCAACCGATGGCATTAACAGAGGCAACCGACTCTTTACGAATTTCTATGACCGATAGAGAAGCATCCAATACCACGTTTACGGGGATTAACCTGAGGGACTGTAGCGAACCCACTCTGCACACGTTTTTTGACTTCCACCAAGGAGCATTAGAAGTTTAACTCATCATACCCACTGTCACTATACATCTATAGAAATCATTTTGAAAACCAACCGTAGCTTAACTACGAAAACCTGTAAAACAGATATACATTGACATAAAAGAGATCCAATCCATCAACATGGAGATCTACTGGCGTGTAAAAATATACTTCCAACAAATGTTTTAAAAGCTAAGACTCAACCCCGAGGGTTAGCTCCAAACTTCTAAAAATATGTTTTTCACAATTCTCACAAAATACCTGGTTTTCAAACATCCTTTTGAAAACTACGGGCATCAACACACCCGAATCATGAAATAAACCAAGAAAGGTGTAAAAACATACTTTTTACCCAAAAAAACCAAAGTTTAAACATGAAAACGACATTTAAAGCATTTTCTATCCGGTAAAAACACATATAATTACACATAACACCCTTAACAGCAATACAGTCTAGAATCCTACCTTGTTGAGCCAAAAACTCGATGCCTCAAAAAGAAAACCTCGACAAAATAGGATTCTGTCTGGATAGATGCGAAGCCCCCGGCACCAACATCAAGAATCCGCTGTCTGATCATTAAAAATCGAGCTCCAGGCCCGTCAAAATCTAAAGAGAAGGCAGAGAAAATCGAAACTTATCCAAGAAGAAAGCTTTTTCCAAAATATCTCTAGCCCTTTTCTATTTATAGACATGGTAATTTACGGAGGTTCAGTCGACTGGGCTTCCAATCTAGTCGACTGGATGAGCACACTGTCACCCCAGTCGACTGGCCTGCTGGGGAAAAATGATCCTTTGGGCCAAACAGGTTTTTCAACTTAAAAACAAGCCAAACATGCCTCTTTCGAACCCAAACAAGCGTAAAACTCATAAACACTTGCTGTTCTACTATGAAGAGACAAAAACCCAACTCACCAAGATCAAAAGTTGACTCGAACTCCGTCAACACTTAAATCCTTTCAAAAATGAAACAGGTCGGGGTCTCACAATGCTAAACACCACAAACAAGCGATTTGAAATTGATGGGAATTTTAGGCTTAAATCTTAAAAATAAGATCAATAAAATTAGATAACCAAATGATAATATACGTAAGCTTCAATCCACAATAGCAATCACAGAAGAACAAGAACAACCAAACAATATGCAAGATTTACGTGATTTAACTAACTACCTACCTCTACGGGAGAGAAGAATCAATCCACTATACTCTTTAACACAGATTACAAGATTCACTCCACTCCAAATAATATTTGTGGCCTCCAACTGAGCCTCTCACCACCTCTTTATACTCTCTCTTGCCTCTAACCTGAGCTTCTTTAAGTATTTTGACGACTTATGAACTTCTATTTGTTATAGAGTCATAACCTCGTTATATGGACTTCTAAGGAAACCCTAAAGCTGTATAACTCACAGTTGTTTGCCACCATCTGTCCCACTTCGTTTCTATCCCAAATCTGATTTTTGACAATTCTGGTCAGTTCCAAATCTGATGTTGAGATTTAAGTCAATCCCAAATATGATTTTTAACAATTCTAGTCAATCCCAAATCTGATGTTGAGATTCGAGTCAATCCCAATATTCTCTATCTTGGCTCAAATCTTTCTACCATCTTGAAGAACTGCCGGCAATCCTCGACCTGCACCCCTTTCTTAGGTATGAGCGCTCCACCCTTCTAGATCTTCAACTTGAATAGACTTGGATCTCAAATCCAAACTAGACTTGAATTTGACCCTTCTACAATCAACTGACGTCTCATTTTTGGATAATCTTCCAAACTCCATCTATTCAGTCTTTTGTGAAGACTCCACCTTCTTGGACACTACTACTTGCTCCTGAATCATTCTTGTGCTGCCTGTAGCTTTCTTATGAGACGAAAGTTCTCCACTTGACCACTCTTGTTGCTGTTGACTTGAACTACCATCACCTATTATTTTGGGTGAACTTTTTTAACTGAACTTCACCTTGATTGCTGCACTCTTCTTCTGACTTTCTGACATACTCTGCTCTTTAATCTGATCAAGTCCCAAATGTCTGTGTCTCGTGTCATCCCTGCTAGAATCAGTCTTAGTGATAGTGGTGACTCCACCTATCACCTTATCCCTTACCAATTTATAGAGTCCATCCACTTTCTGCCCTCTCATAATAAATAAGGATCCTTTGCTGATCTTCATTGCTCCACCTTTTTATATGAACTCATAGCCTAGAGAATCCAATGTTGCTAAAGAAACCAAACTTTTCTTTAATCCCAGAACATGCCTGATATTCTCCAAAGTTCTTAGAACCCCGTCAAACATTCTAATTTTGACCATACTAATTCCAATTGATTGACACACTCAGTCATTTTCCTTTAGAACTGTAGCCCCATTGAAAGACTTATATGAATGAAAATATTCTCTGACTTGACACATATGGTATGAGCATCCTCAATCTAAAATTCATGATTCTGATAAAAAGCTTAAATCTGAGAAAATTGAGAGTACTTCACCTTCTGAATTACCGTATGACGATTCTTCAACAAAACTGACAGTTTTTACAATCCCCTTATCCTTCTTCTTTTTCTGCAGATGCTGCTTCAATTCTTGGCACTAGCTCTTGTAATGACCAGTTTTGTAGAAATAGAAGCACTCCACATCTCTTCTTGTACGTTACTTAAACCGAGATCTACCACTGTTGGAACCATGTTCACCTAATCTACCATTTCCTCTACTTGACTTTGACTTAGCTATCAGCACACCTTCTGCATCAGATTCGTTGTCCCTCTTCATCTTCTCATGCGTCAAAAGAGCCCCAGTGACCTCTTCTAACTCTAGAGTATCCTTCCCATATATCAAAGTTGTCACCAGATGATCATAGGACGTTGGAAGCGATGCCAGGAGGTGGATCGCCTTATCATCATCATCAACAACCTTTATTCTAAAACTAGATAACTGTGTGATGGGCATATTATACGTATTCAAGTGTTCTAATAGTTTTATACCTTCTTGCATCTGCAGTCTATACAGTTGTTTCTTCACATACAGCTTGTTGGCTAAATTCTTCTTCATGTAGAGATCTTTCAACTTCAGCTAGATTTCATGGGCTGTCTTTACATCAAGCACATTATGAATAACCTCGTCTCCCAGATTCAACCTAATTGAACTCACGGCCTTGCAATCAAAGTCATCCCAATCGTCATCAGTCATCTTCTCTGGCTTTTTTACCTTGCCGAGTAATGCCTTGGATACCCCTTACTTGATCAACAATTCCTTCATCCGCCTCTGCCACAGGGAGAAATTATTCTTACCATTGAACTTTTTAACTTCGTATTTGATGTTCGTCATCTTCACTGCAACTTGTGATTAAGTCAATAACGAACTCTGATCTTCCACCACGACTTTGGATCTTCAATAATGGTCGGGTCTAATACTACTGTTGGAAATTTTAGGGTTAAATTCCCAATAATAAGATCAATAAACTTGGATAACTAAATGATAATCCATGTAAGCTTCAATCCACAATAGCAATTACAAAAGAACAAAAATAACCAAAAAATACACAAGATTTATGTGGTTTGGCTAACTACTTACCTCCACAGGAGAAAAGAATCAATTCACTATACTCTTTAACACATATTACAAGATTCACTCCACTCCTAACAATATCTGCGACCTTAAACTGAGCCTCTCACCATCTCTTTATACTCTCTCTTGCCTCTAACCTAAGCCTCTCTGAGTATATTGACGACTTATGAACTTCTATTTGTTTTAGAGTCATAACCCCCTTTATATAGGCTTCAAAAGAAACCCTAAAGCTGTATAACTCCCAGCTGTCCGCCTGTGTGACCCTGTACCATTTTATTTTGTGATATATATATGTAATTAACGTGTTCTTTTCATTATATGTATATCATCGACCAATGGTTTATGCTTTAGCGTTGTAGAACAGCTTGTGTAGATGTATTTTATGCTTTTTCGAGTTTTGTTTAGGATTGCTTGGTTAGTTTTGGGGTTAAAAAACCTATTCTAGAGCTGAGATTCGAGTTCACAACAGTCCAGTCGACTTTACTAGTCTCCCCAGTTGATTGGAGGTGGGTTCAGTCAACTGGATTGACCCATCCAGTCGACTGAGTGATGTCAGCAGAAGAGTTTTAACGATCCAGAACTCTTTCAGTCGATTAAATTGGGCCATCAGTCGACTGAATGCACTGTTTGACCAAGCCAATAAGTATTCCAGCGCCTGTTTTGATTTCAAAATTCCATTTTCTTCCCAACTATCTGCCTTCTCTCTAGAAATTTATGGTGCCCAAGCCCAGTTTTTTACGATTAGCCTGTGGATCATTGATATTCACGTTGTTAGCTTTGTGTCCATCCAGTCAGATTCTCGTTCCGACGAGGTTCGATTTTTGGAGTTTTGAGTTTTGACTCACCAAGGTAGGATCCTAAACTAAGTTATCTTTAAAGAGTGCTACGTGCAGTTGTATACATTTTTGCCAGATAAAAATGTTTTAAATGCTATATTTTATGTATAAACCATGTTTTGTTCGGATAAAAAGCATGATTCGCGCTTTTCTTGGTTTATTACATGTTATGGTGAGAGGAACCTTTAGGGTTAGACTCGCAGTGTTGTGTGAGTTTGGTGAGAGGAACTGTTTGGATTGGAATCACGTGGATATATTTTAAATTTGATAATAAAAAAGGACTGAGTAGAGATCTTTGGATCTAACAAGTTTGGGCACGAGTTGCTCCATGGTAAAAGATTGGAATACTGTGCAGAATGGGTGTCTCTGCCTGCCGACTAGTGAACCAAGAAAGAAAGCAGGTCCTGTCGGAAGTATAAAGCGTTCAGTTACTTCACGAGCCTCGTCTGGCTGGGTGGTAGTAACGTGACAGGGTCTATATGCCCGTTCGACAGCGGTGCCTTCTTTTAACCACGAGTTGGTAGGATCACATGGATGTGATCTGTGTGTGTACGTGCATGTGTGCGCGTTGGTTAACTGGAGTCCATAAACTGTTTTGAGGCTTGTGTTAGCCTGCTGGGAAACTGGTGATTTTCAAGAGGGAAAATCTTTGAGACTCACGTGATTGAGTTAACTTTATGTTATATGATTGCATAACCTATTTTACAGCTTTATAGTATGTTTCTATTGGGTTTCGGCTCACGTTGTGGGATTTATCAAACCTTTTTTAGGGAATGATATTGATGCTCTAGAGGAGTAAATCTAGTGGTGCCCATGGTGGTGGATGATGGAAAACTGTATTTAGTTTTCCTTGTGTAAGCATGTTCCTGAAGGCTTGTTTTGTACGCCATAAGATAATATATTTTATACATGTTAGAACTGGGTATTTACTGCTTACGAGAGATGCATACTGGGTATTCTTTTGATTTCAACAGCTGAATTTGATTGTATAAAAACCTATTTTCATAAAACGGGTGTTTGGTGGATTTTCACGTGACCCTGGGTTTTGGGGCATGACAACTTGGTATTAAAGTTTTGGGTTCGAATACCTAAGAGCCATGGGAAGAGGATGCATCACCAGGTGAGGATGATTACGTATGCTTGCTTACATGTGTTTAAGCGTTTTTATGACATGATAGGTTGTGTTTACGTGAGTATGAAGGTTGGACCTCAGGATTGATTAATCTTGTCTTAGGGCGTTTGGATTAACATATTTGGAAGCCAAGTTAGAAACGCATTTGGCCGACGTGTTTTCTAACAAGAAATCTGAATAGGTCATCCAAATTGACGCATCGATCTCGTTGGTTTTTCTCGGTATGTGAGACGTGTTTACTTAATCTTACGTGGCTATGTGTTTAGCATGATTATGTGTACCACGTTTATGTTAGTGATAACGTGTTGCATGAGATCTTATTCTGTTATACTGCTTCTATATAATTATTTCCACGCGGGGAGGATAGGGATGGAGACGTGGCAGGGGTCGTGACCAAGGTCGTGCGTATGCTCAGGTTACGAAAGAAGGGGACGTTCATGCCCCACAGGAACAAGTGGGCGGTGCTGATGTTGTACAGGAGCTGCTCGCTACTATAAGAGCTATAGCTCAGGCGACCAGGGCTGGTGTGAGGGCTCCTAAGCTAAAGGCTTCTGTGGCAATGAGGGAATTTTGGCGGTTGGATCCTCTAACCTTTCCTGGCTAGCCGGACCCCAAAGCTACTACTGAGTGGTTGGAGGTGACCACGACGATCTTCGATACCATGGATATTAAGGAGGATGTCTTGTGTGTTAAGTTGGCGGTGTTCCAACTTTGGCAGGATGCTAGGGAATGGTGGAAGTTTTCTAAAACCATAGTAAATGGTACCTGGGCTGCTTTTATGAGGGTCTTTTTGGAGAAATACTTCTCAAGTTCTTTGAGAGATACATACCGAGAGGAGTTTCTTTTCCTTGTTCAGGGGAACCTTACTGTGGTCTAGTTCGAAGCCAAGTTTGCAAACCTGTCGCGATTTGCAGCTGAAATGGTGTCCACAGAGGAGTTACGCACTAAACGGTTTGAAATGGGTCTTTGACCTACCATCAAGGATAGGATTGCAGCGCTGGGTTTGTATGTGTACATCGAGATCGTGGAAGCCGCTATCCGAGTAGAGAACTCGCTGGCAGAGAGCTGTAGAGGTTGGGAGAGTAGGGGCCAATAGGGCAGTGGGGATGCACAATTCCAGGGTGGCGGGAAAAAGCGCCAGTGGTCATCTGGACCAAGTCCCCATTCTGTGGGATCGCATTAGTCACAGTTTTCTACACCCACACCTTCAATGGCCTCTACAGGAGGACCAGGACAGAGAGAGTTCACTTGTTATCGCTGCAAACTGTTAGGGCATCATTTATTTGAGTGCCCGCAGAGGGGCCAAGTTTAGAGTTCAACGCCTATTCCATCGCAGTCGCAATCACAGGGGAGAGAGCCACCAGTATGATATGGGTGTAGTCAGTTGGGGCACATTTGCAAGTACTGTCCCCGAGGAGGGAGTGTTCAGAGTGCAATAGGAGCACCAGTTGTTCTGCCCGAATAGGGACGACAGACGTATTAGCAGCCTAGGGCATAGACGTCTAGGTTTGCAGAGGGAGGTGCTTCAGCACAATCTGTGAGGCAGTCGACGGCCTAGGGTTATAGTGGCCAAGTCAGAGCACCACAGGCCAGAGCTTATGTTCTTGCTGATTCTAGTGCTTCCAAAGCACCGATCGTGCCAGACGCTACAGCTACACCAGCCATGATCCGAGGTACTCTTCTAGTTTATAGATCATAGGCTAGAGTCCTCATCGACACAGGAGCATCGCATTCCTTTATTTTCTCTGCTTGTTCATCTGCATTAGGGTTGGAGGTAGACTCGTTGGGTAGTGCGTTGAGCATAGAGACCCCGGTCGGTGGGAATATGGTGTTGAGTTGGGTTTGTAGATCCTACAAGTTGGAGGTCGTCGGCCGTTGTTTAGAGTTTGACTTTATCATTCTAGACATGACCACGTTTGATGTCATCCTAGGAATGGACTGGCTGACCACCTATCGTTCCTTTATAGATTGCGATCGATGAAGGGTATTTATCTATACACCTAAGGGTGACTGCTTTTGTTTTGTGGGTGATCGGGATGAGAGTTTGGTGTCTATGCACGGTGCTGTACGGAACCAAGGCAACCTGGGTTTCCTCTTTTTATCTCTCAGTTAGATGTGATGGTTGGGGTTCGAGGAGAGTTATCTCCTGTGGTTTATGATTATCCAGATGTCTTCCCTGACGATCTGTTTGAGTTGCCACCAAGCCGTAATGTGGAGTTCTTTATTGATCTGGTTCAGGGAGCTGCTCCCATCTCTATGCCATCTTACCGCTTTGCACCAGCCGAGTTACGAGAACTCAAGGTACATCTTCAGAAATTGCTTGACAAGGGGTTTGTACGTCTGAGTACGTCACTATGGGGAGCTCCAGCTCTATTTGCTAAAAAGTAGGACAGATCCTTACGCTTGTGTATCAACTACCAGAAGCTGAATCAGGTAACGGTGAAGAACAAGTATCCAATGCCGAGGATTGATGACTTGTTTGATCAGCTGAAGGGGTCGAGTTGCTTCTCGAAGATTGACTTGACGTTAGGGTACCATCAGCTGAGGATTAGGGGCAAAGACATATCGAAGACCGCCTTTCGGACTCGTTATGGTCACTACGAGTTTTTGATCATGCCATTCGATTTGACAAACGCTTATGCGACATTTATGGGTTTGATGAACCATATCTTTCACTCTTATGTAGACAATTTTTTGGTTGTGTTCGTATATGATATCCTTATCTATTCACCCACGAGGGAGATGCATGAGGAGCATTTGCATGTTATCCTACAACTTCTGAGAGAGCATCGCTTGTATGCGAAGTTCGAGAAGTGTGAGTTTTGGATGTCAGATGCGAGATTTCTTAGACACATGGTGTCGAAAAATGGGGTATCAGTGGATTCGTCAAAGACTGATGCCGTGATGGATTAGGAGCGATTGAAGAATGTCTTTGAGATTCGTAGTTTTCTGGGTTTGGAAGCCTATTATTAGCAGTTCGTGAAGGATTTTTCTAGATTAGCAGCACCAATGATGTGTCTAATGCGGAAGGGAGTTATGTTCATGTGGAGCGAGCCCTGTGAGCCGACATTCTAAGAGTTGAAGACGAGATTGACTAGTGCTCCAGTGTTGATTATTTCAGAGTGAGGCTTGGGGTATACAATGTATTCCGATGCGTCGCATGACGGTTTGGGTTGCGTTCTGATGCAGGGAGGTAAGGTTGTGGCCTATGGAACTCGGTAGTTGAAGACACACGAGAAGAACTATTCGACACATGATCTGGAGTTAGAAGCTGTGGTCTTTGCCTTGAAGACATGGCGTCACTATCTTTATGGTGAGCACTTCGAGATTTTCTCTGATCACAAGAGCTTAAAATACTTATTTTCGCAGAAAGACTTGAATCTACGCCAACGAAGATGGATGGAGTTATTGAAAGACTACAACTTTGATTTGCAATACCACCCGAGAAAGGCAAATGTCGTGGCCGACGCACTCAGTAGGAGATCTCATGGTTCGTTAACTTCTGTGGCTATACGAGAATGGGATATGCTTGGAGATGTTGGGGAGTTTGGTCTGTATCTTGGGGAGACAAGGACAGGCGCGACTTCATTTTCAATAGCTTCACGACCTGCATTAGTTGCACGCGTGCTAGAGGCTCAAATGATACGGGACCGTATTACTAGTGGGAAGGATACTACAGGATGGGTCGTGAGTTCAGATCAGAGTTTGAGATTGACAGGGCGATTGTTTGTACCAGAGTCGTGCCGTATTGAGGTGCTACATGAGTTCCATCATTCACGTCTTGTAGTGTATCCAGGGGGAACGAAGATGTATCACGATCTGCACCGTCAATTTTGGTGGACGGGAATGAAGAGGGATGTGATCCGATTCATTTCTCGGTGCCTCACTTGTCAGCAGGTAAAGGCAAAACACCAGAGACTGGCAGGATTGTTACAGCCATTGCCTATATCTGAGTGGAAATGGGAGAATGCCACGATGAATTTTATATCAAGACTTCCTCGATCGTCAAAGGGACATGATGCTGTTTAGGTTGTGGTTGATAGGTTGACGAAGTTTGCATACTTTCTCCCCATTCGTGTGAAGGATTCAGTGGACAGACTAAGTAGATTGTACATCCGAGAGATAGTCCGACTACATGGAGTACCTATGACTATTGTTTTTGATCCAGACCCGCGCTTTACACCGCGCTTTTGGCAGAGTCTTCTAGAGGCTTTGGGGATGAGCTTGACCTTCAGTATAGCTTTTCACCAATAGACAGATGGTCAGTCCGAGAGGACCATCCAAATTTTAGAGGACATGTTGAGAGCATGTGCGCTTGATTTTCGGGGTTCTTGAGAAGATCATCTACCGTTGACAGAGTTTGCATACAACAACAGTTATCAGTCCAGTATTGGGATGGCACCGTATGAGGCTTTATATGATAGGCCGTGTAGATCACCTGTGTGTTGGACAAATGTGGGAGAGACCACTGTTTTGGGACCCGACTTAGTACGGGAGACGACAGAGAAGATTGTAGTGATTCGCCAACGTCTAGTGACAGCTCAGAGTCGCCAGAAGAGTATACGGATCAGAGTAGGAGACCATTAGAGTTTGTAGTGGGATATCATGTATTTCTAAAGGTCTTGCCACATAGAGGGTTGATGAGATTTGGCCGTAGCGGGGAGCTATCACCGCGCTTTATTGGATCATTCGAGATCGTGGAAAGGATTGGGGTGGTAGCATACCGTCTGGCCTTGCCACCTAAGTTAGTGTCTGTACATAACATATTTCGCGTTTTCATACTTTAGAGGTATGAGCATGATCCTTCACATGTTCTGAATTGGGCCAAGCTGTGGGTTGATGAGGATGCACATATGAGGAACGTTTAGTGAAGATTCTAGACATGTGGGAGCAAGTGTTGAGAGGGAGAACGATTACTTATGTCAAGGTCATATGGTTTCATCACGGGGTTGAAGAAGCGACGTGGGAGCTTGAGTCTGGAATTTGTGTTAGATACCCGGAGTTGTTTACCTCGTGACGTTGTTGTGAATTTCAGGAGCAAAATTCCTGAAGGGGGAGAGTTGTGAGACCTTATACCATTTTATTTTGTGATATATATATGTAATTAACATGTTCTTTTCATTATATGTACATCATCGACCAATGGTTTATGCTTCAGCGTTGTAGAGAACATGTATAGATGTGTTTTACACTTTTTTGGGTTTTGTTTAGGCTTTTTTGGTTGGTCCCAGGGTTAAAAAACCTGTTCTGGAGCTGAGATTCGAGTTCACAACAGTCCAATCGACTGGACTGGTCTCCCAAGTCGACTTGAGGTGGGTTCAGTCGACTAAGTGATGTTGACGGAAGAGTTTTTGCGATCCAAAACTCTTTCAGTCAACTGAATTGGGCCATCAGTCGACTGAATGCATTGTTTGGCAAAGCCTATAGTATTCCAGCGCTTGTTCTGATTTCAAAATTTAATTTTCTTCCCAACTCTCTGCCTTCTTTCTAGAAATTTGTGGTGTCCAAACCTAGTTTTTTATGATTAACTTGTGGATCTTTGATATTCACGTTGTTAGCTTCGTGTCCATCTGGTCATATTCTCGTTTCGACGAGGTTCAATTTTTGAGACTTCTAGTTTTGACTCACCGAGGTAAGATCCTAGACTATGTTGTCTTTAAAGGGTGCTACGTGCAGTTGTATACGTTTCTGCTAGATAAAAATATTTTAAATGCTATGTTTTATGTATAAACCATATTTTGTTTGGATAAAAAGCATATTTTGCGCTTTTCTTGGTTTATTACATGTTGTGATGAGAGGAACCTTTAGGGTTGGACTCGTAGTGTTGTGTAAGTTTGGTTAGAGGAACCGTTTAGGTTGGACTCACGCGGATATATTTTAAATGTGATAATGAAAAAGGACCGAGTAGAGATCTTCGGATCTAGCAAGTTTGGACACAAGTTGCTCCACGGTAAAAGACCGAAATACTGCGCAAAATGGGGGTCTCTGCCCGCCGGCTAGTGAACCAAGAAACGAAGCAGGTCATGTCGAAAGTATAGGGCGTCCAGTTACTTCACGGGCCTCGTCTGGCTGGGTGGTAGTAACGTGACGGAGTCTATATGTCCGCCCGGCAGCGGTGCCTTCTTTTAACCACGAGTTGGTAGGATCACATGGATGTGATCTGTGTTTGTGCGTGCGTGTGTGCGCGTTGGTTAACTGGAGTCCATAAACTGTTTTGAGGCATGTGTTAGCCTACTGGGGAAGCTTGTGGTTTTCAAGAGGGAAAATCTTTGAGACTCACGTGATTGAGTTAACTTTATGTTATATGATTGTATAACCTGCTTTACGGCTTTATAATTTGTTTCTATTGAGTTTCAGCTCACGTTATGGGATTTGTCAAACCTTTTCAAGGAATGATGTTGATGCTCTAGAGGAGTAAATCTAGTGGTGCCTGTGGTGGTGGATGATGGAAGACTGTATTTAGTTTTCCTTGTGTAAGCATGTTCCTGAAGGCTTGTTTTGTACTCCATAAGGTAATATATTTTATGCATGTTGAAACTGGATATTTACTGCTTACGAGAGATGCATACTGGGTATTCTTTTGATTTCAACAGCTGGAATTGATTGTATGAAAACCTATTTTCATAAAACTAGTGTTTAGTGGATTTTCACGTGACCCTGAGTTTTGGAGCGTGATACCACCACTGTCCGTCCGGATTCATGTCTATCCCCAATCTAATTTTTAACGATTCTGGTCAATTCCAAATCTAATATTAAGATTCGAGTCAATCCCAAATTTGATTTTTAACGATTCTGATCAATCCCAAATCTAATGTGGAGATTTTAGTCAGTCCCAATAAAAATTGAGGTCCACCGAAACATTCATTCTCAAAGTCATATCGATGACTCACTTAGTGTGTATCAAACTTTTTATTTATGAGACGTGGTATTTTGAAAGTGCCTAATAATTTTCTTACGGAAAATTATAAAGTACTTATAGAATACCATGAAAGCGATAAAGCGTGATACTTTTAAAATATAAAAATGTTAAATGTATACTAATTGGGTCATTCTTATCTCGCATCTACTCAATAAAGATGGACAATATTATTTTACTCAAAATATTTTTTGTTATCATTAAGTAGAAACACTACGTAGGTAGTGTCGTATAGTGTCTCAAAACTACCAAATAATTACACTATAAATAGGAGTGATGAGTTCTACTAAATCAATAAAATGATAACATATAAGATGATAAATAAAATTTAGTAAAATATGATGAGAATTGTAGAATTGTTGAAAGAATAGTTTTTTATTTATTTTATTTTATTTTAGATTTAGTAATTTTTTATAATAATTTGCTCAATTATTACACTTTTTTGATTTTTTATGGAGCTGATATGAAAAGGTAAAGATCTTGACAAAAATATAAAAAAATCAAATAAATCAAAATAATTCAATAACTCAAATCTTAAATTTCTTGTTTTCATTTTTAGTGAATAATCTTTTTCTTCTTTGGATTAATGTTTTTTACTCTTTTGATTTTTCCATAGAGATGATTCTAAAAAATATAAAATTATTATTATGAAAAAAAAATTTAATACAAAAATATGCACAAAAAAAAAGGCCCAAACGGGTCATTAAATATTAAGCCCGTGTTTGCCATCTCTAGCAAGCTAATTGTTTTTACAAAAAAATTATCTGTTAAGATGTAGCGTTTGACATATCTAAAAATAACTATTTTTATATAAAAAAGTAAAAAAAAATCTATATGCATTTTAAACACTTTGATTTTTTTTTGAATAAAATAATTATGTTACCTTCAATTTTAAAAGTCAACTGCACTTACAAAAATTTAAAAAATTATATTAGTATCTTAAATGCTATAACCTAAAAAAGTAATGGTATATTAAAAATTTTTATTAAAATATAAAAATATAAAAAATTTACTACAATAAATTATTTCAAATAATTTATTTTTTGAATAAAATTTAATTTATTTAGAAGCCAAATTGTTTACACACTTGAAGCTAAATTTGGATATTGTTGCTAAAATGCGCCTCCCCTTGCAGCGCTTCGCCGCTTTGGATGCTTAATAATCATACGCTTCTGTATGATTGTAATCATACGCTTTGCAACCTTTTGTATATTGTTACAAAAAAAATAATAATAATAAAAATCATTCACTCTCCGATTGTTATATGAAATTATTAAGATGATATTTTTGGTAAATAAAAATATTTAATTTATATTAAGGAAACTATTCTTTTTCCCCTTAATAAAAGAGGACTAGTATTGTTAAACTAGAGTATAAATATTTTATAGCAATAAATTTAAAATAAAATAAAATACTTTATTGATATCAATAGTATTGTACTAATAAAAAAAATATTACATTTCTAATACCGTGCTAATAAAAAAATATTATAATTTTAACAATACAAGTAATTATTTGATAATCTTAAAATATGGTGGGACAGTGTTTACATAATTATTTTTCATTCAATAATGCAATAAAAAAATTGGACTTCTTAGCCAAAAATCCATAAAAACAAAAATATACTGTAATAGGTCCATCAAATAAAACATTAATGCCCAAGGTCCAAACTACTTGACCGATTGGCAACAAGTTTTTTTTAATTTTCTTGTGTTTTTAGCTAAAAATTTAAATTGAGTTTAAAATAAGTTGTTTAGTAAATTATTTTTAAGCTAACTTTTTTAAAGTTGATTATTTGTGTAAAAAACTAGTTTTGTTTGCTTTTTGTTCAAAATAAATAATTTTATCTTTTTATATATTTTATATTAACAATTATATATAGTTGGTAGTAGTAGTAAATGAATTATGAATTATAAATTATAAATAAGGGGTATTATTGTATTTTAAAAATAGTAGAAGTTTAAATATAATATTTTAAGAATTTATATTATAATTTAATTTTTTTAACTTTTTAATTTTTTGTTTTTTTCAGTCCAACAATCTTAGTTTTTTGAATTTTTTAATTAAAAAGCTAATATTACCCATCAGGTTCAGGACCTTAGAAGGCATTCCATCTCCCGGAAATAACCCTCATCAACGTTGCAACGATTCAAAAAAGACCACCTTTTCTCGTCTGTTGTTGAAAGCTCTACACTAGGTTTCCGAAAAAACGTACAGCGTTATATTGAAATGGTAACAACACTAAACTTACATCACTCTACGGTAACAACAAAATAATTAAGAGTAATTTTAATATAAATTCTATTATTAATTGATAATAGAAATTTAGTTTCGTAACAATTTTTTTATAATTTTAGTTTCATGCGATAAGTGATGCATTTTTCAGTTCATAAAACTGATAAATTAATTAAATGAAAATGTATCACTTCTCATTCTCAACAGTTATGATAGTTTGATAAATGTATCAATTAGAAATGTCATTTAGATTGAATGTATAAATATTTTCATACCTATGATCTTAAAAAATAACTTTGTTATTGGTTGAATCTTTAATAGCACACTTAGCATGATCAAAGACAACATTTGTCACAAAGTTAGCTTATGCTAAAAATGTTATGTTTCAAACCATCAACAAGCAAAACATTTTCAATTGAAGGGAAATGAATTTTATCGATACAACCGATTCCTATGATTTTTCCTTTGCTATTGTCTCCAAAGGATACAAATCCACCATCTTTTGGTTTGAGAAATGCAAACATAGATTGATCGCCTGTCATATGTCTTGAGCAAGCGCCATCAAGGTATCACATCCCCTCTTTGAGTGAGGAATTGAAACATATCTGCAAGAAGAATCAATTTTTAATTTTGGGTACCCAGATTTTCTTGGGTACTTTGGAGTTAGTTACTTGAGGATGTGTTCCCATAGAAATCCAAACCTTCTTGACAGGAAAATTAGAAGATTTTCTTTTTGGACTATGTCTGAAAGTATGTCCATGTTCATAGTAATGAAAATAGGTAGCATTTGTATGATTAGATGATGTCTTGACAAATATATTATTTAAGAACTTTTGTTTCTTCTTTGATTTGTACCCAATCCCGACTTTGTCAAAACATATTTTTGCATACTTAGGAGTTTGTCTAAGTTGTTCTTTCCTTAAATGAACTTGTAAGCTATTTTGGTGAGGTCTTTAACCTTTTCAATCAAAACTTTGTTTTCTTCCTTCAAAACAGAAACTTGTTTTGATAAAGCAAGTGTTTTATTTTTTAAAATTTCAATTTCACTTGAGGAAGAAAGAATTAACTTTTTTAAAATAGAGTCTTTAGCACTCATTCTTCTCAATTCATCATGTAAATCTTCAAATGCATTTTTTAATTCATCTAGAGAGAAAGAGTCATGAATTACCTCATCATCTTCTTTAGCCATGAAGTATAGATTTGCAACCTCATTTTCTTCTCTTTCATCTTCGGAGCTACTATCATCACTTCACCCCACGTGGCTATCATAGCCTTCTTGAAACCCTTTTTGAATTGCTTCTTGAGTAGAGGACATTCAGCATTGACATGTCCAGACTTTTTGCACTCGTAGCAAATAATTTCTCCTTCTTGTAGTCATTTTTGAATTTGCTAGAGTCACCTTTGAATTTGATAGGTTCGCCTCTGTATCCTTCCGTCTTATTGAACTTTCTTCCTCCTTGTTTCTTATTTCTAAGAAACCGTTTGAACTTTTTTGTGATGAGGGTCATGTCTTCGTTCTCATCACTTGAGGAATCTTCGTCATGAGTTGAGGACTTGAAGGTAATGCCTTTCTTCTTTTTGTCGTTATCTTCATTATTCATCTTGATATTCATCTCATGAGCCATGAGAGATCTAAGAAGTTCTTCCAGGCTGAGAGTGTTGAGGTCTTTAGCTTCTTGGATTGCTGTGACCTTAGCTTCCCGGTTCTTAACCATGCACTTAAATTTTTTTCTTATCATTTCCACATTGGAATTATTAGGAATGTATACTGAAAAGCCTTGCTTTTTAGGTTTTTTCATTCTTGATCCCTGCATATTAATGAGAAACATTTGAGATGTTTTTTCATTCGTGTTTCATATTTATATTTGTGATGAATGAATGCATAGTCCGTATATTCTGTCCAGTATTTGACTCGGTGCATGCTGCA
>JAUMHN010000008.1:3440734-3456189 GCA_032360265.1 Heliamphora ciliata
TACCTTTAGATAAATAAAAATATCATTTCAATTTAAATAAAATATTTTATTTTATTGTAGTCTCAAGAATAAAATTATTAATATTATTATAATTAAATAGTACTATTATATTATGTCATTAAAAACCTTCATTTTTTTTACAGTATTTAACTCTTTTCTTAAAATATGCACTTTTCTATAGAATTCATTATTCTCAAAACATGAATTTGAATAACTAATAACAGGGGTGGAGGGAAGTCAGGCCGGGCGGGGAGGGGGGGAGGGGGGGAGGGGGGGACTTGACCCCTATGGTTTTTTTTATTTTAATTTTTTTATAATTACAGCTTATGCCCTCTTCGAATTTTTTTATTACCCCATTGCTTCCTTTAAATTACTATATCATCCCTATTATAAAATAAAACTCAATCCACAAACAAATCCTAACATAACAGCAATCGGCGTTGCTTTTGCTTTTGCTGTGTAACTGTGCTGACTGCTGCGCTGCTCTGCTTTAGCCGCACTGTCGTGCCGCCACTCCTTACTATGATCGTTGCTCTGAGCCCCCGAGTAGTGAGTATCCATCTCTCAGATCTCTGCGCTTTCATTCTGCTCATTTTTTTCTTTTTCTGACAAAAAACTCATCTACTGCGCCTGCGCTGCCTTGTTGTTTCTTGTTTGTTTACACACTGTTAGCATCAATGCTTTGGATTGTTATTGTTAGTTTTTTGGATTGATTATTGTTATCGGTAGTTTTTTTTTTTTTTTTGAGAATTGTTTATTGTTGGTTTTTTTATAAAAAAGAAAAGTAAATATAAAAAATATGAAAAATTAATATTTATTGTGACTGACTGTTAGTTTTTTTTATTGTTATTGTTAATTTTTTTGGATTGTTTATTGTTACTGTTAGCTTTTTTGGATTGTATATTGTTCACTTTTTTATAAAAAAAATAAAAGTAAATATATAAAAATATGAAAAATATTTATTGTGATTGACTGTTAGTTTTTTTTTTGATTGTTATTGTTACTTTTTTTGAATTGTTTATTGTTACTGTTAGCTTTTTTTGGATTGTATATTGTTGACTTTTTTTTATAAAAAATAAAAGTAAATATGTAAAAATATGAAAATATTTATTGTGACTGACTGTTAGTGTTTTTTTGGATTGTTATTGTTATCTTTTTTGGATTGTTTATTGTTACTGTTAGCTTTTTTGAATTGTTTTTAATTGTTGACTTTTTTATAAAAAATAAAAGTAAATATATAAAAATATAAAAAATATTTATTGTGACTGTGGGACTGTTAGCTTTCGGGATTTTAATTTTATTGTGATTTTTTATATTATTTGATTTCAGTTTTGAGTATTGGATCTTTAAGTTATGGAGAAATTTTTTAAATGACAATCGAAATTAGAAGCAACATCTTTTACGAGTCAGAGCACAACTTTAAACGAAAAATGTGTTGAAAGGATTTTACCTGATCTTCCCGCAGACCCGGGCCTATGATCTCGTATTCTAGATTATGATCTAAATATCAGAGATCGAGTTCGTAGGGTTTATTTATTGAAAGGCCCTTGCCAACCTCGCAACCACAATTTTTCAAAAAAACAATTTAGACAAATCTTAAGAAGATTTAATCCTTCTTGGTTTAATGAGTTTAGTGGTTGGTTGGATTCTAACATTTCAAAAGATACTGCATATTGTCTTTGTTGCTATCTTTTCAAACCCGAGATAGGAGACCAAACAAGTGGTGATTCTTTTATTGCTGAGAAATTTTTAAATTGGAAGAAGAAAGACATATTAAATCTTCACGTAGGAGGTGTTAATAGTGCTCACTATCAAGCTTGGAGAAAATATCAGGACTTGTTGAATAAAAAACAACATATTGAAAGAATTTTCTCTAAGCTATCAGATGAAGCAAAAATTGATTATCGGATTCGTTTGAGTGCATCAATTGATTGCATCAGATATTTTTTGCGACAAGGACTTCCATTCCGTAGGCATAATGAATTTGAATATTCAAGCAACCAAGAAAACTTTCTTGAGCTTTTGAAGTTTCTTACCGAACAAAATGAAAATGTGAAATCTGTTTCACTTAAAAATGCTTCTGACAATTTGAAGTTGACATCTCCTGATATTCAAAAAGATATAGTTAATGTTGCAGCAGTTGAAACAATTAATGTCATTCTTAAAGAGCTTGGTGATAGGCTATTTTCTATTCTCTTAGATGAATAAAGAGATTTCTCAACAAATGAGCAAATGGCAATTGCTTTGAGGTATGTCGATGAAAGGGGATACATGGTTGAATGCTTTTTGGGCATTAAGCATGTTAGTAGTACTAGTGCTATTTAACTTAAGAAAGCGATTGAAGAACTGTTTTCAACACACAATTTGAGCTTTTCTAGATTACATGGGCAAAGTTATGATGGAGCTAGTAATATGCAAGGAGAATTTAATAGACTAAAAACATTTATTTTGCAAGAGAATCAATGTGCATATTATGTTCATTATTTTTCTCACCAACTTCAATTAGCACTTGCGGCAGTCGCGAAGAATCATATCCATATGGCCGATCTTTTTTACTTGGTTTCAAACATTGTCAATGTTGTGGGAGCTTCATGTAAGCGTCGAGATATTCTTCGAGTGAAACAAGTTGCTAAAGTTATCGAAACTCTAAGTAATGGTGAGACAACAAGTGGAAAATGACTCAATCAAGAGACTACTTTCATCCGCGCTAGTGATACACATTGGGGATCACATTATGGGACTTTGCTTAGTCTGATTAGCATATTCTCAGTTATGATTGAAGTGCTTGATGTCATAGTGGAGGATGGATCCAATTCAGAACAAAGGGCAGAAGCATTTCGTCTATTGGAATCAATGCAATCTTTTGAATTTGTGTTCAGTCTACATTTGATGGGGGCTCTTTTTGGAATTACAAATGATTTATCTCAAGCTTTACAAAAAAAAGATCAAGATATTGTCAAAGCTATAAAATTGGTTCAAGTTTCTAAACAACGACTCCAAATATTGAGGGATAGTGGCTAGAGTTCTTTGATGGATAAAGTTTCATCATTTTGTGGGAAACATCAAATATTCGAGGAAGATTGAGGCGTAGAGCTCAAGACAAGACAAACTCTCATCATTACTATGTCGAGTTATTCTATACTGTCGTTGATATAAAAATCCAAGAGCTCAATAATCATTTTAATGAAGTGAATACCGAATTACTTCTTTGTGTTGCATGTCTAAACCCACTTGATTCATTTATAGCTTTTGACAAGGAAAAATTGATTCGATTTGCCAAATTCTACCCAAACGATTTTTCAGAGGTGGAGATATTGGCAATTTCTGATCAACTTGAGAATTTTATTTTGGACGTACGCTCTAGTATTGAGTTTTCTAATTTAAAAGGAATAGGGAATCTTACACAGAAGATGGTGAAGACCAAAAAAGATAAAGGATACCCCTCGATTTACAAGCTTCTAATGTTGTCCTTGGTTTTACCGGTTACGACAGCTACAGTAGAGATGGCATTTTCTGCTATAAAGATTGTGAAGAGTCGACTTCGCAATCGAATGGGTGATCAATGGATGCATAATAGTTTACTTATATATATTGAGAAAGAAATGTTTCTTAGTATTATAAATGAAACTATCATGTATCGTTTTTAGAATATAAAAAGTCGTCGTGGTCAACTGTAATCAAATTATAAATTATCAATATATTTAAACTTTTTGAGTAACACTTTAATTTACTGCATACATTTTTCAAAATTTGACCCCTCTAAACATGACTCCTGACTTCGTCCTTGACTAATAAACCTTTTAAATTTTGTTTAAAACATCCACAAATAAGAAATTTTATAAAAGAATTTTTTAATAAGCATTTTCAAAATTTTAATATAACTTAATTTAAATTTTATTTTTTAAAAAATATTTTCGTTTAAAATCATTAAAAATTATTAAAGATGTACCCAAAAATTTAATTCTTTTTATTTCATAAAACTAGTTAAAAACATGTAAAAATATTAATTTTGGCTTTAAGATTCAATTTTATTCATAAAACTAGTTAAATTAAAAAAATATTGATTTTAAATAAAACTCTCTTAACTTTGTTATGGCATTTTGTCTTTATGAAAATATACATTTTTTTATAAAGTATTTATTTTATTTTTATAGCATGCTTCATTTTTTTTGTTTTGAATTTAAGTTTAAAATAAAACAAAACAACAAAACCAAACAGTAGCCTTAAAATAACAAACAAAACTTGTCACGACCCAAACTCCGGGTCACGTGAAACACCCATGATTGATCAACCACAACACCCAGCTCGAGAATACACTCTCAAGATGAAATATACATGTATTGTATATAAATGCCAAACGGCATACATTACAAGGCTCCAACGCCAAAAGCTTACATTGTACGGTTCTAACACCGAAAAAATATGTTACAACAAACATGTAACAGAAAGACAAAAAGGAAGATTAGAACAATTTCCCTCCCAACCAACAACCCCGAATCAGCGTGGGTGATTGGTACCTAAAAACATTTTATCTCACACCGTGAGCCAAGGCTCAGCAGAAACTAGACAGGCATGCAATATAAATAAAGCATGCTAGAAAATCGAAGTACAGATTTAGACTCTCTTTCAAGCTTTAAAACAGTTTTCACATGCAAGAGAAAGCGAGGATACAAACCATGTTTGACTCGCACACAGGAGCTTTGAAAATAGTTGAAAAAAGGGTTTTTAGATCGCGATTCACACGACTCTTAAAATAATTTGAAAACTGGTCTATCCGTCCCACAATGCAATACATGCAAGCCATGAACCTTCTCAAACTTTCACCGATGGAGTGCAGCCACCGTCAATGAACCTTTACGGACTTCAATCGAAGGACCTTAGCCCTACCATACACCTTTACGGACTATCACCAAAGGACCTCAGCTCTAACCTTCACGGACTTTTATCAAAAGACCGCAGCCCTACTAGATACACCTTTACGGACTTTCACTAAGAGACCGCAGCCCTATCGAATGCACCGTCAGCCAGAGCTAACATTCACAGAACCGTATGTTCTACCATCTCATCCCATACACCCATGCATAACCTAGTTAGGATTTAAATGCACGAAACCACGTTACACGTAACGATATCAAAATCATGTAATTCACTTACATAAACTGTACATAAATAAACTACAGTTATAAATGTACAAAGTCAGTTATAAATGCACATAACCATATATAACTTCACATCATGACGTCACCCGCCATGTAACCTAATATCCACTCAAACGAACAACCAACAAGCCATAGAACCAAAATCTAACCCGAAAGCCGACACAGCCCAAGCACTCGAGCGCTCAACTACCGCTCTAGCGATCCCCAACTGACGTAGCACACTGCCACCAGCCCGCTCGAGCGCACAACCACCGCTCGAGCGGTCAACGCTGGGAGGAAACCCAAACCGAGAAACATAACCAAACTCCCACATGCTACGATGCACTAATCACCACACACACAACAACTCGAGGCCACGGCATGACCCCCGAAACCACAACACAACCAACCGAACCCCAAAAAGAATCCACAGATATTTGAATCGACTAATTCTAATAAATTAATCAATTGAATACCATAGAATGCCAATTGGAAACTAAAACCCAACCATCTCACATCAAACAACAAGCTAGGGCCAACACATGCCCAACTTGGCCAACACGAAGCCACACACGCCCAACATGGCCAACACAAACCCACGACACCTACGAGAACACCACAACGTCCCACGGAACATGGAATTAGGTCAAAAGGGCCAACAAGGATGAAGAACAACCTTTTTCCAAACATTCGGCCAAAAATGGGTTAAAAATGGTCTGGAAATCTTGACATACCTTCACTCTTTTAATCATAACTTTTTTTACAAAAAGCATTTTAAGGTGAGAGAGGTGTCATTGGAAAGAGGACTTCCGGGGTTTTAAATTTGAGTACAAGAACGACCCAATTATGAGTCCGAACAAGGGAGATAACATCAAAACAAAAAGGTACTACGCCGCTAGTCCGCTCGAGCGGACTGACGGGCATTCGAGCGGACAGACGCCCAAGAACAACCCAGATTTCACTGTTCTTGATGTTCTAAGCCCCTAAACTCTTCAACACCCACTATGATGCATCAAAACACTCACAAACCTACCGATTCGCATATAAAAAACACCTACGGACATACACGAGCCCAAAACCTCAAGAATCACCGAACAAAAAACCTCAAAACCCGATTCCATCCACCGAAATCAACACAAAACCCCTTTTGAAATCAAAACCCAATTTTCTTGAAACAAAGTCAGATCTACAGCAATCTAACCATTAAAAACACACATGATTACACGTAGCACCCTTATAAGACATGAGAGTCTAGGATCCTATCTCGGTGAGTTAAAAACTCGACGCCTCGAATCACGTGTAAAATCGAGCTTCATCAAAATGATATTCTATCAGGATGATTGCGTAGGCCACGGCGCCAATAACAAAGATTGACTGTCTAATCGTCGAAAATCGAGCCCCAGGCCTCTCGAAAGCTAGAGAGAAGACAGAGAGAAAACTTATAGAGAGAGAGAGAAGAGAGAAGGGAGAAGAGAAGATATTTTGGAATAAATATCTAAAGGAAGATATTTATAGGCTCGTCAGCAAATATCTTTTTTTTTTAAACCCGCGCCATGACGGCCAATGGCTCCGGGAACCTACCTCGCATGCATATCTAAGTCCGATCATGCATCAAAAGCAATAAAAACATTGTCAAACGAAAACACATAACGCGCGTCCGAAAATGCCAAAAAAAGAAAACGGGTCAGGGTCTCACAAAACCCAAACAGAACACAAAACAATAACCCATAACAGTGAACCAAAATAAATCCCATTACAGTAATCCAAAATCAAAGCCACATGCATGCACGCACAGTGTGTGCCTAGCTTTTCCTCGGTTTATTGACTCAACTTTGAGTCACCCATCCGGACAATCCGGATGTCAATTTTGATGGCCATGAAGTGAATCTAACCAAACTTACGGTGGTTGAAACGGAGGTATGAGGTGACGGCTGCGGTTTTCTAAAGTTAGCCCAAAAAACTAATTTTAATGAAATTTATAAAATGATAATTCTCTAGTTCGGCTTCGCCGGAGTAGTTTACCAATGATTGGAACCGTTCACTAGCGGCATTGGGGTGTCAAAAGGCGGTGGTAGTTGGTGGTGTGCACAGTGGTGGCAATGTGCAGGTACATAGCGGCAGGTGTGTGTTTTATCATGGTGGTTGTGGTAGTGGACGTTGGCGGTCTTGGCAGTGGTGTGTGATGGTTCTGGTGATGATGAGTGGTGGTTCTGGTGGTGGTGGGGTGGGCGTCGGGGTCGGTAGCTGGTGCGCGTTGTGCTCTCTCAGTTTTTCTTTTCTTCTTTTTTTTCCCCTTTATTCTCCCACTCTTTCTAACCTAATCTGAGGCGTCCACTGAAACGTAAACCTAATACTAACTTAATATCCTGAGTGAGCCACCTAAACCTAATCTAATACATTATAGAGTTAATTACCTTGGAGTCTTACTTTTACTAATTATTTTGAGTTAAGTCCCATTGATAAGTTAACAATTCCACAAGATCCCATTTTTAAATTTTAAAAATATTCTGGACACTAATGCCCTTTGTGAGACCCTGAACCTGTTCTTTTTGAGTTATTTGTATACATGACTTGTTTATTCTAGTATATGAATAGTCTCGATGCATGAGTTATGCTTTAAAGTTGTAGAACAACATGTATAAATGTGTTATACGCTTTTTGGGGTTTGGTAGAGGCTTGCTTGACTTGTGTTTGGACCAAAAACCTTGTTTCAGCGCCGAAAACACACTGCTTAGCAGTTCAGTCGACTGGAGGGCTTGGCCCAGTCGACTAAACTGAAATTTTTGGGTTCGATCGACTGAACTTAGAGGTTTGGTCGACTGAACATTGTATTTTTCTGTTTTCTATAAATATTCAAGTGGTGGAGTTTTTGAGAAAAACATTTCTTATTAGCTAAGTTTTCTCTTTTCTCTGCCTTCTCTCTAGCTTTGAGGGCCCGGGGCTTGGTTTTGTGTTTGATCCTTTGTGGATCCTTGCTATTGGGGCCGAGGGCTTTGCACCCATCCGGTCGGATTCTCGTTCTGACGTTGTTCAGTTTTGAGACGTCGAGTTCTTAACTCTTCGAGGTAGGATTCTAGACCCTATTACTGTGTAAGGGTGATATATGTAATTATATGTATTTTCACCAGGTAGAAAATATATCAAATGTGATTTTCATGTATAAACCTTGGTTTTGGGTAAAAGTGAATTTTTACGCATTTTCTCGGTTGTATACGTAATTCGGGTACGTGGTATCCGTAGTTTTCGAAAGGAAATTTGAAAACGAGGTGTTTTGCGAAAATAAAAAAATATCTTTTTGGAGGTTTGGAGCTAACCCGAGGGTTGAGTCTCGCCCTTTAAACGTTTTGTTGGAAATGGTTTTAGATCTCCATGTCGATGGATTGGATCTCTTTTATAAATGTGTTGTATAAATTGTTTTGTAGGTTTTCGTAGTTGAGTTACGGTGGATTTTTAAATGTTTTCATAGATGTACCGTGACAGTGTGTGGTTTTGAGTTGGGCTTCTATTGCTCCTCGGTGTAAGCCCAGAAATGTGCGCAGCGTAGGTGCTCTGTACTTTCGGGTTAGTCCCTATAAATTGAGTGTGTATAGGTGCTTTGTACCCTCGAACTCAAGTCCCATAAATTAACCAGTAGGTGCTCTGTACCTTCGATTATCTCCCGTAAATTGAGTAGTTCGGGTGCCTCCGTTAATGGCATCGTTGTCGTGACTCCGAATAGAACTTGTCATTACTAAGCCTGTGCGTCTAGGATAATGGACAAGAGTTTATAGTTGTTACCTTTGTCGATGTGGTAGAGTCGGTACATAAGATTACATTTTATCTTTCTCCTCGGTTGAGTGGCCTGAGTGGAGCTTACTGTTTATTTACAGCTTTCCCTTAACTATGGTATGATATCTGTTAGGATGATATGCATAGTTTGAAGGATGAAAAATGTGAGATTTTATGAGATAAAATTTTTTTGAGACTCGTGTTAGTCTGATGAAAAACTTGTGATTTTTGAGAGAAAAACTCTTTTTGGCTCCTATGGTTGAGCCCGTATGTGTGTAATTACATAGCTTGCTTTACAGTTTTATTATCTATATTCTATTGGGTTTCGGCTCACGGTGTGGGATTTTGCTGTAAAACATTTTCAGGTAAGCACGAGGAGTTGACCTAGATTCTTATGGTGGTGAAATACTAGTTGTAGTTTTCTTGTTTTGACATGTACTTACACATGTGATGCCTGTTTATGAAGGCTGATTTTGTACGCCTTGAGGCGATATATTTATTCATGTATGAGAATGCATGTTTACAGTTTATGAGAGATGAACTATGGGAAATTTTATCCAAATGATGTATATTTTTGAGTTGATGGTTTTCCAACTGCAAATCTTATTTTCTCAAACGGTATTTTGGTAGGATTTCGCATGACCCTGGTGTTTGGGGCGTAATACCCTTATTTTAAGAATGAATCAAAATGAGGGATTTAATTTCAGTATGTTCACTCCATTTATGGGAACAAGTTGCGGATCTTTTGGGATTGACATCAACCAATATGTGGAATTTAAAATTTAAATTTGTATGTCACACACTTTGCTCCATATCGCCCCCAATCACCTCATCTGCTACTAGACGACGAATTAATCTGCTCAAGGTTGAAGATTATTGCCATCAATAAAATACTTAGCTTTCACGATTTGCAAAATCCTGTGAGTTTCACGGTAAAATGTAATCTAAACCCATTTTGCCATCAATAAACATTCATGTTCGACAATCCATAAATATTCATGAGGAATTTCTCAGTATTTTTGTTGTCTCCGTTGCATTTTTTATTCCAATTTCCATCCATCTAATGTAAGTTTTCTCATTATCCATTTCCGTCTCTGTCGCATTCTCGATTTTAATTTCCATCAATTTAATAAGTTTCTTATTATCCATTGATGTATGTGGTCTACCGAAGCACCTCGTGATCGATTTGTCGTCATGTTATTGAAAGCCAACATCTCATTCTCATTCTCGTGAACATTATCTCATAATGATTGTTTACAAATTAAATACATGAGATCAGATTGTTCACAAAATATTATTTTCAATATCAAATTGTTCAATATTTAATTAGGAGTTTCTCATTATCCATTGAGATTACTCAAAAAATAGTCAATACTCATTCAGTAATGGGTATTCCATCTTCTGTTCAAGTAATTGAGAAACTATTAATTTATGAGAAATGAGAATACAACTCATTACCTTAAAATGCGAATTGTCACATTTACCTTAATATGAGAGGTGTCTCAATTCCCTTAAAATGAGAATTGTCTCTTTTACTGTGAAATCTCTATTGCATACATGCCAAAATAAAATTTTAATGGAAGAAAACAAATGAACACATTTTGTTCAAGATTTCAATATCAATTTTTTGGTCAAGATTACAAAATGCTTTGAGAATTCTGATAAATGTGACAATTCTCAGTTCAAGTAATGTTTTGAGAATTGTCTCATTTAAGCAATGAGAATGAGAACATAAATAATAGCATATTTTTGAGAAATGAAGACATAAATAACTACAAGTGTTGAAGAAATGGGAATATTCTCAGTTCAAATAATATGACTACTCAGCAATAAACCCAACCACAAACTTGCAATTCAAGAACATAAACAACTGGAAGAAAACCTGGTCTTTACTCTTCAAATGTGCCTAAAATGAGAACATAGATAATTATGACTTTTGAGAAATGAGAATATTTTCATTTACCAGCAACAAGAACTGTCTCTTTTTTCAAAAAATCTCCGACTGCATAGATGACAAAATAAAATAAAATGGGAGAAATCAAACGAAAACTTTTTGGTCAAGATTTGAATATCAATTTTTTGGTCTACATTTACAAAAATGTTTTGAAACTTGGAAAAAATGAGACAATTCTCAAAAAATGAGGATTTTTAATTCTAGCGATGAGACAATTCTCAGTAAAAAGAAAATACCCAGTTAATGAGATTTCTCATCAAATGAGAACATATAACGAGAATGTATGAATCTATTGTTGTTCAAAGAATAAACTGAGAAATATAAGTGCAATACCAGGGCTATCATCAATGGATATGTAATCCATAACCATTGGAGTTGTTCAAAATATTAAACCCTATTTAGATTCAGAATTTTCAATCGACATATAGGTTTTTTACACTATGGAATTTAGGGTTTTAGAGGATTTCGTGAATAAGAACAGGTTCGAAGAGATTTATTGATCCTTGTTTATGATAAATGGCATAAACGGCAAAAACAAATTCGTTTTCCACCTACTACGATCGCCAAAAAATCTTTTTACTTCCAAATCAACATGAATTCATCTAATTCGGAATTTTCTCAACTTGTTTCCATAATGGTACCTTCAAGACTATAATGTTAGTTAGGTTCATAATAGGCGAAGTTTAAGGAGCCGTTAGGCTTTGTTTGACTCACAGGGAATGAGAATCAAATGAGAAAAGTGGGCATTTTGGAACTTTCACCTTTGAATAGGACTTTCTGGGATAAAAGTTTTGGAATGGGATTTAACTCTAACTCTAAGTAACTTATAAAAATGGGGTTTGGGGCCAAATAACCCTACATTATATAAACGTATTGTGATAGAGGCTACGTTAAAGAATATTTAACCCATCGGTTAAAATATTAATATTATTGATTCTATTCTTAAGTTTGTAATAACTATTATTATTATGTGTGCGTGTGTATATATATATATATTATTTTTATTATAATTAAATACCATTATTTTTGTACTAAATTTTTAATTAATTAGTATTATTATAATTAAACACCATTATTTAACTCTCACGGTTTTGTTTTTTCTACGGGGTCACCCATCCTTGCATTACTCTTGCCCAAGCACGCTTAACTGCAGAGTGCGGCTATGGTCTCTATCACTTGGGAAAATGCCTCATTGAATGTAAGGATCCAAGATTTTTTCTTTATAACCTAGGAACTCCCTCTCCATTTTCTATGTGGGATACCAGGATATCATACCAAATGAGTTGATCTTAATCTTTTGGGGATTTGTGGCTCAAAATGTGATATCCTAGTTTCCCACATCAAAAAGGGAGAAGAAGTTTCTAGGTTATAAAAAAAAATCTTAAACTTTTACATTCAACGAGATCTTTTTCCAAGTGCTAAAGACCCTAGCAGAACTCCGCAGTTAAGCGTACTTAAGCGAAAGCAATGCAAGGATGGGTGACCCCTGAAAAGAATAAAATCGTGAGGGCTTTCCTTAAAGCAGACAATATTATTACCATGTGAAGGGTCGGGGTGTTACAGATGGTATCAGAGCCGACTCTCCCTACCTGCGAGTGTGGGCCTCTGCCGTCTCGCGTGACGTGTGGGTGGGCTATTGAGTGGGTGGGTCGATGAGGACTGAAAGGGTACCAGAGCTGGGAGGCTACTACACGGGGACGTGCAGCCCTAAGGAAGGTGGATTGTGATATCTTGGTATCCCACATCGAAAAGGGAGAGGGAGTTCCTAGGCTATAAAAGAAAAATCTTAGACTTTTACATTAACGAGGTCTTTTCCTAGGTAGTAGAGACCCTAATAGAACCCGCAGTTAAGCATACTTGGGCGAGAGCAATGCAAGGATGGGTGAAACCCTAGGAAGAACAAAATCGTGAGGGCTTTTGTCTAAAGCGAATAATATCGTTGCCATGAGAAGGATCGGGATGTTACAGATTGTGATATCCTAGTATCCCATACTGGAAAGGGAGATAGAGTTCCTAGGCTATAAAAGAAAAATCTTGGACTCTTACATTCAACGAGACATTTTCCCATGCAGTAGAGACTCTAGCAGAACTCCGCAGTTAAGCGTGCTTATGCTGAAATAATGCAAGGATAGGTGACCACCTGAAAAGAACAAAATTGTGGGGGCTTTACCTAAATAAGACAATATCGTTGCCAAGTGAAGGGTCGGGGTGTGACAAAAAATTTCAAGAAGTGGTATCAAAGCCAACGGTTGTTGAAGATCCAAGGCCGTAGTGGAAGATCAGAGTTTTGGTTCAAGTCTTAATCACGAGTTATCGTAAAGAAGACGAATATCAAGTACGAGTTGAAAAGTTTACCGACGAGAATAACATCTTTTTGTGGCAGAGGCGGATGAAGAATTTGTTGCTCTAGTAAGGGGTCTTCAAGGCGCTACTCGACAATGCAAAAAAGCTAGAAAAAATGGCCGACGACGATTGGGGTGATCTTGATTGCAAGGTTGTGAGTTCTATTTGGTTGAATTTGATAGATGAAGTTATTCACAACGTACTCGATGTAGAGACATAACACAAGATCTAGCAGAAGTTGAAAGATCTCTACATGAAGAAGAATCTGGCCAACAAGTTAGGGTTGCACAAAAAATAAAAAAAAACGATAATCTGGTCTGGTCCGATTCGATTTTTAATTGTCATGGTTCGGTTCCGAATTAAAATTTTTAAAAACCATTTTGAACGGTCTGGTTCTTGGTTCTGGCTTAATTTCACAATTTCGAACTGAAGCGAATCGGTCTTTCTTAATATTAAAAAATTAATATATATATATATATATATATATATATAATATAATATAATATAATATAAAAAATTTAATTCCTATCGCTAAATCTTAACCCTAAGGCCCTCACCTCAGTTCACAGCTTCAGCCTTCAGTCTTCATTCTCCCTCTCAGAGTCTCAGTGCTCTCACATGGCTTCAGCCTTAGTCTCTCTCACAGAGTTCACGCCGTCGGCCTTGCCGCCACCTCCTCACCGCCTCGCTCAGACCCTCGGTCCTCACCGTCTCGTCGCCGACCCTTCGCCTGTGACTTTCGCCACCCTTCGCCTATGACTTTCGCCACCCTTCGCCTATGACTTTCGCCACCCTTCGCCTATGACTATCTTGCCTGTGACTGTCAGAGCCTAAGACGTCGACCCTTCGCCTGTGACTGTCTCGCTGCCGACGCACTGTGACTGTCAGCACGTCGATTCGTCTTCACTGTGCCTCGTCTTCTCTCTTCCTCGTCTTTTCTTCCTATTTCAATAATCAGTATTACTCATTTTAATATTCAATCTATGATATCAGATTTTCGTTATGGGTTGTCTTTAATTATGTGGCTTATTATTCTTGATTCCACCAACACAATACTACCATGGTTTCAAAAGCTGTAAGATTTGAATTTTTTTGTGATATATTCAATCTGTGACTGTGATTTATTCAATCTGTGAATTTGTGATATTAGATTGTGAATCTGTGATATATTCAGATTCAATTTGTGATATATTCAATCTATGAATTTGTGATATTTTTTGTGATATATTCAATCTGTGATATTACTCATTTTTATTTGTATCATTATGCATTTTGTTCTAAGGATTTATTTTTTTAATGGCTTTAGATGTCAAGTACCGGAGAGACAAATCAGTTAAGTGAGCCAACTCATGAGCAAAATATTAATTCTTATTCTACTGAACCCTTGGGGAGCAAGGTATGTCTTTCTAAAGAAAATGGTAGAAATTCTTTGGAGGTTTGGGACCATTTCACTAAGATTTACAATGAAGGGCAAAAAAAAACCTCAATGTGTCAAATGCAATTACTGTAGCAATTCTTATGCATAGATTAGTGAAAATGGGACTAGTACATTGCGTAAATATATGATTAATTGCACCAAAATCCCCAACAATCAAGACTCTAAGAAACAAAAGACTAACATTTAAGAAGGCAAGAGAAGAAGATTCTGAAAATAGTCTAGGATTGTAGAAATTTGATCAGGAAGTGTGCAGAGATGCACTTGTGAAAATGGTAATCAAAGATGAGTTACCATTTCGATTTGTAGAATGGGAAGGATTTCAAAATTTTTGTAATGTGTTGCAACCAGATTTCAATAAACTGTCCAAAAGTACAATTGCAAGAGATTGTGTAGCATTATATGGTAGTGAGAAAAAAAGATTAAAGAGCTTATTCAGAAAATCGAATCAAAGAATTGCCTCACTACAGATTCTTGGACCTCATTGCAAAATGTTTCTTACATGTGCTTAACATGACATTTTGTTGATAAGGATTAGAGATAGCACAAAAGAATTCTAAATTTTTGTGTAACTTCTAGTCACAAAGGTGAATCAATTGGTCGTGCTATTGAGTCATGTTTGGTTGAATGGGGTATCGACACATTGTGCACACTCACTGTAGATAATGTGACTGCAAATGATGTTGCTATTGGATATTTGAAGCGAAGACTTTTCAAGAAGAGCAATGCTTCCATTTTAGGTAGTCAATATTTTCACGTGAGATGCTCTTCTCACATCATTAATTTAATTGTGAAAGATGAGCTAAGTGAGATCAAA
>JAUMHN010000008.1:3559359-3571138 GCA_032360265.1 Heliamphora ciliata
CTACATTTTCTATTCTTGTGTCATATTCTTTTTCTTGTGCATGCAATTTAATTGGTTTGTTCCACCACCCACCATGATGACCTTCATTTTAAAAAAAAATTGTACAAAACTACACCCCTCTTCCCCCCATGGCCAAACCATCCTTGTGCCAAATCTGAATTTTTTTTCTAAGTGTTGTGAGAGAAGAATGAAGGGGAACCTTAGTGTTCTTGCTAAAAGTGCTTTTTTTTTTGGAGGTTCTTCTTCAACATTCACCTTGGTCTTTCATCTTCCAGCCACAAATCAAGGTAGAAACCACATTCTTATACTTCTATTTTTCCACTTTCATGCATTCTTTGGGTCAAGAACACTTGTTAGTTTTTGATGCTTTACTTGTTATTTGAAGTGGATGAACTTGCTATCACTTCCCGCCTAGAAGTAGCCATACCTGAGCCAGCCACATCTGGCATGCTTTGTGGAAGGTCATCACTGTCAAGCTCAGCTTTAAATGAATTCTTCTGTAGCCCTATCCTTACCAACACCAATCGTCATAGTAAGGAAATGTCTTGTTCTTACAAGATCTAACAACATCTCCTTCCCTCTGTTCAACAAACATAGGACTTCAACAAAATTTAGACATTTACTTTATAAAATATTCGTTAACGTTTTAGTAACAACTTACTATTAATGCCAACATACCTTACTATAAGTTTTTTAAACTTCGGTTGATACAGTATCAAACATCTTATTAGAATCCTTCCACTCGAAGCCACTTGTTCAAAGTACATGAGAAATACAGTTGTATTGTTTCTTCAACAATGGGGGTGTTTGGCAAAGCTTCTACTGCTAGCTTTTAGCTTTCTACTACTAATTTTAGTAATAATCTATAATCTTCTCTTAATACTCACAACTTCTGCTACCAGTTATAACTATTTTTTTTTATTTCAGTTACAAGTTAACGCATTTAACAAATACTCACGACTTTCACTACAATCTAAAATCTAAAAGTTGCTAGTTTTAGCAATGCCAAACACCCTCAATATGCTTCTAACCATCCGAGCAGACGGTCCTCAATTAATAGACCAACATCTCCTCCTCTAACTTGTTCTAGACTCTTCTTTGTTTTGCTATTTTGTGTTAAGTTGTCTAAATTCCAAATAAATTATGTACAATACCAATTGAAATATACATTCAACAAATGTAACGCAATTCAACAAATGAAATAGTAGTAGCATCTCATAATAAAATAGTAGCATCTCATAACAAAACATAAGAACATTCACTCTTACCTTGTTCACACTTCAATCTTAACCTTAAAACATACATTGTTCAAATTAAAAATATTACATAGATAACATAAAATTAAAACATACGACAAAGCAAATTTTTGGACTTTCCTACACATTTTCTCTGACGACTCGACTTGCCAACCATTTAGTATGCATCTACATAGCTTGTCCCTCCCACCAGAAAATTACCATAATATATTTATTCACCTTTATTAGGGTTTTCAAAGTATTATGCTCGCTCTCCCTCTTTCTCTAACTTATCAACATGATAGTGATCACATACAACTCACACAATCAACGTGACATGTAATAACCCATGCCTTAGAAATCAAAAGAAAAGAAAAGTACATTTCGAATCGAGCAAATTATCGAACCTAACTTCGTTGAGAAAGACCGACCCAGTCGTTAAATCTTCTCGAGCTTGGGATTTTGAATAGTTTGAGATCGGTTTTACCCTAGTGAAGGTGTAATATCCCGTAACCAGATAAGAAGATAAAATAATAATTGTACAAATAAATAAATAAATAATAACAATTCGAAATAAGATTCCTGACCAAACCGTATGATAAACTTTAAAACCAAAGCTCAAAATTTAAATCTTATAAAATCTTGATAATTATAATTTTTTAAATAAAATTATATCACGTAGTTCGAGAATTTTCTTAAAGATTTCGTCTACACAATAATTCGTAAAATAACATTAAAAGATTATACCGATTTCGAACCATGTGAATTTGTGATGGCATGGTCTTTTCATATTCAAATACCATGATATTTAAAAAATACTATCCATATCTTTGAAGGAAATCTAAAATGTTTTCCATGATCATAGTTTTGAATCATGAGTAGTTGTTGAATGCTAACATGAGACTTTGTGTTTTGAAAGCATTGTTAATTCAAGTGTACTATTTATATTATTGGAAGAGATGTGTATGGAAGATGAACAATGTTAGTAATATACTTTGGTGTTAAATGTTTGCCCTGTGTGGGAGTAATCTTTCTTAAAGAGTTTGCCTTGTGTGGGAGTAGTTATTCTGAAATATTGCCCTCTGTGAGAGTAGTCTCTCTGAAAGTGTTTGTCTTGTATGGGAGTAGTCACTCTGAAAGTGTTTGTCTTGTGAGGGAGTAGTCACTCTGAAATGTTGCTTTGTGTGGGAGCAGTCTCTCCGAAAGTGTTTGCCCTGTATGAAAGTATTCACTCTGAAAGTGTTTGCCCTATGTGGGAGTAGTCACTCTAAAATGTTTGCCCAATGTGGGAGTAGTCACTCTGAAAGAATTTGCCCTATGTGGGAGTAGTCACTCTGAAATGGTTACCCTATGTGGGAGTAGTCTCTGTTAAATAGTTTGCCAGTTTGCCATGTATGGGAGTAGTCACTCTAAAGTGCTTGCGTTGTGATTGTGAAGCTTTGTTATGAGAAATGATAATGATAAGATGTGGCTATTAAGTCATATTATGAGAATTGATTTTAATGTATTGTGGGTTATAAAATCTCATTATGAGAATAGGTTACAATGTGCTATGGCGGTTAAGCCATATATTTATAGCATCTTACAACGAGAAAGATATTTACAAATTTTGAGATAAATGGGTTGAACTGAATGCAGTGCTTTAGCAGCTTTTATTAGAATGTGATAACCATCTTTTAAAAGTGTTCAGTATGTGTTCTTAAACTGAGTGTTTTTGTTTTCATCTTGTTTATTTTAATATTAAGTGCACTCTCATGTAACCTTTGTGGTTGCAGATAACAAGTTTTGCTAGATGTTGGTCCACCGCAATCATCTTTTATAGGCTCAAGCTCAGAGTCAGAGATTACTTTGTATGAGGTTTTTGTTTGATGTATGCCTTAGAGGGATGAAGCATCTCGGTTTGGATGTATGGGATAGCATATCCGTGAAGGCAATAACTACCCTTGTATCTATGAATGAATGATTTCGATTTCGACTCGTATGGATATTCTTCTTAACCGCCTTAAGTTATACTGGCTTTTTTCGAGTTTTTTCATGTCCATTGAGTGAGGGTGTGACATGACGTATTACTACTATCAAAACATTTTATCGACCACACCCACTCCCCCTCTCCCTCGCACACACATCTTAGCTAGGGCCAGAGAAAAATATTTAGTCCTCAGTGGCTAATATGATGCCCCGTTGCTACTACAACTATGACCGCCACGACTGTCCCCGTTGTCAACCTTATCCAGAATGGAGCATTTCTAACTTAAGATCTGTCAACACTAAAACATAATCTACAAATGGATGTATTTGCAGACTATATATATATATATATATGGATTTCAAACTTTGATATATCTCTATTCTTGACCTGAACTTGCTTTATTAACGATTTTTCCTTTGGAACTGAAAAGTTCTTCAAACAGTTTGAAGAGGAATGTTATGTTGTAATGCCAAATTAGAAAGGGCATGGCAAGATGGAGTGGGGCCAGCTTTAGGAAATGAGTCAAATTATTATAATAATTATTATTATTTTTTTCTTAGGGGGGGAACAAAAGTATACAATATGTCATAACTACATTTCAAAACATAAATCATTATGGTATTAGTATTTTGTTCAGAGCTCAGCAATATCCATGGCCCTACCTCAAAAGGAGGGACTAACCTAGGACAAAAAGGGATGTAGATGCACTCTTTCACTGAACTTATTTGTGAAATCATCCAATGTGAAATAAAGAGATTAAGACATCCCAAACAAAATAATTTTAAAGAAAATAAAAAACTTCAAAGTATAGAGATCCTTCTCCCCATATTAACTCTTCAAGATACATCAACTTCTCCATGATATTGTCTTAATACATAACCGGATATTAATCAGAATATAATGAAACTGTAATTTGGATAGCTTGCAACTGAATGAAATAATACATTTGTGACGAATTGCCGTGTCATTTACCAAACAGCCCCAAATTTCACTAGGATGCCTTAGGTTAAAAGGTGGGCCTTCTATCCATATCATTTGTCAATCAATGACACGATGCAATCATAAACATCAAGCATTCCCTACCTTTTCCTTTCTTAATTTACAAATAAGACATAAACGTATCTTATGAAGGACACTTGAGCAAACTTGGCCTATGCTTTAATGTGGTCAAGCAGCCTGCAGTTTTACACCAAGTTTTCATGCCCCACCTTGGGGCCGGTATGCAACTAATAATCACATAAAAATCATGATACTGTCATGAAAACAACTTGAAGGCATTTCCTTTTAACTCTTTTATCATTTCTAACATTCATTGTTTCTTTCACGCATAATTATTCCCAAGCCAATCCTAATGGACAAGTCGATGGGCATAGTGTTGGCCTTCTTTCCTTATTTGGTATTGGCAACGTGTGAGGAATTGCACAAAAGACCCAGAATACCGAACCAAGCCAGCCTTTACGGGTTGGACTGGTTCGATTTTTCCAGTTTATTGTATCGGTCTTGGGTTCCAAAAAAAAAAAAAAACATATAATATTGGTTCGATTACTGTGTTAATATGAGAAAACCCAAAAAATTATATATTATTTTTTAATAATAATTGGAACTAAGATTCCAAATTGAGCTAATCCGATTTTTGTTGGATTGGGTTGATTTGGCTCTACTAAATGATTTGTTTGATTCCAAGTCCAAAAAATTGGAATAAGATTAGTTTGGGCCAAGTTTTAGTATGAAATCAAACCAAACAAACCACATGCATAGTGTGATTCCCCATTTTACCTGGTGAATCACAAAACTAGAATTATGTAGAGACCATCTTAACATTTACCCGTTGTAGGTATCTATGTGGCGAGCCACATCCCCTCTAAATCACTCGACGAATCCTGTCTTTGAATCACTTAACAGTTCCCCTACTCGAACAATTCGACTGAACCCCTCTCTGGATCACTCGCTAGATCTACTGATTCTACTCCATGATCGCTTAGGCAAATCTGCTTGATGCCTCACAACCATTCTTATTCGCTTTGGCAGGTCACCAAATTATCACTTGATTCCAAATGGCACCCAAATACTGTTACAGCCTACCTACATAGGCCTAGGGAACCAGGGTTGATGACTGGTGCCTCGATTAGGGATTGTCCAAGCTATTCATTACTCTGTGCGAAATCACGAGGGAAGTATGGATTGATGGCTTGACTTGAGAAACTGTCAAAGCTATTTGGCTCAAACTTCGTGGTGATACCATGCTAACTAAGACACGAGAGACGCCATTATAAAAAGACAATCTTCACAAAGTCATGTGATAGGTCGAGAAGTGTAACACGCTTGGCAAGACTCCTGATAATGAGACGGCCCTTATGGCCCAATTCTCCTATAAAAGAACATCTTTTCCACCATATGAAGCATGTTCATTCATAAAACAAAAAATTCCTCCGCACATTAGAGGCCCCTCTATTAAACTTTTTTTTTTCTTCATATTTTTCTATTCTAGACCCTTTCACATGATACTTTTCTCTTTTGTTGTTTTAAAATGTCGATTGTTATGGAATCTGTATCATTACAATAACCAATATTAGATTATTTGTTTCCTTTATTGTCATGAATTATTTATTCTAGTAACATTTCTAATCTATGAAATAGTGAATTCTTATACCATACAATATATCAAGTTTTTGTCTCCCACGTAACATAAATTTTGATATTATTTTATAAAAAAAAATGTTTGAAGCATCAAAATGTTGATTAACAGTCAGTACAAACTTTTTATTTGTTATAAATAAGGTTAGAACAACATACTTACCAATGAGTTTTGTGATATTTGCTAGAGCTTGGGGAAAAAAATCACCAGTGCAATTTTTTATTCCCGTTACTCATTGACCTATTCCTGATACCCACATGCGACTATGACTGCTACGCCGGCCAATACCGGAATTAAATCCCAGATTGAGGCAATTAGCTATGGGTCATCTATATAAAAAATTATGTCCAAATTCAAGAACAAGAAGAATTGACATTTCATGACAGTCGGTTTATCAGGTTATCAGTTATAAACAGAACAAATGACATTGTATTTGTCAGGAATATCACATTTATTTTTCAAGCCATGGCTCACATTCTTTTTGGTCTCCCTATTTTGTGTTGCTCTTTTTCCTCCGAAGTTGGCATGATCATTGATATACAAAATGGTCAAGAACCTCAATGCTATTTCCATTGTGATGGGGAAAACAGAAACATAGCCAGGAAAATCCCCAAATTAGGAAGCCTAGACAGAGATATCTGCCTGCTTACCACTGACAGTTAGCCCAGCAAAATTTTAGCTGTCTTTCCATTGGAGAATCAAGATCAAGGTAGATTCAGACTAAAATCAATGCATGGCTAGGCAAAGAAGCCAGCCAACTTGCTAGGCTGAGGGTTCTAAAGTTACTTTCCTAAAGAATGTAATTAATGCAAAAATGCAGGACATGAGACTGAGATGCCAACAAAGACAATACTCAAACCAGAAAAAACATACCTCATAACTTTGCATCCAGTTCAATCTACCTGAAGAGCCTTGGCACAGATCTTTTCGGTACCTTGCCTTCAAGTTTTAGTCTTCTGTACGCTTCCCTAATATGGCAGGGCCTGATTGGCCCGCTCTCTTTTCTCTCAGCCATGACAATTCTGGCTGCAAATATGATACGAAGAACGGTGAACCATTTAATATTAGACATACGCTTCCAGCTTAAGTGAAACCAACTGAAGATATGGCCCTTAACAGAACAGAATGGCGTAAAAAAATCCATGTAGCTGACATAATGGGACAAAGGCTTAATTTGGTTTAGGCTTCCAGATTAAGTAATTACTTTGCTTCTGGTTCAGATTTTGCCATATAAAAAGATAAACATGAATGTAAAATTTGTTATTTGTTACATTCAACAATATTTGTGTACCTGCTTCGACAAGCTCACCAACAAACATTTTTGCTATCCCTGACACCACAATTGTCATTGGTACAGAAATTTTTGCACTTCCAGTAATGCTTGCTAACAACTGCATTTTCATTGCAATTGGAATATATGAGTGAAGTGCCCTACTGGAAGTTGTAGATGTAAAAATGATGCAACTCAGAAGGCTTGAAATACAAGATTCATAGCTAGCAGCTGATGCATGGACTAAAAATGATTTTTTTGCTAACTTGTTATCAAGAGTGGCATGGCCAAACGTCAAACCAAAGTGCATGAAGTTATGAACTCGCCCTTGCCCAACCACAGTCAATACAGGAAAAACTCCACTCCAGAGTACCTGGTATTTGACTTTTCATTTTATTTGAACATCCACATGAACTTATCAACTGCCTAATTCCACCATATGGTAAGTTATGGCAAACATAGAGGCCACTTGAACCACATACAAGGAAGAAAACCGATACATTGCTACTAGAATGCAAATGAAAATGAGCTATAAAGAAGAAGAGCTATAAAGAAGAAGAGCCGCAACAAGCTGAAGAAGAAGCACATACTCTTTTCATGTTTGCTTTCTGAAATCCTGATCTTCGGAAGGATTCATACCTACTCATTTGTTCCTCTGTGAACTGCGATAAAATAGTTCTAAAAGAACAACAAAAAGCATGAATGTTTAGAGGAATGAGGTTAAGTCATGCATGTTCACCATTTAACAAAATGGAAAAAAAATGCTGGAGGCTGTCTCAACATCCCATGGAAATGGAGATAATAAGAAAAAAATAGGTGGTCTTACATATGGAACTAATAAAAACATAAACACAAGACATGTATACGACAATGTGCAGGCACACTGACACAACAAATCCCTAAAATATAAGATGTGCATGGCAACGACACGGCAATCTCTTACTATGTTTATGCCCATGATACATTAAGAAAAATACATAGTAGCTTTGAGATTGTTGGCATGCTCTTATTTATTTGCTGAACACTCGCAAAATATAGAAGATGAAGCTCCACAACTATGACGTAAGTAATGAATACTACTGATACTGTCTTACCACATTATTTTTTTCCCTTTAGTACTACATTCTCTGCCCACATTTTTGCCCACCTAGGGTGTGCCACTTGTATACATCAATCTTATAACAATTGTTGAGATTTTTATTACATCTCATCATGCCAGCATAAGCACCCCCAAAAAAAATAATATCAACACACAAATCCCCAAGAACAAATCCCCAAGGAAACAAGAATCTTTGGGATTTGTGTGTTCATATTATTTTGTATAATGGGATGTAAGAAAAATCCGAACAACTATTATTAGAGATTTCATAATCACAAAAGGTGGTATCAAAGCCTTTGCAATCCCAACAAGTGGTATAAGAGCTTCCACTGTACCCAACAAAATGGAGACCGAGGTGGACTGTCGAGCAGCTGATCATCACAGCAACCTTCGGCTAGCTTTGACAACTTGCACTTGATGGTGAATCATCGAAGGGGATCTTTGCTGCTTGTGGAGGCAGTGGATGAGAGGAGCAATAAGGCTGATATCCATCAAAAGCAGCAGGGTGATAATGGTAGCCTACAAGCAGGTTGATGTAAGTTAAGTCTTCCTCCTGGTCCTTATTTGGTCTTGGAGGAATTGTGGAGGATGGGATGGAGACAGAATCTGGGCAAGGGTTGAGGCACGCAGATGAGATGTTGACGAAGTCATGGGCAATTGTGTTGGGGGAGGATGTGGCTCAAGAACGAAATGGTTTTGCAACGTGACTGGGATGCTTTAGAGCAGGTGGAATTGCTTCTGGAAGACAGGTCAGGACAGTGAAGTGGTGGCCCAGGTGCTTTGTTGGAGGTGGGGTTTATTAGTCAGCGTCATGATTTAAATCGCAGTATCGGCCCACATAATGGTCACGGTCACATGTAATGGGTATCAAGAGCATCAGTCAGTATGTAACAAAAATGAGAAACGAAACTCATAATTTTTTTTCAATCACTAGCAAATACCCCCAAAAAAATCATTGATAAGGCTGTTTTGTTGTTATTTATCACATTTTGAATATTTCTAGAAATTTTTAATCAATAATGTGAACAAAAAACATGTATTTCATAGTTATATTATATTTTATGTAAATTTCAAGGCCAAAAAAGTGAAGCAGTTCATCTAGTAAGCAAATTTCACTTTGTAGGTGATGCCGAACGGTCAGCGATTAAAGGACTAGTAATCAACAAGAACAAGAGACCACACAATAATCAAAATCAATTTTTATTCATTCAAGTCTGATCAATACATCGAAACATCATCTTATTTATAAGCCTAAAGCTGAACTAAAAATATAAACTTGAATACCTAACTAAAGAAAACAAAATCATATAATATTCTAATTAACTGAAAAAAAAAATAATATCTAATATAATATTCTAATTGATACTTATGCAAATCTTATTCAAATCTTATTTAATTCGCATCATTCTTCTCCACTTAGAAAAAGAACTCTTCCTCGAGTTTAGCTGGAAGTGTGACCGATGTGGCATTTGATTTTTTATTTTTTTTTGTCTTTTTTTTTTTTTGTGGTTGGGCCACGCTAGTAGCTAGAACTTAAATTACAATATTAGCTTCTTCTTTTTTAGGCCATTACCCTAAATAGGGGGGAATGGGCTTGGGCTAAGGGTTTGAATGGTTGATTTGGGCTAGAGAAAAATTAGTAGGATGGTTGTTCTCTTTTTTTCTTTTTCTTTTATTTGTTTGTTTTCTTTCCTTTTTGCTTTGTGGGCTGGGTTATGGTAAAGGGTTTGGTATTTTTTTTTTTCTAAAAGTTAGGTTGCGTCCTTGGGCTGATTTCTTTTAAAAAGGTTTAGATGTTTTTAAAAAAAAATGGTTAGGCTGGGTTGTTGGAATGATTGGAGTTTAATGATTGGGCTTTAAAAATGTGTCGAATTTAATCCAAAATGGGTCAAGTCGGATTATGGATTTGGATTGCGGGTAGCTGGACCGTCCGCACAAGGGAGGGACCTAGGGTTTACAAGGTAGACAGTGCAGGCGAGGGTGACGGAGGCATAAGCTGGTGATGCCGACTGAGATGACGACGGCGCAAGGCGGCGACGGTGACGGGTGGCGGCGACTCAAAAAGGACGCGGTGGAGACGCGGGCGCCAGTTGTACTGATGCGGACCATTGGTGGCAACTGGTGGCTGTGCTTAAGGTCGGTGGAGGTGGCAACGAGCTTGAATGGCGAAGGCGGTGGTGGCGCGAGGAGGCGAGGGCTGTTAGTAGTAGCTTATTTATTCTAATTATTGTTATTATTAGTGGTAGCTTATTATAATTATAATTATGTGTGTGGGGTATATAGATGTAATGGTATTCCTTTGTTTTTAATATAAATAAGATTGTTCGCCTACCAGTTTGGTACGGCTTTCCATTATTCTTAACATGGTATCAGAGCCACCGTAAAACCCTAGCATCTACGAAACCCCCACGAAACCCTAACCCTAGCCTCCCTCCTCCAGCCACAGCCACCAGCCACCAACCACGAAACCCTTACTGGTGCCTCCAGCCACAGTCACCAGCCGCGCAACAGCCACCTTCCTCCAGCAACAGCCACGCCACGAAACCCTAACCACAGCCACAGCAACGAAACTCTAACAACAGCCACGCCGACCACCGAAACCCTAGCCACAGTACTCGCCGACCACCTTCGAACCCTGACGACCCTTCCCTAGCCACCGACGACCAACGAAGCACCACCACCAACCACTTTCGCCCTTCACAACCCTTCGACAGCCTCCTCCAGCACTGGCAACCCTGTTTCTCCCTCTTTCCAGCGCCGGCGACCTCTGCTCTCTCTCTCTCTCTCTCCGGCGCCGACGCCCCTTGTTCTACCTATTTCCAGCACCAACGGGCTCTGTTCTCTCACTTTCCAGCATCGATTGTCCTTGCTCAGCACCGATCTCACCTTCTGTCGTTTTTCCGGCGACTTTTCTATTCTGGCGATTTTTTCAGCGGTCGGGAACTGTTCCGGCGACTTTTCTGGCGGCCGGCAATCGGCAACTTTTCCAGCGACTATGTGATTCGCGGTTTGAAGGTCTTTCACCGACTGTTGGTTTGAAGGTCTAAGGGCTACTGCAGTATTTCTTATTTTATGGAGATGAGTTGACGGTGTGATTCGCGGTCCATATATGAATGATTAAAGGTGTGGGTGCATCCTTTTGCTTGTTAGTTTGTTTCCTCGTGATTCCTTGAGGTTTGCCATTGAGTTATTTTGATGTCGACGAAAAGTTCCACAAGAGTTGAGGATTCCCCAGTGAGACCTAACAGACAAGGAGGAATCACGGATGTGTTTTCGTCATCCACACGATTGGCGGATTCGAAGTTGACTGGACCGCAAGCATATGTGTTATGAAAGAAGAAGGTATTATTGACAATTGAAGATATGAAAAAAGAAGATCATTTGTTCGAAGATCCTCCTGAGAAGAGAACTGACGAGTACAAAAGATGGAAGCGTGATGATGCCCGATTATTAAGTAAATTGTTGAATTCAATGGAATCTTCCGTTGAGGTGTTGGTGGCCAATGCCACAACTGTTCGTGAGGTGTGGACCATACTCGAGAAGACATTTGCCTCGACTAATGATTTGTCCA
>JAUMHN010000008.1:3724584-3735819 GCA_032360265.1 Heliamphora ciliata
ATTGCTAGAAAAGAAACCCAATTCTCCCCCCCTCTTGGGTTGCCTATTTATAACAATGTTGTTGATCAATACTCCGAAAGTACCTAATAATTTTCCAAGATGGTCGTAGTAAACCCTATCTCTACCAAACAACACTGCGCTTAAATTCCGGCGAAGTGATCCACTACATTCCCTAGCATTTTAGGGGTGTTTTGGACATTTTACTTAAGGGTATACAATTTTAATATCCTTTCTCGTCCTTTTTCGTTTACTCAGTTAACAAAAATTGACGGATGAATATAAATGTTACATAAATAATAAAGTAAGAGAGTGCAGTGATATTTTAAAGAGTAAAAAGAGTGTCAGTTTTATTACCCTTAAATACAAAGGGTATAGATGTAATTTACTCTTTTATTTACAAGCTTTTGTGTTTTTACTAAAAGCATTTTATTCAAAAAAGGCAACGCCAAACGGGCTTTTGAAACAACTTCAGAATGTCTTGGAAGCAGTAAGAAACAAAAAGGTTGGTGGTGTGGATGAACTCATACGGCGAACCGACCTCCCCTTTTCCCCGGTAATCTTGATTGAGCCGTTGTCCACGAAATTCAAGATGCCATAGATGGAAGCCTTCGTCGGGACGAAAGACCCTCTAAACCACTTGGAAACCTATAAAGCCTTCATGCACCTACACGCAGTCCTAGATGAGATCATGTGTCGAGCGTTCCCCACCACCTTGAAAGGATCAGCTCGTGTTTGGTTTAGTCACCTCAAGCCCGGATCCATCAGCTCTTTTAACCAGCTCAGCAAATTGTTCATAGGGCTCTTCATTGGGGACAAAGGCTACGTCGATCGACAACTTGCCTATTAAACGTCGAATAAGCTAATGGAGAATCACTTAGAGACTACATGTCCAGATTCAACGCAGAAGCACTCCAAGTGGATGACGTAGACTACAAGGTGGCCTTGACCGCATTTATAGGGGGATTACAACCCACCAAATTTTTGTTCTCTTTATTTAAGGCACTTTCAGAGAGTATGGACGAGCTGATGGCCAAGGCCCAAAGGCACATGAATGCAAAGGACGCGAAGAATGCATGAAAAGACAAGGCTAGACCCGAGCAAGAAAAGACGTCCGAGCGCCAACGACCGAGCGACGCAAACCGACCGCGAAGTCCGAGGGAGGAGGAGCAGGGAACAACCGCCACTTAGACAATAAGAGAACGTGACTCCCTTCCAGTCAGTTTGACAGGTACACCCCATTGAACACCCCCATTGACCAGGTTCTGTTACAAATACGTGACGATCCTAACCTCAAGTGGCCGAGAAAATTACCAGCAACGCCGAGTCGAAGGAACCAAGATAAATACTGTCGGTTCCACAAGGATCACGGGCACAACATGGAGGACTACTTTGACCTTAAAGAGCAGGTAAAGGCACTAATTTGAAAAGGCCGGCTGCGCCGGTTCGTGACTAATCGTCTATGCAAGGATGAGCCATAAAAAGTACGAGAAGAGCCCCAGCGAACCAGGAAGTCACCGGAGAAGTCTGAGTAATATCCAACGGGTTTACCGGATGTGGGGATACTCGCTCGGCGAGAAAGGCCCACTCAAGAAGGTTGAAAGCAAAAGCGTCGATAGAAGTCCTCACTACCAGTCGCTCGATCAGAACACGAACGGACTCCCAAGAGGAAATAATCACCTTCTCGAAAGAGGATGGGGAAGGAATTCAGCATCCCTATGATGATCCCTTGGTTTTTACAATGACATTGGCTAATTATCGGGTACGAAAAATATTGGTAGACAACGGGAGCTCAGCGGACATCTTGTTCATGCGGGCATTCGAGCAGCTTAACATTGATAAAAGTCGATTGACTCCAATAAGGTCCCCCTGGTTGGGTTCATTGGAGAACGGGTTCAACCCCTTGGAGCTATCGAGCTACCCCTGACCATGGGAACCAGCCCGAATCAATATACTTGGCAGATTACATTCTTGGTGGTTGACTGGCCCTCTGCATACAATGCCATATTAGGGAGGATGACCCTTAATCCATTCAGAGCAATCACTTCTACATTCAGCCTAACCATAAAGTTTCCCACCCCGTTCGGGGTTGGTCAACTAAAGGCTGATCAGATTACAGCAAGAGAATGCTATGCCACTTCCCTCATAGGACCTAAGGACAAAGAATCGCCGACTATTGAAACTTTGGAGTCTCAGGAAGAGGGCAAGGGGGAAAGACCCGAGCCAACAGAGCAGCTCATAGGCCTCTCCCTCAATGCTGACTGACCGGACAGACAGATCTTCGTCAGCAGCCTCTTACCTGAAGAAGAACAGATATAGTTGCTACAGTTTTTACAGTAGCATCAGAAGGTGTTTGCTTGGACGCATGAAGATATGCCAGGCATACGAGCATAAGTTATGGAGCACAGACACAACATAAATCCAGCTTACCGACCAATCAAACAAAGACCAAGAACTTTCGCCAAGGAACGAAATGAAGCAATCTTGGTGGAAGTCAATAAACTATTGGAAGCAAAGTTCATCAAAGACGTACAGTTCCCAGACTGGTTAGCAAATGTTATGCTTGTCAAGAAGCACAATGGTAAGTGGAGAATGTGTGTAGACATTACTGATCTGAATAAAGCCTGTCCCAAAGACAGTTATCCCTTACTTAGAATCGATCAATTAGTGGACTCCATAGTAGGGCATGAACGACTTAGCTTCATGGACGACTTCTTATGGTACAACTAGATCAAGATGTACACGAGAGATCAAGAGAAGATGTCCTTCATCATTGACCGAGGACTCTATTGCTACCGTGCCATGCCCTTTGGTCTCAAGAATGCAGAGGCTACCTACCAATGCCTAGTAAATTGAATGTTTAGCAAGTAGCTCGGGTGAAACATGAAAGTCTACGTGGATGATATGCTGACAAAAAGTAGGAAGGCTGGAGACCACTTGACCGACCTAAAAGAGACTTTCCAGGTATTGGAGAAGTACGACAAGAAGCTGAACCCAGCCAAGTGTGCTTTTAGAGTCACTAGGGGAAAGTTTCTTGGCTTCATGGTAAGTTAGAGAGGGATAGAGGCCAATCCAGAGATGATCAAAGCAATTCAAGAGATGCACCCCCCACGAAACATGATAGAAATACAGAAGTTGACTGGCCGAATAGCGGCACTTAATCAATTTGTCTCAAAGGCGATCGACCTATGCCTTCCCTTTTTCAAAGTCCTGAGAAAGGCTTTTAAGTGGTCAGAGGATTGTGAAAAAATGTTTGACGACCTCAAAAAATACCTATCCTCACCTCCCTTACTGTCCCGAACCAACCCAGGCGAAGAGTTGTTCTTGTACCTTATTGTGTCTGCATCAGCAGTGAGTGCTGCTTTGGTTCGGGAGGATTAAGAAGGCATTTGGAGGCCTGTGTACTACATCAATAGAGCTTACCGGGGAGTCGAGGTAAGGTACCCTGAATTGGAGAAGCTAGCCTTCGCACTAGTTACTTCGGCACGGAGGCTGTGCCCCTATTTTCAGGCCCATACTGTGATCGTGCTAATCGATCATCCCTTGCAATAGATCATGCAGAAGCCTGACCTTCCAAGACGTTTGGCAAAATGGTCCCTTGAAATGGGAGAATTTGACATCAGGTACCGACCCCGAGTGGCCATAAAAGGGCAAGCCCTCACCGACTTTGTAGCCAAATTCACAATAGAAACAGATCCACCAAGTTTGGAAGCAGTAGGTCTTCCGATGCCAACTAAGTCTAAGGAGTCTAAGGAATTTGACGCCAAACGAGTCTGGCAGGTATATGTGGATGCATCGGCCAACACAGATGCCAGCGGAGCTAGAATCATACTCATATCTCCCCAAGGCGATATGGTGGAATGCTCACTTCGTTTTTTCTTTAAGACTACCAACAACGAGGCCGAGTATGAGGCCGTCATTGCTGGAATGCGGCTAGCCAGGGCAGTTGGGGCTACACAGGTAAAGATATACAGTGACTCTCAATTAGTGGTCGGGCAGATTCAGGGTGAGTTTGAAGCCAAAGAAGACAGAATGACCGCCTACCAAAAAGCAGCTCAAACGATTAGCCAAGGCTTTAAGCACTTCTCCATCATATAGGTGCCAAGAGAAGGTAATCACTGGGCAAATACCTTCGCCAAAGCCGCCTCAGCCCCAGAGAATGAATTAGACCATGATGCTCCTCTACAATATCTTGTCGAGTCAGGCTTAAAATGGATGGAGTTTGAGATACTAGAAGTAGGATAAGACCGAGCACCCGCATCCTAGAAAGACCTAATTGTGGCATACCTTAGAGACAGATTATACCTGACTGGCTGAGACAAGGCAAGAAAATTGCGCCTTACCGTCGACCAGTACACTCTTTTTGAAAGGACATCTTTATAAGATGGGCCTATCACTCCCATACCTCATATGCCTTACAGAGAACGAAGGAGACTATGTCCTAAGAGAGATTTATGAAGGCGTGTGTAGAAATCATAGTGGGGGCGAGCGCTAGCGCACAAAGCACTAAGAGCAGGATATTACTGGCCAACCATAACGCATGATGCTTTGGCTCTAGTGAAGAGACGTGACAAATGCCTAAGGTTCACAAACGTGCCGAGACAGCCCCTTCCGAAATGACCGTCATAACCTTCTCTTGGCCATTTGCCTAGTGGGGGATAGATCTCATTGGACCATTCCCGCTTGGGAAAGGCCAGACCAAATTCGCCATAGTAGCTATTGATTACTTTACCAAATGGGTGGAAGCTAAGCCATTAGCTAAGATAACCAATGCAAGCATGGTAAACTTTGTATGGAAGTCCATTGTATACAGATTTGGAGTTCCAAATGCCATCATAAGCGACAATAGGAAGCAGTTTGATAACAAAAGATATAGGGAGTTTTGTGAGCAGCTGGGCATCCAAGTGCACTACACCACACCCGCTCACCCCCAAGCCAACGGTCAGGTAGAAGTGACTAACTAGACCCTCGTCAAAATGATCAAAACTAGGCTAGAGCAGACAAAAGGCTTATAGGCTGAAGAGTTACCAAGCATCCTGTGGGCTTATCGAACGACCACTCGAACGACCACATGAGAGACACCATTCATGACGGCCTTCGGAAGTGAGGCGGTCATACCAGCCGAAATGGGCCTACCCAGTGCATGAGTGACCCAATTTGAAGAGAGGAACAACGAAGAGGGCATGTGTACTAACCTAGACACCGTGGACAAGGTACGTGAACAAGCAGCTATCAGAATGGCCGCATATCAGCAAAGGATGAAAAGACACTACGATAAGAGTGTCAAATGACGAGAGTTTAACGTCGGAGATCTTGTTTTGAGAAAGGTGACCTCGACAACTAAAGATCCTCAGCAAGGAAAGTTAGGACCAAGCTGGGAGGGACCTTATCAAGTAGAGCGTCGGGTTCGAATAGGAGTATATCGCCTCAAACATCTGGTAGGGAAAACCTGCCACACCCATGGAACACAAAGCATTTGAGAAAATACTACCAATAATGTAACCATTTTTTTCATTAATAAAGACTCAATTTTTAGCAACACGTCACATACCAGTCCATAAATACTTCAAGCGCCAAAGATGGTCCAGGCTGCCAAGGGCCCAACTAAGGCCTTGGCAGATGTCCAAGCTGCTGGACGGCTCAATTGATCTCAAGATGGTCCAAGCTGCCAAGAGCCCGACCAAGGTCATGACAGATGTTCGAGCTTCTAGAGGCTCGGTCGGCCTCAAAATAGTTTGGGCTACCAAGAGCCCGGCCAAGACCTTGGTAGATTTCTGAGTTGTTGGACGGCTCGATCGGCCTCAAGATGGTCCGAGCTGCCAAGAGCCCGACCAAGGCCTCGGTAGATTTTCGAGCTGCTAGACTGCTCGGTCAGCCTCAAGATGGTCCGGGCTGCCAAGAGCCCGACCAAGGCCTTGGCAGATTTTTGAGCTGCTGGACAACTCGATCGGTCTCAAGATGGTCTGGGCTGCCAAGAGCCCAACCAAGGCATTGGCAAGTTTCTGAGCTGCTGGATGGCTCGATCAACCTCAAGATGGTCCGAGCTACTGGACGGCTCAGTCGGCCTCAAGATGGTCCAGGCTGTCAAGAGACCGACCAAGGCATTGGTAGATTTTCGAGCTGCTGGACGGCTCAGTTGGCCCCAAGATGGTTCGGGCTATGTAGACGCCCCAATTTAACCCCGCCTAATCTTAGGTGAATCCAATGATGAAAACGATTGGAATGGTGCCTCAGTACGATTCTCAAAAAATGATCCAAGCTCGGTATTTGAACACAATACCGAGCAATCCGAACCCCGAACAATTCGAGCCTCGATGCCGAAACTTTGCTGAAATATCGAGAGCCGAACCCCTGAAACCGAAGTTCTGAAATCCTAGCTTGGATCATCGCCCGAGGGTCGAATTACCTATTGTCATTCCCCGACTCAAGGATTTCTTAGCAATCCAGGTATTTCGTTTGGATCCCTGATCTTTCTAACTCTATTCTTTTTCTTTTGGAGTGGTCGGGTTACGTTCAATTTCATTTTATGTATTTCTTTCGTTTACATAGTTAACTTTGTTTATTAGTTAGTTTGCCTCATATAATTTAGTCATTTTAACCAATTTCTTAGTTTACACATCCACACTAAGCATATTGTCTTTTTTAAAATTAATTCATCAATTAGTGCTAACATAATTTGACGATACGACCAAATAATGTCGTTATTGTTATAATACGAGCACTGACATATATATAGTTGTAATTGTCAAAATTACACCCATTTAATGCTAATTTTCCTTTAATATTAATTTAGTGTTTCTATTACTAGTATCTTATTTCTTTTTCTTTTAATATTAGTTAATCTCTAATGTTAATATTTTTTTTCTTTTTTTTCCCTTGTAATGTAGCTTTACTTTTAAATGCTCCATTTTTTTTTCGTCCTTTTAATGCTAATATTTCATTTTATTTTATTTTCTTTCTTTATTAGCTTAATATTTCTTTCTAAGTATTTATTGTCTTTCTTTCTTTTCTTTTCTTTTAATAGTAGTATAATTTTTTTTCTAGTATTTTATTTTATTTTCTCTTATTATTAGCTTTGATTTCCTTATAATATTCTACTTAGCATTTTTTTTTCTTTTCTTATAAAGTTTTATTTTCTTTTTCTATAGCTTTATTTTTCTTTTATAGTACTTCTTTTATTCTTTTATTTTGTTAAACTCAAAAATCACAAAAAGTCTTTTAAACTAGATTTCATTTTTAAGTGTAATTTTCTTCTCATTTGTTTTCTTTTTATTTTATTTTCTCTTGTCTCTTTAAAATGTAAATAATTAGATTTTCTTTTGTTGGTATAACATTTTTTTATTGTCTTTTCATTATAGTATAAGTTTCTTTTCATAGGATTTTTTACGCATATTTTATTTTATATTTCTTATTTATTTTATTAATTCATCATGTTGACCTAGTTTGTTTTGATAATATGCATGTTCTAGTTAATTTCATTAAAATTGTGATTAGAATAATTTAATTCATTTTATAACAATTCATGTTTAGATAATTTTAGCATATTTTTGTTCTTTTATGCAAATCATGATATTTAGTTTGTTTTAATGATATTATATGCGGGTGTGCTCCATGTACCTTTAATTAGAAATTGCATGCCGTAGGACTTAAGATTTTTCTTTCGATACATGTTTTATTGGCACTCTATATACGTACGTTATGTATTTTTCGTATTTGATTTTGGATATTTTCTCTTTACCTCTATTTTCTTTATTTGCATGCATTTGAGAAATCGTATTAAAGAACCAATTATGATTAGTAGAAGCCAATCTTACGGTTGGGCGAATGGGGTACCTAACACCTTCTCCGATTCGTACCTTAGCCCCGAACTCTTTTTCTCTGGTTATACGTTTTAAATATCAGTAGCCATTTTTATTTTTTTTAATTTTTTTCTCAAAAACTAAGTGGCGACTCTATTTTCAATAAAAATAGATTTTCAAAATTTGATTTTTAAGGTGTTAAAATATTTTTCAAAACATCTTTTGAATCTCATATTTTTTGACCATTTTCTAAAACCCCAAAATTCCGGCGCCACAGGCTGCCAAGAGCCCGACCAAGGTCTTGGCAGGTTTTTGAGCTGCTGGACGGCTCAATTAGTCTCAAGATGGTCCGGGCTACCAAGAGCCTGACCAAGGCCTTAGCAGATTTTCGAACAACTGAATGGCTCGGTCGGTTTTAAGATGGCCAGCCGAAGCCTGGGTAGAGTCTCAAGCCGCTGGGCAGCTCGGCCCCAGCTGACGCATGCTTAAGTCTCCAAATTGAATGACTAACCTATCAGGGTCTCAGCTTGACTCTTCAATTATTCGGTCGGCCATACAAGGGACAAGCAAGGCAAAAGTCAAGCAAAAATAATTAGAAGAGACAAGCCGAGTAGAATAAAAGCAAGCAGAATAAAAGCAGGGAAATGATATGCAGAACAAGTCAAAAATTAACATCAAGTCAAGCACAGCCTAACACACGGCCCCAAAATTCAAGTATGTTCCCTATTCGGCCAAAACACGGCCCCACTAACCAAAAGTTAAAAGTAAATGTATGTTTGTTTGCCAAAACATAGCCCAAAATAAAGATGTTTAAAGAGCTAAAAGAAGAAGAATCAAGGTGGGGGACTTGCTACATCGTCGTCCTTAGGAAGGAAAATGGAGAAGTCCAAATCTTTGAAGGTGGCAGCCGCTCGGGCCTTCATTCTGTCAAAGCCACTCAAATAATATTTGGCCAGTTCGGCGTTGTATTCCTCGGACATCTTGAACTTTTCAATGACGGCTCCCTCGGCTGTGCCAAGCTCTTTAGTCAGCTCCAGTACTCGCGCTAAGCTGGCCTCCTCGCCTATCCTGGCGGCAATGACCTCAGCTTCTAAGGAAGAGACTCTCTGCTTGGCCTCAGTTAGTTCACCCTCTGCCTGCTCCGCTTTGTGATTCACATCGGTCAGCTCCGTTTTACCCTTCTCCAGCTCTGCTTCTTTCTCAGCCAGCTCGGTCTACAGGGGCTCCACCTCCCCAGATAACCTTATCCGCTCCTCTTTCAGTGAAGTGGCGAGGGCTATGCCATCGCGAAGATTCTTCTCACGTTGGTGGTAGTGATTAGAAAGATGAATTGACCGCATGCAAACCTGTAAAAAAAAGCGTATATATAAGCATAAGAAGAGACTAATGTGCAAAAGACAAGGAAAAGAAATGAGAAAAGATGCGAAGAACTCACTCGGGTAAGGTCAAGAAAGAGTTCTCGAGCTATCCTGTTGGTGGAAACAGTGTTTAACATCTTCAAGGCGCACGGTCGGAGGGATGAGAAGTTCTTGGACGATCCGGGGAAAGGGGAGCTGGAGACCGGCCGAGAAGGCGTGCTCATACAAACACACCTCCCATGCGGCAAAGGAACAGGTCCTTTCACCCGAAGTGGGCTTCCTAAGGCGCACGATCAGAGGGATGAGGTACTTCTCACGTAGGCATTCTAAGTCGAAAATCCTAATAGTAGACGGGACTGACTTGGCAGCAAGAGCCTTAGAGGAACTTGCTAGATGAAGGGTGGCAAGATAGGAGCTATCGCCCATGCTCTCTAATGAGGAAGAGACAAAGTGAGTTTTCTCATAATCTGAGGCTAACTCGACTTCCTGTAGGAAGTCCTCGGTACCCATTCTAATGATAGGAAGAAGACATTTGGCAAAGTTAAAGGTCTTGATGAAAAGCTCCTCAAAATGAGGAACATTCGTGGCAAAAAAAGATGTCGAGGCAATGTGCTTGTAAAAATGCAAAATATACGAAGTGCGGTGCAAGAAATACAGGGGGGAAGGGGTTGAGAACCCAGGAAAGGAAGGAGCCAGAATTACGGAAGTAATGAAATAGAGGAGTGAGAAGGGACTTACTGAAAAGGCCGGGAATACTCAAGAAGTCTCTGGATTCTCAAGGGAGAAGGATGAAAGCAAGTTGTCTAAAATAAAAACAAGTTTGAAAGCAAAACGGTTATATAGCGCACAAACGGATGCTCACGATGCAAGCACGTTGGAGAGATTCAACAGCCCTAGATACAATCATGGAGGACCATTGAACGTGCGAGATAACACCGCTAGGATGATGATGGGTGTCAGATCATTCACCCCCTCTTTTTTCAATGCGAAAGCCTAATGGATGGACATTAAACGAGCAGATGCCTTATATTTGGTGGCGTCGCCGAAATAAATACGGACTACCGCCAAACTTGCGACGGTTAACCTAGAGCTGCATTTCTTAGGGCGCTTAAACAGCGACACCTCGGGAATGAGGGGACATTTGATGGGGTCGGCTATGTCCGACCAACTAATGACCACGCTTGAGTATATGCCCGACCGAATGGTGCGGACCTTGGCCAGAATGGGTTGATCGAGCCGAACGACCGAAAAGATGGGCGCCGAGTCTGTCCATAAATGCCTCCGATGATTCAGGATGCGTGCCCACCTTATCAGGAGGGGACTGATTTTTCGAAATGATAATGATCTCCCCAGCGGAAATTATGGGATTTGACCCAATCTCATGGGAGATTCTCTTCTATATATTTACCCTAGCTCTCTCTTACTAAGGTACGCTTCTCTTTTGCGAATAACTACTTTCAGATTAGCATCCAAAGATAAATAAGGAACTGACTTTGGCATCGGAGGGTACTCAGCCAGTATCCTACCGGTACTAGTCCTGACTTTGTTTTTTTAGGGTGGCGAAAGAACGCACAATAGCTAAACGAAGCCCGGCACCCCTGCTTCCACTATCGGGGTATCATCATTATTTTACCTAGAATTACAAAAATAAAATAAAAAGTTTGATTTTAACTCAAACTTACCAAACAAAGCCTTAATCTCAGGTGCTATTATCCAACTCCCAACAACTGCTACATCTCACCCTCTGCTGGTCGTTCCCAATGCGACCAGCTGCCATGCTGTCCTCTACTCTTCCCTTACCACTGTCAACTACCTCTATTGCCCATGGACGTCATCTTAACCACTCCTCTTCCTCATCAAACATATCATTCCCTCCAAACTCAACAACCCAGATTCAACAATGGTGTTTTGAAGACTGTTCTAATCTCCAGACCTCCCTCACCCCCCCAGACCAACCCCGAACCATTCGCTACCGTCTCAGCCAATTGTGCCGAGATGGCCGACCCCAACTGGCACGCCAACTGTTCGATTCAATTCCTCAACCAAAAACCGTTCTTTGGAACACAATCATCATTGGGTTT
>JAUMHN010000008.1:3779328-3827096 GCA_032360265.1 Heliamphora ciliata
CATTTCTGTGGATTGAGCCGCATCTTGTATTTTCGAATCCTTTCAAAGAACTTTCGCAGTGCTGTGATGTGGCCATCCCGATCCTTGGACTTAACTATCATACCATCCACGTACACTTCGACCACCTTATGTATCATGTCGTGCAGTAAAGTAGTGGCAACCCTCTGATAGGTTGCCCTTGCATTCTTCAAACCAAACGGCATTACACTATAACAATAGATGTCCCATGGTGTAGTGAAGGTCGTCTTTTCTCTGTCCCCAGGATCTATGAGAATCTGGTTGTACCGAAAGAAGCCATCCATGAATGACAGCAAGGCGTGCCCCGCTGTACTGTCTACTAAGACGTCGATGTGTGGTAGTGAAAAATTGTCTTTCGGGCTAGCCTTGTTGAGGTCCTAAAAATTCACGCAAACTCGGATACGTCCGTCCTTCTTTAAAATCGGCACGATGTTGGCTACCCATTTCGGATACTCAGTTACCATGAAGAATCCTGCATTGATCTGTTCAGCAACTTCTTCCTTGATCTTCAAAGCCCATTCTGGCCGGATCCGTCTTAATTTTTATTTGACCGGTTTGGCATCAGGGTATAAGGGGATATGCTGTTGGACGATGTCAGGATCAATTCCAAGCATATCCTCGTAAGACCATGCGAATACATCCTTGAATTCTTTTAATAAAGTTATTAATTGTTCTTGTTCAACTAAGGATAAATAAAAATCAATTTGAACATTTTGCGGGTTATTTTCATTACCTAAATTTATTGACAAAGTTTCTTCAATTATAGGTTGGGCACGCATTTCTTCTTCTCTTTTTATTAAAAGTTTTATTTCTTCGTGGATATTCTCGTCGAACTCAAAATCGTCGAAAAGCGTATGAAATAAATCAAACAAAGCAGAGTAATCGGAAATTTCATTCATTTCATTGAAAGAAGAGGGAATTACAAACTCGAAAGCATAAATAGGGGGAGGTGCACAAATAGACGTGCCCTCAACCACAGACTCCGACTTAGACTTGGACTCAGAACAAACAATATGTATGTCAGAAGACTCGATGGCCCAATTCTTCACTTCCTTTACAGTTGCATCAACAATGAGCTTGGTGCAGTCGGTTGGTGCGCTGATGCCCATCATGAAGCAGTCCAAGTCGGTTACTTGTAGTTATGCCATCTTTTTATTGAATAATGTTCCCATGCCAGTTCTAATGAGCTTGTTGGCCCAATCTTCCTCTTGAATCTTCTCTTCTTCCTCTTCCCCTTTCACTTCCTCCTCTGTATCAGACAACTGATGGCTGAAAAAGAACTCTAGCCCTGGCAGCTTTTGATTGGTTTCTTCGTCGATCCATGGTTCCGAAAAGCCACAGTACGGGAAATCTTTCCCCTCTTTGACAAAGTACCCATTGAGAGTTCCTGAATAATTGACCTTCCGTCCCTTCTTAGGCCCTTCAAAATCTTTCTCCATCGGTTTGTATCCAAGATCGAAACGGCGAGAAGCTGGCAATACCTGAACAAGTTCGGGGATTCCTTGCTGTTTACACCCTAGTCCAATGTCCAGAAAGTAGGACATTTGCCTTATCATCGTGATTGCCCTTGGGTTGATGTATCTTTCCTCCTCATTCATTAGCATATGGACAGCCTATGCTTCATCAAATCGGAAACCACTGAGCGATACATCATCTTCACTATGCTGAACTTCTAACAAAGTTAAGCCCTCTTCTCCTTTTGGGGGATGAATGCTGTCTTCTTCGTGAATGGCTAGAATTGCCCCATTTCTTATCAGCTTCAGTTTCTGATGGAGAGTCGATGGTACAGCCTGAACACTTGGGTCATGCAACTAGGGTCTACCTAACAACAAGTTGAAAGACGTCGGTACATCTAGTACATGGAACTCGACCGATGTTTTCAAGGGCTCTACTGATATTGCGAACGATACAAGTCCCAGTACGTCCCTCCTTGTATTGTCATAGGCCCAGACTCCTTGATTGCTCGGTGTGAAGTGCTCCGTCTTTAGTCCTAAATAGAGTGCTGTTCTGAGCGGACATATATTTAATGCAGACCTGTTATCAATAAGAGTCATAGGGACCCATTTGTCTAGGCACTTAACGGTAATGTGTAGCGGCTTGTTATGATTCCTTCCCTTTACTGGCAGAACTTTATCGAAAAAAGAAATGACTTTTGGCTCTACCGCCGGCAGAATAAGTCCAATCGTTGCTCCGGGATCGCATCTATCGAAATGCTGGCTTTATTCAGAACCTTTAGCACAGCTTGTCTGTGTTTATGTGAGGCCATCAATAGCCCCCAAATGCTGATATTGGCTTGCGTCTTCTTTAACTGCTTCAGCACTGCATCCTCCTTTTCTTCTTGTTCTTTCTTTTTCCCTTATCCGGTTGGTTGCCCTTTCTCTAGCTGGACTGGCTTGAAATGCCACCCATTTCTGGTCAGATGTTCTATTCCCTCCTCGGGATTTCACAATCCTGGTATTATACTCTCAGCCTGTCTTACTTCGTCTATGCATGGAGGGCTTTCAAATGCCCACAAATCATCTAACCCGCCAACCATTGCTCTTCCTCTTCTTTCTTCATCATCCTCAATAGCCCATGTATTATCAACTTCCTTTTAGATGTCTTCTTCGATAAAATCCGCCTGCTGCTCCCAAGCGGTCCAGAAATCGATCCACACCGCTCCATCTGATTTCAGCACGACTCTTACCAGCCAATAGGACTGCATCTTGTCGACATATATCTATTCCTCAAAAAGTTGGGAAAGAGTGATGCCATCAAGCACATAGCCGAACCCATAGGGCCGAGCTGGATAGTCCAATGGCCAGTCATCTTCCTTGTTATGCTCTTCTTCCTCCTGTTGGATAGCTAGAAATGCTGTCTAATACCACCCCCAGGCACCATCATCCCATTCTTCCATCCTAACCCGACCATTTCTAACCATAATAAACGAGCATGCTGCTTGATCCTCAGTCGCTGAAATATGAGGACACGACAGGCATGTTGAACAGATATATTGGCTCGGATCTTCTGATTGCCCCATAGTTAGACAATTCACCCCTGACTACTTAGCATGGTTTGGTAGGGGATTAGTTGTGACGTTTGGTTTTAAAGCAGCGGAGGACGAAGGGATCACTTTATTGTCGATGAGGTTCTGGATCTCATAGCGCAGTCTTAGACACTTATCAGTTAAATGCCCGTGGCCTCGGTGGAAGGCGCAGTATTGGGAAGCATTAAACCTTGACGGTAGGGGATCAGGTACATGCATGGGATCCAGCGGCTTGATGAGCCCTTTTTTGACGAGTCAACTTAGGGCAGTGGATAAAGAAATGTTGAGGGGAGTGAACACCCTCCTTGGCCTTTGTTACTGTTGACCATTGTCCGACCATTGGCTATTGTTGGATTGTTGGGCGAAAGAGGACGAATTTAGCAGGTTTACCTCGTTCGGGCTAGACACGAGATTGGTGGTAGCAGATTGGTTTTGATTGGTTGCAGGGAATGTCCTTCTTGGTTTCTATGTAGGTTCGGCTTTCTCGATATCCCTAGACTGAATGGCGTCTTCAATCTGTACTCTAGCGTCAAACAACTGTTCAAAGGTAGAAAGCGACTGAGTAATAAGATAACGTTTCAGTGGAGACTGCAGATTCTTAACCACAATCCTCACTTATTCCTTCTCAGTGGCTCGGTTTGTCATCTTAGCGGCTTTACCCCTCCACCGAGTCAAGAAATTAACAAAAGACTCTCGACTCTCCTGTCAAGTCGTTTCGAGCTCTCTGGTGGTGACGTCCAGTTGGACATTGTAGTTGTACTGACTAACAAAAGCCGTGGCTATGTCCTCCCAAGTTCTAGTTTTGGCCACCTTCAAAGAAAGAAACCACCTTTGTGCAGCCCCAGAGAGTGATCGATGGAAAAATTGGGCTTTGAGCTGATCATCAATTCCCATGGGAGAGAGAGTTCCAACGTACATCCTCAGATGAGTTCGGGGGTCACCAGTACCATCAAATTTCTTCATCTCCGGCATTTTAAATTTTTCAGGCAATTTTACATCTGCAAATAGGCATAAACTGCCTACATCCAGCATGTACTCTTCTACTCCTTTAGCCTTTCTCAGCACCTTCTCCATTCGGTCGATCTTTTCTGCCAGTGCGGACTCCCTAGACTGGACAGTGTTTTCTTCTTCTACCATCACCGGGGGGGAACCCGAGGTAGGATAACAACTTGCGGTATCTTCGATCCTTGGTTATCGTCCCAGAAGTCTTCGCCGTTCTCATTTGTGTCATTTGGCTGTCCATTCACAACAGGCATACAAGCCTGAATTGCCTGAATCTGTGCCTGACACTGGTTTTGAGTTTGGGTCTGTTGCTCCACAGATCTTTGCATCTCAGTAATAGCTCTCATTAAAGCTGTCAAGTTCACCTCATTCTCTGCCATTTCAGTTGATTGTTCGGACACTTTGTGAAGTCTGCCTGATTCTGACCTCTCCCGAACACGTGTTAACTGTACTCTTCTTGGCTCAATAGTAAACTTGCAGGAAAATCTGGATTGCAAAAGTAGAATAATCAGTATCAAACACTTCCCGAATGAGAATTCTGACGATAGATAGCAAACATTCCAAATACTCGAAACAGCAAATCATAAGCAGATAATCATAGAGGCTATAAAATGCCCCTACCGGGCTCATATTGGCAGTATAACAATTGAACAGGAACGGGCAATACTCCAGTAAGAAAAATAGAACTAGGCTGAGAGGACTAGTTTGACCTAGAATTCTAAGGAAAAATAAGCAGCATAACGGTAACAAACTAGCTCACGCGAGTATAACAAGGATCTAAAGGGAACGAGCCTAAACAAAGGCGGGGGTATGGAACTAACAACCCAGGAAGAACCCGAAAGAGAGAGAAACTACCTTAAAGGCTTCAAAACAAAATACTGGCATAACCCCGAGAGGAAAACTATGGCATGAAAACCAAACATGGTGAAGAACAAAACCCGGGTAAGAACCCAAAGAAAAAGCTAACCTAAACAAAGGATGAGAGAAAATCTGGGCCGAACTCAGAAGAGGAACTAGCTTAAGCCCAAACAAACAATCCTAACAATATGCAATCAAAACATACAATTAAGAAAACACGTAATCCTACTGGGTTAGCAGTACCTAATGGGGGTTCTAAGCTACTATATGCAAAAGATTAATTTTGGTCAATCGAACAGTGTACCTTCTGAATAGAGCCGGGTATATACCTCCCATGTCTGGGGTGGTGCAGGACATGGTCGAACAGTATACCCAAACTCTTTTGCTGCACCAATGATAGCGCACAGTCAGTAAGGGCTGCCCATCTTTCCAACAATCCCCGAAATGGATGAACGTTCAGGGCATTAGGTCGACCAAGTAGGGAGTTTTGAAGAACAATGCATATGCATGCAAAAATACAAATGAGAAATTCTTATTAAAAACCAATGATGTTTTCAAGTCTAACCCTCTTATTTGATTTTATAAACCAATCCCCAGCGAAATCGCCAGAAAATACTGTGGTGTTAAAATTTTGGGAGTTATTTTGAAAAACGTTTCAAAAATAAGAGAATTCAAAGATATTTGAAAAATATTTTTAACACCTTGAAAATCAAATTTTAAAAATCCATTTTTGTTGAAAATAGAGTCGCCACTTAGTTTTTGAGAAAAACTAAGAAAAACAAAAATGGCTACTAATTTTTAAAACGTTTAACTAAAGAAAGAGGGTTCGGGGGCTAAGGTAGAATCGGAAAAGGTGTTAGGCACCTCGTTCGCCCAACCATAAGGTTGGCCTCTACTAACCATCATTGGTTCTTTAATATGATTTCTCAAATGCGTGCAAATAAAGAAAATAGAGACAAAGAGAGAATATCCAAAATCAAATATAAAAAATACATAACATATGTACATAGTATTCCAAATCAAAACAAATAAATGAATAAAATCTTAAGTCATATAGCATGCAATTTCTAACTAAATGATATGTGGAGTACACTGGCATGCAATTTCACCAAAATAAATTAAACTATCATGATTTGGGTAAAAGAATAAAGCATACTACCTAAACATGGATTGCTAACAAGAAATAAATTAAACTATCCTAAACATGATTTTAAATAAAGGGACTAAATATGTATGTTATCAAAATAAACTATATTAGCATTTAACATGATAACCTTTTAATGAAAGAAATACTAGGCAAAATTTTAAAGAAAGTTTACTAATAAAGAAATTTAAAATGAAAGTTTTATGACAAAAGAGAATTTAAGGATTTAAAAGAAAAAGTTCACAAGAGAAGAATTATGTTAAAAATGAAAAGGTTAAAAAATGTTATTAGTAAAAGAAAATTTAACTATTTATATTTTTTAAAGAGACAAAAATAAAAGAAAATAAAAGGGAAGAAAATTACAACTAAAGAATGAGAATTAGCTTAAAAGACTTTTATAATTTTTTTGAGTTTAACGAAATAAGAGAAAAGAAAAAAAAAGATAAGTACTATAAAAAGGAAATAAAACTATAGAGAAAAAAAGAAAAAAAAAATAAGAAATAGAACATTAGAAAGAAAAATAAAATTACACTATAAGAAAAAGAAAAGAAAAAGAAATACTAAAAAGGAAAATTACACTACTATAAATAAAAGAAAAGAAAATGGGAAATAAATGTTAATGAAGGGGCATTTAACCAATATTATAAGAAAAGAAAAGAAAGGAAGAAAAGAAAAAGGAGGTAAATGGTGCATTGAAAGGAAATTAAAACTATATTACAATCAAAAGAAAAAGAAAAAAAAAAAAAAAAGAAAGAGGACATTAAACTAATGCTGAAAATAAAAGAAAATTAAAATAATAACTAATAAAAGAAATAAATAAAAAGGAAATAAGCACACAAGTATTTTAATTGGAGGATATGAATGTAATATTGACAATTACGTTCATATAATGTAAGTGCTCTTTATAACAACTAACAACATCAATAAATCGTAGTTGCCAAAAATATTAGTACTATTTAATGAATTAATGAAATAAAAAAAATAACAAATGTGTTAAGTGTGAATGTGAAGAAATAAATAATTAAACAATCAAAGAAAATAACCAAATTACATGAAGTAAATAGAATTGACTATGTAAATGAAAGAAAAATGTGAATTGAAATTGAATTTTAACCCGATCACTCTAAAAGAGAAGGAATTGAGTTAGAAAGATCGGGAATCCAAACGAAGTACCTGGATTGCTTAATAATCCTCAAGTTGGGGGAATGTACTTCGATGGGCCAATCCTCGGGCGGTGATCCAAGCAAGGTTTCAATGTAGGCGTCGGAGGTTCGAATCTCAGTATTTCGACAGGGTTTCGGCGTCGAGACTCGAAATTGTTCGGCGACTCAACAGAGCTGCTCTCTCAAAATCTCTCACTAAAATTCTATCCTGAAAAATGTACCAGGGGTAAGGTATTTATAGAATTCTTCAACCAATGAAGTGTTGCCACGTTTTGGGACATGTCAGGCCATTTGGAGTTGGTGGTCACCAGGTTCAATATGGCGGTCGTCATGTTTAAAAGAAGTTCCACAAGATTCTATTGGCGGTTGCCACAATGAGAGTTGGCGGTCGCCAGTTGGAAGTGGTGGTCGCCACTTTTGGCTATGGTTTCCAAGAGGTTCTATTGACGGTCGCCATAATGAAAGTTGGCGGTCGCCAGGTTGGAATGACTTGGACAGCATGTTATCGACGTTTCAACAAAATTTCATTGGTTTGAAGGTTCTGGGTTCAAATACCGTGCTTGGATTATTTTCCGATGATCAAATTGAAGCATCATTCCACCTGTTTTCATCATCGGATTCACCTAAGATTAGGCGGGGTCAAATTGGGGTGTCTACAGCTGTCCCTCTTTAATATAACTTGGATAGCAACGCGTGATACAGGTTATATCAAAGATCCAGAGACAACAGACTTTTGTCCGAGTAGTCAATCTTAGGCCACAAACACATAAGCATGCATATGATGTTGGTCGTACTCAAATTTTCATCGAGCTGCCTACGTACCCGTTTGTTAAGGATCAGACCAAAACGTAGTTTCTGAGGCCAAAATGCAAGGATGCAAGATAAAAAAATATGATGCAAATGCTAATATGAACATATGTTAATGTGATGCAAATACTGGTATAAACATTGATATGATTTGAACAAATCCTAGAGATCGGATCGAGATCTAAGGGAAGCACAAACAAGTAAGTCAAAGATCGAGTTATGATCTAAGAACTCGGCTGGGGATAAAATAATTAAAAGGATCGAGTTAATATCCAAAAAATTATCTTAATCGGAAAAGCAATTGATCGGTCGAGTTAAGACCTCACAATTAAAACGGGATAAAAATAACTAGAAGCCAAGTTACGGATTGAAATTAATTTTATCGGAAAGGATAATCGTGAATTAATAGGTCGAGTTAAGACCTAAAAATTCAAAACGATGTGCGGGATAAGAATAATTAAAAGCCAAGTTATGGCTTAAAATTAAATTTATCAGTAAGAAAATCACAAATTAATAGGTTAAGTTAATACCCAAAAATTCAGAATGAAAATCATGAAAGACACAAGAGAAAAGCACACATGAGACATTTTATTTTAAACACACACTGGATTCAAAAATTATTTTTGAAAAACATATGCGCGTAAAATTTTTCTTTTAAAAAACACACGCATACAACTCAAAATCAATGAAAGATGCACATAACTTCTACAAACAAAAATAAATCCCAAGAACACACAAAATACACACGAAACAGACCAAACACCCAAATAGCCCCTTGGTCAAAACCCCAAAACGCAATGATGATGTTCTGATATGATGTGACCTTTGAAAATCTCGCGGTCGCCAGGCCCAAACCCTTCTGACATGGCGGCTGCTGGGTAAAAACCCCTTCAACATGGAGGTCGCCATGTGACTTTTCACCAACCTAGCGGTCGCCATAACTGAAGGTGGTGATCGCCATATCCAAACGCCCATAAGGCCCTCAGGTCGCACGGGGCAGAGCACATTCTCACCTCAACTCCCTCTCTCTAGTTCTCTTGTGCTCTCAACCTTCTCCCAAACTCTCTCTTGCTCTCGTCTTACCTCTTAGCTTTGCGTGCCCTTTGCTTCTTACTTTTACCTTTTCCTTGTGAGGACTTTCCATTGATACACGATGATCACCCTTCTGCTCGTGATTCCTTTTCTGTTCATGGTGGGTCATGGCCAGGGAGACGACGACTTAGGGGCACGACATGGCCCCTCTGCCGCTGGGAGTTCTTCCACGGGGACTCTCAGAGGTACGACTTTCAGTGTTCCTGCCGATGGGGTCACCTCCACACAGCCTACTGCTGCGATGGATGCCCTCGTACTCGAGACGGAGCGTGCTTCTCGTCAGGCTGGGGAGGAGGCACGGGCAGCTGTCGAGGCACATGCGGTTGCTGATGTGGCTGCTGAGGCTGCGATAGCCGACTTCTTGGACCCTGATGCTGGAGAGGGTCATCCAACACCCTTCGACCTGCAAACTTACACTCCAGTACCCTATCGCGTGGTTCCACGCTGGATGAGACGCTACGAGCCTCCCACCGATGCTGTTGCTGCCGACGTTCTTCTACAGGAGCCTGACCACCACATTTCTCGTCGGCGACCTTCGGTATGTACCCTATCCTTACTGTTTTTAATACCAAAGCATGATATATCGAACGTAAATGCATGCTTAGGATCCCCCAGATGATATAATAATGTGTTTTGATATGATGGTGAATGATGATGAATGACGATGAATGATGATTTATTTTTATGATGGTGTGATTGATGATTGGTATTTGAACTTAGCTTAAGTACCTATGCAATGGAGATTAAAATAGTAGGAACCCTAGGATTTGAACAAACAATAAAATGGGCAATTATTTTAGTGAAAAGCACAAAATAAAAGGCTTAAAAAAGTTTTGTTTTTAGAAAAAACATAAATAGTAAGAGGGAGTTTTGTTTTTTGTTTTTGGGGTATGAAAACTGAAGGGGTAGTTTTTATCAAAAATCCTAAAATTAGAGGTAATTTTGTCAGAAATTTCTAAAAATTTAGGGCAAATTTTTTAAAAATCGCAAACTCTAGAAATCTATGGGGTGTTTTCAAATTTTTGAAAATCCTTAGAAAATTTTGAAAAAATCCTAGAAAAATTGGGTAAATTTTGAGAAGAATCCTAGAAATTTTTAAAAAATTCTAGAAAATTAAAAAAAAATTTAAAAAATCTTAGGAAAATATATATTTTTTAGAAAGATCCTAGAAAATTAAGGCCAAAATGTTAAAAGTTTAGAAAATCAGGGCAAAATGGGGTAAAACACAAATATCAAAGGGAAGATATATATATATATATATATAATTTTATAGAATGATTAACACAAAAAGATAGAGATTTGTCTAGCGCACCAGGACTTGAGATTCCAAGTCTTTTACTAGGACGTGTAAAAACCAAAGGATCGTCATCTACACACGATCCTAGGGTTAGGATGCCTAGTTTTCTAGAGCTTGAAAGTACCGAAGGGTCGTGACTTACACACGAACCTACGGTTAGGGTGCCTAGTTTTCTAGGGCTCGAAAGAACTAAAGGGTCGTGACTTACATAAGAACCTAGAGTTAGGATGCCTAGTTTTCTAGGGCTCGAAAGAACCGAAGTGTTGTCACTTACACTCGAACCTAGAGTTAGGGTGCCTAGTTTTCTAGGGCTCGAAAGAGCCGAAGAGTCGTCACTTACACACGAACCCAGGGTTTGAAAGAATCGAAGGGTCATCACTTACACACGAACCTAGGGCTAGGGTGCCTAGATTTCTAGGGCTTGAAAGAACCGAAGAGTCGTCACTTACGCACGAACCTAGGGTTTTGCTTTCAGATATTTTTCTGCACTTTTCTTGCTCGATCTGTTCTTTATATATTCTCTATTTGTCTTCTTCTTTTTAGGCTGGTCACTACGTCAGAGGCTTCGGAGGTTCTGCCTTCGGGGAGGTGTTGGAGTGGTACGATGCCCTCCCTGCTCCCAGTCGGGCTTATATTGATGCCTCTAATTTTGCTCGGTTCATACCCTTGTTGGGTAGAACGAGCAACGATCGGGTATGGTTGATGGCTCTAGCGGAGCGGTGGTGGGATACCACCAACACCTTTCACTTTACCACTTTTGAGGCCACCTTGACGCTTGTCGACTTCACTCTCATTACCGGCATTCGGGTTGGAGGAGCCCCCATCCCGCTTGATCCATCCATAGCCCAGTCGACCGACGCACTACTGTACTGATGTGGTTCTTCGACCGTTTCAGGCATTTTCACTGCACCGATCCCTGCCACTACGAGTGGATCGCCCGAGGCTTCTTGATGTACATGTTCGGTACCTCCTTGTTTTCGAACAAGGAAAACATCGTTCATTTGCATTACTTGGGTGGCCTGGCTCGTCTTGACCGGGTTGCATCTTTCGACTGGGGAGGAGCTGCTCTCGTCACTCTCAATAGCTTTATGCGGACCTTGACCCAGTTCCCTTAGGAGCTCAGCATTGGGGGATACTGGAGGGTCTGGAAGGTATGGTTTAGTTTATGCAGTTCTCCATTCATTTATGTTATATGTTATTATTTGCTTGCTTACATCTTCCTCTTTGCAGTTATGGACCTATGAGTTCCTCAGGCTTCATGTCCCGGTGAACTCTTCTGCAGACCCTTCAGTCATTCCCCGAGCAGCTCGGTGGTCCCGAGGGCTGAAGGGGAAGAAGGCTGGGGGGAAGGACATCGATCGATTTCGGGTGTCATTCGACCGCCTGACCCTTGACTAGGTATCATTTTTACTACTCTCTGTATCATACTGTACTACACTGTACTATTTCTGTTCTTTCCTGCTCTATACATTGATCACAGTATTTTGTTCACTAATCGTTATACTGCACTGCACTACACTGTTCACTGTACTTTGTAGGTTCACTGGGATGTCTAGTAGGGAGTAGAGGATAGGGCCAGCGCGGATTTGATGCGCAGCCGGGATCCTGCTTCGAGACGGATCCTGCTGAAGGGTCTATTTAGACGGGAGTACTATCTAGGAGAGCAAGTGGTTCGCCAGTCGCTCGGCCTGGATCACTTTCGGATCCCAATGGTTCCTCATGCCTGTATGCGCCGGACCTATCATCTGAGCCTGGTTGATCTTCTCTTAGAGCTGGACTCCTGCTACTGAGCTGCTGGTGGCGGAGGGAGATTATACTGCTTGGGCGCAGGCACACCTGTTAGGACTGCTAGGACCCTGCCCAACTGGTGGTAGGAGGAGGCGGGTACCAGAGGCTGCCGATGCTGACGCTGCTGATGCTGCTACTGGAGCTGCTGCTGGAGCTGCCGATGAGGCTGCCAAAGGGATGAGGGGCCCAGAGATTCCCTGGGAGATTCAGACCATGGCATACGGCTTTCCTATCCCTCTGCCAGTTCCTGTTCCACTAGCGCTGGAGTTCAGGGAAGAGATCGGCCAGGTTTGTCTTGCACCTTTCCTTCAGTTACATCCTGTTTTACCTATCCAACCTTCTTGAAATGTTCCTTTTTGCTTTTTGTAGATTTATCCGGATTGGTTAGATCGCACGATGCTGATGGTTACCGGCCTTAGAGCATTGGTCCAACAGAGGGATGCCACTATCCGAGCAGTTGGCATTACTTTCACACCGGTGGCCATCGTAAGTGTCTCATATTTTATTTCGATTTTTCTGCACTTTCTTTTGTTCTGAGTCTTACTTCTCTTTTGAAAGCCTCCAGTACTGGCTACCGACATAGTACCTCCTACTCCGCCTCTAGCTTCGGCTCCAGTTCGAGGTTGTGGTTCTCGTGCTGCCTCCTCTAGAGCTCGTTCTAGATGATCCATTTCCTATGCCAGGAGCCGCTCGAGAGTCGTGGCTTCATCTTCTGGCAGTGATGATGGCGATGATTTTGGCCGGCTCTTTGAGGACGAAAGTTCAGAGAAGGCCGGTCCTTCTTCCTGCCGGGTCCGCCCGAGGCGTGACTGAGAGAGAGAGAGCTCCCCCTCCCCAGTTTTACTTATCTTCATGACACATTCAGATACTTTTTGGTTTTGATGGGCCTGCGTGCCCCAGCTACTTATGGGCCTGTGTGCCCTTATTTTCACTCTATTGGGCCTAGGTGCCCCAGTTTACATTTTTGATACATTCTATGTATTTTTGTGCCATACTTTACATGTTTATCTACTTGTATGACTTTTTATTTGCTGTTCAATCTGCTGTGAATGCACAATGTTAAAATTTATACAAATCTTTCAAACTACAAACTGATACACACTGGCCATGTTCAAACATAGTGGTCACCATAACACAACATGGCGGTCACCATTTCCATGGAGACTGACATGGCGGTTTCCATTTACAACTTGGCAATCGCCTGGTCAAAGGGCTGATGTCACTGTACTATGCTTTTGAAAGTTGGTAGTCGCCACCTCCAAAGTGTCGGTCGCCACATTGAACGTACCTTTTACCAAAATTTTAATTTCTCGCCCTTTCCTACCTCATAAATACAGCCCTGGATGCCCCATTTTCTGTTGTTCTAACCCAGATGGCTAATCCCCTTTCTTCATGGATTGAGGCATTCTCTCATATCGAACGTTTAAACTTCGCCCATTTCGGTATCAACTCTTTATTTTCTTTCATGGCCATAAAGATTGACGAGCCTTTGTTAAAAGCAGCTGCTCAGCTGTGGGACCCGCAATTCCACGTTTTTCGGTTCGGCCTTGAATAGCTATTCCCCACTGTGGAGGAATTTGCTGCCATTTTGGATTTGGGCCCTCGAAGCTCTGTTGTGGTTCCCACTTTCTTTCTTTTAACCCATCAGCAGGTGATACAACTTTGTGGTCTATCTAGGATGGAGGCCTCTCTTCTGACATAGGATGACTATCTTGGCATACCCTGGATCATTGACAGATTTCGTCCTATCGGTGATCTTAGTGACCTCGACTTTCAACTGCGGCGACGTTATGCTCTTTGCTTCTGTCTTCTTGCCTAGTATCTTCTTGTTTCCTCTGACGGGCGAGTTAGCTGTGCACTGGTTGACATTGCTGGTCAGATGTGGATGGAAAAGGACTTTGCACCACTTATTCTAGTCAAGACGCTGCTGGACCTAGATGCTGTTCATCGTGGTGAGACCACTACTTTTGCTGGTAGCCCCTTGCTCCTTCAGGTAGATTCAAACCTTTCTCTTTATCAGACTTGTGTCATACTGCAACGATCTGATCTCACTGATCTAACTTTTTGCTGTAGATCTTGCTGATGGAGAAGGTTAATCTTGTACAAAAACCACCTACCGATAGACACAATGCTGCAGCTTTCCTTTATCGTCCCTATTATCAGATATGCACCACTGAGGTAGCCTGGCAATAGTATCTCTCATCCTTGACTGGCCCAGATATCATTTGGCAGTGCCCCTGGTGGCGGATCCCAGCCATGACTCTGACTACTATGGATCACCCTGGTGTTCTGTTGATTGGTCTACGTCAGACTACTTTCTATTATCCCCATCGGATCATGCGGCAGTTCGGTAGCAGTCTGATCATTTTTCTCAGTATCCAAGGCTGTCTATTCTCATTTGCGCTGCGGGCTCCATTTTTAACACTGTATCAGGATGCCTAGCCTTCTCGTTCACGTATAGAAATGCAGGAGCTGCAATATCCTGAGCTTTCTACTGAGTACAAGACATGGATGATGTAGGATCAAGAGAAAAAAGATAAAGAAGAAAGAAAGCAAGCAGCGAAAAGGAGGAGGATTTAAGTCCTCCTGCATTGTTTCAAAGATTTTACAGCTTTTCTTTTTTTGTTTGTAGAGTTTGGGACTTGCGTGCTCTTCCTTTTATTTTTAAAAATAGAGTAATGAAAACTCTTGCTCTATATTTAAGATGGTTCAAATTTATTCAATTTTTTTTTAATTTTAAAAATTAATTTGCATTGGTCTTACTTAGATCCAAAGATGGTTAAAAACAAAAAATGTGGCCAGACTTCTTAAAGAAACTGTCTACGTATCCCAAAAAGATGGAATCAGGCCATGACGTAGTTTGGGCTCGGTTTGTTCTCGGGTATTGACACTCTTTTTTGTGATGCCTTAACTTTTACCAAGGTTGCCCTTTTAGATTTTTGGCCTTGCGGGCTGCTCTATCTTTTGCCTGAGTTGCCTTTTTGATTTTTAACTCAGCGAACTTTTATTTTCTCTTTATTTTTACCTCAAGAATAGTACTTTTTGAGTTGATCGAGGTTAACTGGAGTGGAGAACACATTGCCATCCAAATCCATAATAATGACTGCACCACCGGTCATGATGGTTTTGATGAGAAGTGGTCCGGACCAGTTTGGCTTGAACTTACCTCTCGGGTCAAAGATAGGGGCTCAGCTTTCCTTAAGAACCAAACCTCCTTCTCTAAGATCTCGGGTCTTGACCCTCTTATTGAATGCTCAAACTATCCTCGTTTGATAACCTTGTACATGAAACAGAGCCTGTAGTCTTCTTTCATCAAACAAGAGCAATTCTTCCATCCGGTTCCTCTGCCATTCTACTTCTGAAATACTAGCCTCAGTCACTACTCTTAGTGAAGGGATTTCCACCTCAATGGGAAGCACGGCCTCCTTCCCGTACACTAAAGAGTATGGTGTAGTTCCAGTTGAAGTTTTGATCGACGTCTTGTATCCCCAAAGTGCAAATGGTAGATGTTCGGGCCAATCCTTATGTGAGTTGATCATCTTTTGTAGGATTTTCTTGATGTTCTTGTTTGTTGCCTCAATTTCGTCATTGGTCTGCGGCCAATATAGTGAGGACTTATGAGCTATTATTCGGTATTCCTACAAAAGATCCAAGACCTCCCATTGAAAATGCGATCCATTATCTGAGATGACCTCATGGGAAACTCCGTACTGACAAATGACATTTTGCTTGATGAACTTAGCAACATGAGAGGCATTCAATACTGAGTAGGAGGCGGCTCTCACCCACTTGGTAAAGTAGTCAATGGCCACTAGGATGAACTCATGCCCATTTGATGCCTTCGATGTTACCTTACCGATCACATTGATGCCCCATACTGAGAATGGCCATGGTGACGTTAGATTATACAGCTGAGATGGAGGAATGTGCATAAGGTTTGCGTGAATCTAACACTTATGGCACCTTCGCACGAACTATATATAGTCTGTCTCCATCGTCATCCAAAAGTATCCTTATCGCAGGATTTTCTTGGCTAACATGTTCCTACTCATGTGTGGCCCACAAACTCCTACAAGTATCTCTTTCATCAACTCTTGACCTTTTTCATTGTTGATGCACAGTTTATTGACGCCAAAATGCCCTCGCTTATATAGTCTTCCATCGCTAATGACAAAATGTGCGGATAATCGTCGTATTGCCCTTTTATCCTTTTTGCTGGCCAACTTAGGATATTCTCCTTTCTCCACGAAGTTCTGAATGTCAAAGTACCATGGAAGGTCGTTAGTGCTTTCCTCAATTGCGGCCGTCGTCTCATATGCTGGCTTTCTCTTTTGTTCAATTATCAAAGGCCTCATTCGGATCTCGGATGGTATGTCAATCATGGATGCTAGGTTGGCCAGTGCATCGGCAAATTTGTTCTGTAGTCTTGGCACATGGGTAAAGATTACTGATTCGAAGCATAATATTAACTTCTCTAGTTCTTGAGGATAGAGAATCAAGGTTAAGTCCCTGACCTTCCATTCTCCTCTTGCTTGTGAAACCACCAGTGCTAAATCTCCAATAACTTACAGCTTTCTTGCCCCTAATTCTAAGGCAGCCTTTAATCCAGCTAAACAAGCTTCATACTCAGCCTGATTGTTGGTAACTTTAAAATTGAGTTTCAAAGACAAGTAGACGTGTGATTCGTCAGGGGTGATAAGAAGGTCTCCTATTCCATAGCCGTATTAATTAGAAGCGCCATCAAAATATAGAGTCTACTTGTCATCCCCAACTTTCATCAGCTGTTCATCAGGAAACTAGAACTCTGTGTCTTCACCCCTTCAACTGGTTGATCAGCTAAAAATTCTGCCACTGCTCTACCCTCGAATGACTTTCAGATGACGTATCTAAGGTCAAATTTTGATAACAATAGCAACCACCGAGCCAACCTTTCTGTCAATGTTGGCTTTTCAAACAGGTACTTTAACAGGTCCATCCAGGATATGATATTCACAGTGAAGGACAGCATATAATGCCTCAGTTTTCGGGAAGCCCAAACCAAAGTCCAACATGTCTTTTCCAGTGGTGTGTATTGTATTTCTGACCCTGTCATTTTCTTGCTTAAGTAGTAGACAGCCTTTTTAATTCCAGTTTTACCTTCTTGTGCCAGCATACATCCCATAGACAAGTCAGTCACTAACAAGTAGAGGATCAGTGGCCTATCAAGTTCAAGAGAAGCTAGAATAGGTAGATTTTATAGGTACTGTCATACGGTATCAAAGGCGTATTGACATCTCTGATCCTATTCGAACTCGACTCATTTCTTCAGTAGACGAAAGAGCGGCTCGCAGGTTGTTGTCAATTTTGCGATGAATCGATTCATGAACTGTATTTTATCCAGAAAGCCCCTGACTTGTCGCTCGGTCTTCAAAGGAGGAATTTTCAAGATTGCCCTGATCTTTAAAAGATCCACTTCGATACCCTGTTCATTGATCATAAATCCAAGCATTTTTGCCGGCAGTGACCCCAAAGGCACATTTCTATGGGATGAGCTGCATCTTATATTTTCGAATCCTTTCAAAGACTTTTGCAGTGCCACAATGTGGCCTTCCCGATCCTTAGACTTGACTATCATATCATCCACATACACTTTGACCTCCTTATGTATCATGTCATGCAGTAAGATAGTGACAACCCTTTGATAGGTTGTCCCTGTATTTTTCAAGCCAAACAGCATCACACGATAACAACAGGTGCCCTAAGGTGTAGTGAATGTCGTCTTTTCTCTGTTCTCAGGATCCATCAAAATCTGGTTGTACCCGGAGAAACCATCTATGAATGAAAGTAAGGTATGTCCCGCTGTACTGTCTACCAAGACATCGATGTGTGGCAGTAAAAATTTTTCTTTCGGGCTAGCCTTGTTGAGATCTCAAAAACCTATGCAGACTCGGATACGACCATCCTTTTTCAGCACCGAAACAATATTAGCCACCCATTTTGGATACTCAGTTACGATCAGGAACCCGGCGTTGATCTGTTTGGTAACTTCTTTGATCTTTAGAGCCCATTCTGGCTGGATCCGTCTCAATTTTTGTTTGACTGATTTGGCATTAGGGTATAAGGAGATATGGTGTTGGATGATGTCAGAATTAATTCCGGACATATCCTCATAAGACCAAGCGAATACATCCTTGAATTCTTTTAATAAAGTTATTAATTGTTCTTATTCAACTAAGGATAAAGAAGAACAAATTTGAACATTTTGATGGTTATTTTCATTACCTAAATTTATTGACAAAGTTACTTTAATTATAAGTTGGGCACGCATTTCTTCTTTTATTTTTTATTAAAAGTTTTATTTCTTCGGGGATATCCCCGTCGAACTTAAAATCGTCGAAAAACATATGAAATAAATCAAATAAAGCGAAGTAATCGAAAATCTCGTTCCTTTCATTGAAGGAAGACAAAATTACAAACTCAAAAGTATAAATAGGGAGAGGTGCACAAACAGATGTGCCCTCAACCACAGACTCAGACTCGAACTTGGACTCAGAACAAACAATATGTACATAAGAAGACTCGATGGTCCAATTCTTCACTTCCTTTGCAGTTGCATCAACAATGAGCTTGGTGCAGTCGGCTGGTGCGCTGAAGCCCGTCATGAAGCAGTCCGAGTTGGTTACTTGCAGTTGTGCCATCTTTTCATTGAACAATGTTCCCATGCCGATTCCATCGAGCTTGTCGGCCCAATCTTCCTTTTGAATCTTCTCCTCTTACTTTTCCCATTTCACTTCCTCCTCTGTATCAGACAACTGATGGCCGAAAAAGATCTCCAGCCCTGGCAGCTTTTGATTGGTTTTTTCGTCAATCCATGGTTCTGGAAAGCCGCAGTACGGGAAATCTTCTCCCTCTTTGACAAAGTACCCATTGAGAGTTCTTGAATAATTAACCTTTCGTCCCTTCTTAGGCCCTTCTAAATCTTCCTCCGTCGATTTGTATTCAAAATCAAAATGGCGAGAAGATGGCAATACCTGAACAGGTTCGGGGATTCCTTGTTGTTTACGCCCTTGTCCCATACCTAGAAAATAGGACATTTGCCTCATCATCGTGATTGCCCTTGGGTTAATGTACCTTTCTTCCTCATTCATTAGCATCTAGACAGCCTGTGCTTCGTCAAACTGAAATCCACTGAGCGATACATCATCTTCACTATGCTGAACTTCCAATAGAGTTGAGTCCTCTCCTTCTCCTGGGGGATGAATGCTGTCTTCTCCGTGAATAGTTAAAACTGCCCCATTTCTTATCAGCTTCAGTTTCTGATGGAGGGTCGATGGTACAACCTAAACACTTGGGTCATGCAACCAGGGTCTACCCAACAACAAGTTGAAAGATGCCGGTACATCTAGTACATGGAACTCGACCGATGTTTCCAAGGGCCCTACTGATATTACGAACGATACATGTCCCAGTACGTCCCTCCTTGTATTGTCATAGGCCCGGACTCCTTGATTGCTCGGTGTGAAGTGCTCCATCTTTAGTTCTAAACAGAGTGCTGTTATGAGTGGACATACATTTAATGCAGATCTGTTATCGATACTAATCATAGGGACCCATTTGTCCAGGCATTTAACGGTAATGTGTAGCGGCTTGTTATGATTCCTTCCCTGTGCTGGTAGATCTTTATCGAAAAAAGAAATAACTTTTGGCTGTACCGTTGGCAGAATAAGTCCAATCACTTGCTCCGGGGTGGCATATATCGAAATGAAAACTTTATTCAGAACCTTTAGCACAGCTTGTCTGTGTTTATGCGAGGTCATCAGTAGCCCCCAAATGCTGATATTGGCTTGCGTCTTCTTTAATTGCTTAGCACTGCATCCTCCTCTTCTTCTTGTTCTTTCTCCTTCCCTTTTCTGCTTGGTTGTCCTTTCTCCAGCTGGGATGGATTGAAATGCCGTCCACTTCTGGTCAGATGTTCTATTCCCTCATCGGGATTCCACAATCCTGGTATTGTACTCTCAGCCTATCTTACTTTTTCTATGCATGGAGGGCTTTCAAATGCCCACAAATCATCTAACCCTCAAACCATTGCTCTTCCTCTTCTTTCTTCATTATCCTCAATAGCCCATGTATTATCAACTTTCTCCCAGATGTCTTCTTCGATAAAATCCACCTGTTGTTCCCGAGCGGCCCAAAAATCGATCCACTCCGCTTCGTTTGATTTCAGCACGACTCTTACCAGCCAATAGGACTGCATCTCGTCGACATATATCTCTTCCTCAAAAAGTTAGGGAAGAGTGATGCCATCAAGCACGTGGCCAAACCCATAGGGCTGGGCTGGATATTTCAATAGCCATTCGTCTTCCTCGTTATGCTCTTCTTCCTCCTGTTAGATAGCTGGGCTTGCTGTCTGATACCACCCCCAGGCACCATCATCACATTCTTTCATCCTTTCCCGACCATTTTTTTCCATAATAAACGAGCATGCTGTCTGATCTTTAGTCACTGAAACATGAGGACACGACATGTATGCTGTACAGATATATCGACTCGGATCTTCTGATCGTCCCAGAGTTAGACAATTCACCCCCGACTACTTAGCATGGTTTTGTAGGGGATTGGTTGTGACGTTTGGTTTTAAAGCGCCAGAGGGCGGAGGAATCACTTTATTGTCGATGAGGTTTTGGATCTCATGGTGCAACCTTAGACACTTATCAGTTAAATACCCGTGGCCTTGGTGGAAGGTGCAGTATTGGGAAGCATTAAACCTTAGCGATAGGGAATCAGGTACATGCATGGGATCCAGTGGCTTGATGAGCCCTTTTTCGACGAGTCGACTCAAGGTGGTGGATAAAAAAATGTTAAGGGGAGTGAACACCCTCCTTGGGCTTTGTTGCTGTTGACTATTGTCTGACTGTTGGGTATTGTTGGATTGTTGGACAGAAGAGGATAGATTCAGCAGGTTTACCTCGTTCGGGCGAGACACAAGATTGGTGGCAGCAGATTGGTTTTGGTTGGTTGCAGAGAATGTCCTCCTTGGTTTCTGGCTAGGTTCGACTTTCTCGATATCCCCAAACTGAATGGCGTCTTCAATCTGTACTCCAGCGTCAAACAACTGTTCAAAGGTAGAAAGTGGCTAAGTAATAAGATACCGTTTCAGTGGAGACTATAGATTCTTAATCACGATCCTCACTTGTTCCTTCTTAGTGGGTAAATTTGTCATCTTAGCGGCTTTACCCCTCCATCGAGTCAAGAAATCAACAAAAGACTCCCGACTCTCCTGTCGAGTGGTTTTGAGCTCACCAGTGGTGACGTCTAGTTGGACATTGTAGTTGTACTGATTGACAAAAGCCGTGGCTATATCCTCCTAAGTTTTAGTTTTGGCCACCTCCAAAGAAAGAAACCACCTTTGTGCAGCCCCAGAGAGTGATCGATGGAAGAGTTGGGCTTTAAGCTGATCATCAATTCCCATGGGGAGAGAGTTCCAACGTACATCCTCAGATGAATCCAGGGGTCACCAGTACCATCAAATTTCTCCATCTCCGGCATTTTAAATTTTTCAGGAAATTTTGCATATGGGAATAGGCACAAACCGCTTACATCCAGCATGTACTCTTCTACTCCTTCAGCCTTTCTCAGCACCTTCTCCATTTAGTCGATCTTTTTTGCCAGTGAAGACTCCCTAGACTGGGCAGTGTTTTATTCTTCTATCACCACCGGGCGGGGAACCCGAGGTGGCACAGCAACTTGCGGTACCTTCGGTCCTTGATTATCGTCTCAAAAGTCTTCACCGTTCTCATTTGTGTCATTCGGCTATCCATTCACAATAGGTATACGGGCCTGAATCGCTCGGATCTGCGCCTGATATTGGTTTTGAGCTTAAGTCCGTTGCTCTACAGCTCTTTGTATCTCAGTAATAGCTCTCATCAGAACTGTCAAGTTCACCTCATTCTCTGCCATTTTAGCTGGCTCTGTTGGTTGTTCAAAAACCCTATAGAGTCTGCCCGTCACTGATCTTGCCCAGACACGTGTCGACTGTGCTCTTCCTAGCTCAATGATCTAGACCCGAAGAAAACCTGGACCCCAAAAGTAGAATAACCAGTATCAAACATTTCCTGGTCAAGAACTTCAACGACAGATAGTAAATATCCCAGATATTCGAAATAGCAAACCACAGGCAGATAATCATGGAAGCTATAACAATGCCCCTGCCGGGCTCATAACAACTGAATAGGTTTGACTAAACTCGGGTGAAGAAATGGGTAGTACTCCGGTAAGAATATAAAACTAGGCTGAGAGGACTGGTTTGACCTATAATTCTAAGCGTAACAGTAAAAAACTAGCTCACGCCGGTATAACAAGGATCTAAAGAAAACGATCCTAAATAAAGGCAGGATATGGAACTAACAACCCGAGAAGAACTCGAAAGAGAGAGAAACTATCCTAAAGGTTTCAAAACAAAACACGGGCATGACCTCGAGAAGAAACCTATGGTATAAAAATCAAACATGGTGAAGAACAAAACTCGGGTAAGAATTCAAAGAAAAAGTTACTAAACAAAGGATGAGAGAAAACCCGGGTCGAACCCGGAAGAGGAACTAGCTTAAGCCTGAACAAATAATCCTAACAATACACAATCAAAATATACAATTAAGAAAATACATAATTCTACTAGGGTTAGCAGTACATAATGGAGGGTTCTAAGCTATTATATGCAAAAGGTCGATTTTGATCAATCGAACATGGTACCTTCTGAATAGAGCCGGGTATATACTTTCCATGCCTGGAGTGGTGAAGGACATGGTCAAACAGTACACCGGAACTCTTTTACTGCACCTATGATAGCGTGCAATCAGTAAGGGTTATCCATCTTTCCAATAATCTCCGAAACAGATGAACGTTCAGGGTATCGGGTCAACCAGACATGGAGGTTTTGAAAAATAATGCATAAGCATGCAAAAATGCAAATAATTTTTTTTTTTATTAAGAACCAATGATGCTTTCAAGTCTATCCCTCTTATTTGATTTTATAAACTAGTCCCCAACAGAGTCGCCAAAAAATACTGTGGCATTGGGATTTTAGGGGTTATTTTGGAAAAACATTTCAAAAATAAGGGAATTCAAAAATGTTTGAAAAATATTTTTAACACCAAAATCAAATTTTGAAAATTTCTTTTTGTAAAAAATGGAGTCACCACTTAGTTTTTGAGAAAAATTAAGAAAAAAAAATGGCTATTGATCTTTAAAACATTTAACCATAGAAAAATGGTTCGGAGGCTAAGATACGAATCGAAAAAGGTGTTAGGCATCCCGTTTGTCCAATCATAAAGTTGGTTTCTACTAATCATTATTGGTTCTTTAATAGAATTTCTCAAATGCATGCAAATAAAGAAAATAGAGGCAAAGAGATAACATCCAAAATTAAATATAAAAAATACATAATATATGTACATAGGACTCCAAATTAGGACAAATAAATGGATGAATTTCTAAGTCCTACGGCATGCAATTTCTAATTAAAGTATACATGGAATATTCCCACATGCAATACAAAAATAACCTAAACAATCATAGTATGCATAAAATAATAAAAATATGCTAGAAGATGTTAAAACTATCTAAATATGAATTGCTACAAAATAAGCTAAATTATTCTAAAGATGGTTTCAAAGTAACTAAAAAAAACATGCATATTTATTAAAACTAACTAGGTTAACATGATAAATTAATGAAAGAAATAAAAAATGTAAAATAAAATATGCATAAAAATTCTATATATAAAAAAAGAAGGTTTACTAACAAAGAAAACAAAGATAAGAGTGTCATGAAAAAAGAGAGTTTAAATATTTAGATAAAATAAGGGAAGCGTTTTCAAAAGAAAATTTATATTAAAAAAAATAAAGAAACTAAAAAATGCTTATTAAACTACTGAGAAGAAAAGCTAACTATTTAGATTTAAAGAATATAAGGTGAAAAGAAAACAAAATAAAAAAAAAATTACACTTAAAGAATAAAAATTAAATTAAAAGACTTTTATGATTTTTGGGTTTAACAAAAGAAAAAAAAAAGAAGAATAAGGTAAACATTATGAAAAGAAAAAAAAAGAAATGAAAAAGAAAGAAACAAAATGGAATTAAAAAAAAATAAAACTACATTACAAAAAAACAAGAAAAAGAAATAAAATGCTAAAAAAAAAATTTACACTACTATAAAGAAAAGAAAAAGAAATGAGAAATAAAGGCTAATGAATGAGTATTAAACCAAAATTATAAGAAAAGGAAAGAAAGAAAGAAAAGAAAAAAAAATGTGCATTGAAAGAAAATTAAAACTACATTGCAATCAAAAGAAAAAGAAAAAAAAAGGACATTAAATTAATACTGAAAATAAAGGGACATTAAAATAATAACTAATAAAAGAAAGAAATAAAAAGAAAATCAGCACAACAGTATTGTAATTGAAGGATACGAATGTAATATTGACAATTACATTCATATAATGTAAGTGCTTTTTATAACAACTAACAACATCAATAAGTTGTTGTCAAAAATATTAGCACTATTTAATGAATTAATGAAAGAAAAAAATAACAAATGTGTTAAGTGTGAATGTGAAGAAATGAATAATTAAACAATCAAAGAAAATAACCAAATTACATGAAACAAATAGGATTGACTATGTAAATGAAAGAAAAATGTGAATTGAAATTGAATTTTAACCTGATCACTCCAAAAGAGAGGGAATTGAGTTAGAAAGATTGGAGATCCAAACGAGGTACCTGGATTGCTTAATAATTCTCAAGTTGGGAGAATATACTTCGATGGGTCAATCCTCGGGTGGTGATCCAAGCAAGATTTCAATGTAGGCGTCGGGACTCGAAATTGCTCGGCGACTCGACAGAGCTTCTCTCTCAAAACCTCTCACTAAAATTATGTCCTAAAAAATGTACCAAGGGTACAGTATTTATAGAATTCTTCAACTAATGAGGTGTTTTCACGTTTTGGGACACGTCAGGCCATTTGGAGTTGGCGGTCGCCATGTTTAAAAGAAGTTCCACAAGGTTTTGTTGGCGGTCGCCAGGTTCAATATGGCGGTCGCCATGTTTAAAAGAAGTTCCACAAGGTTCTGTTGGCGGTCACCACAATGAGAGTTGGCAGTCGCCAGGTTGGAAGCGGCGGTCGCCACTTTTGGCTAAGGTTTCCAAGAGGTTCTATTGACTGTCGCCATAATGAAAGTTGGCAGGCGCCATGTTAGAATGACTTGGACATCAAGTTATCGATGTTTCAACAAAATTTCATTGGTTTGAAGGTTCTAGGTTCAAATACCGTGCTTGGATCATTTCTCAAGAATCGAACTGAAGCATCATTCCACCTGTTTTCATCATTGAATTCACCTAAGATTAGGCGGGGTTAAATTAGGATGTCTACAATGTGGTCCTATGACAATTCGGACTAGAGGTGGCATTGAGTACTTTGCCAGTTCATTGATGACTACTCAAGGTATGGATACATTTACCTGATACACCATAAGTCTGAATGTTTTGAGAAATTCAAAGAATTGAAGAAAAAAGTGGAGAAGCGTCTGGGTAAAAGTATCAAATCACTACGATCTGACCGTGGTGAAGAATATCTCTTTGGAGAGTTTAATGATTACTTATCATAAGAAGAGATTACATCCTAGTTGACTGCATCTAGCACTTCGCAGCTGAATGGTGTAGTAGAAAGAAGGAATATGACTCTTATAGAGATGGTAAGGTCTATCATGAGTTATACAGGTTTACTTGATTCGTTTTGGAGACTCGCTTTAGAGACAACGACTTTCATTCTAAATTTGATACCTTCTAAGTCAGTACCTTCTACTCCCATAGAATTGTGAACCGAGTGTAAGCCTAATTTGAAACACATTCGAATTTGGGGGTGTGCAGTACATGTGCTGAAAGGGAACGCAGGTAAGTTAGAACCGATGACAAAATTCTATTTCTTTATGGGGTATCCCAAGGAAACGAAAAGTGGTCTATTTTATAATCCTAAGTATCAGAAATTCATTATTAACAACAATGCCCGATTCTTAGAAGAGTATTATATTATGGATCACAGGCCCAATAACAAAATTATTTTGAAAGAACTGAGAGAAAATACCAATAGAACGAAGGAGGACCCACAAGTCACTAATTTCCCATTACCTCGTCGTAGTGGAAGGATTATCGGGATAGGTGCAAATCAAGAACAGGGTGCTAATGTACAGGGTTCAGATTCTACACTGCGTATTACTACTAGTATACAGACATAGGTAGTGGCTCGTCGTAGTAAGAGAGTTGTTCATCAACCCGATCAGTATATGTTCTTGGGAGAGTCTTTTGACATGATCCCAGCAGAACTAGATACCGAACTTATAACTATAATAAAACACTTCAAGACAAAGATGCGGATCTTTGACAAAGAGCTATGAATTTAGAGATAGAATCTATGTATTCCAATCAGCTCTGAAAACTTATAAAGCCATCCGAAGGTATAAAACCCATTGGATGCAAGTGGATCTACAAGAAGAAGAGAGAAACAGATGGAAAGATTAAAACCTTCAAAGCTAGGCATGTTGCAAAAGGGTTCACTCAGAAAGAAGGAATCGATTATGAGGAAACCTTTCCATTGGTAGCCATGCTTAAGTCTATTCGGATTCTCTTATTCATTGGTTCTCATTTCGATTATGAAATATTACAACTGGATGTCAAGACAGCTTTTCTTAACGAAAGTCTTGACGAGTGTATCTATGGGATACAACCAGACGGATTCAGAGCAAAGGGTTAGGAGCACATGTTGTGCAAACTTAAGAGATCTATTAATGGACTTAAGTGGGCATCGAGGTCTTAGAACAGTCAGTTTGATCAAGCTATTAAGTCTTATGCCTTTTCTAAGAGTTCGAATGAGTCCTGTGTGTACAAAAAGCATGACAGAAGCGTGATGATCTTTCTAGGACTTTATGTAGATGATATCTTGCACATCAAAAATGATGTGGGGGCATTATCTACGGTTAAAGTATGGTTATCTAGACAGTTTTATATGAGGGACATGAGAGAAGCCAGTCACATTCTTGTGATCAAACTTGTGCGAGATCATAAACAAAGGATGTTGAGCTTATTACAAGTAAAGTATATCGATGGTATCCTTACTCATTTTAGTATGCAGGATTTCAAGAAAGGATTTTTCTCTTTTAGGTATGGAATCACTCTATCCAAGGATCAGTATCCTAAGACACCTGATGAGATAGAGAAGTTGAAGGTGGTTCCTTATGCTTCGGTAGTAGGAAGTCTCATGTATGCTATGCTTTGCACTATACCCGACATTTGCTTTGTCGTTGGCATGGTTAGTAGATATCAGTCTAACTCAGGGCAGGAGTATTGGACTGCGATAAAAAATATAATCAAAAACTTAAAAATAACTAAGGATTATATGTTAATTTACCATGCAGATAGTCCACTACCTTCGGGGTACATACACTCAGATTTCCAATCTAATAAGGATTCCCGTAAGTCTACCTCAAGATATATATTTACCTTAGAAGGTAAAGTTATAAGTTAGAGGAGTATCAAGCAATCTTATATTGCTGTTTTCACCACGGAGGCCAAGTACTTGGTAGCTCCTAAAGCAGCCAAGGATGCCGTTTAGCTCAGGAACTTTCTGTTGGATCTAGATGTGGTACTTTCAGTTCAATCTGCTATTACAGTTTATTGTGATAATAGCGGAGCAGTTGCAAACTCGAAGGAACCAAAAATTCACAAGAAAAACACATTGAGTGTAATTATCACTTGATACAAAAAATTGCACAGAGGGGTGATGTTATTATGACCAAGATTGCATCAGGAGACAACCTTACAGATCCTTTTACAAAGAGTATACCGGCTAAGATTTTTGATAGTCATGTAGAGGGCATAGGAGTCAATTGTATGGCAACATTATTTTGAGCATAAGTGGAAGAATGTTAGGGTTGGTATACTGAAAATCATGTTTTGAGTATTTAATTTTATTTAAATAAAATTTTATTTTATTTTATGAGAATCTTATTGAACAATGTATGTATATCATTTTTTTAATATTATGCATGGATGTTAATATTATGTACAGTATTTAATTTGGTGTGTAAAGTATAGTTTACACATAAAAGATCAGATTTTAGGTTCTTACAGAATATAAGTTTTATATTAACAGTTTATATGAAAATAGATATACCATCGGTACGACTGTAGCACAGAATTTTAGTAGGCCTGTCTTAATTACGGGAAATAGATAATAGCATCATCTATTATTCCGGCTCTTTGTGCCAGTGCACTTTGTGTGTATTGAACGGAACACGTTAGGAAAATTAATTTTATATTAACTATATAAATTAATTCATACTATAAAATTATTATGAATAGTACTTATTCTCTTAATCTTAAAATAATTATTAATTTGCATATATTTAATATTCGTTGTTTTGATTCATTAGAGGGTGTTATTTTATATGGGTCTATATTCCCGTGAGTTGGATAGTAGTATTATTTATATGGTAAATATTAATTATTGACAGAATTTACGTCTCGAAAGATCGAGTTTGACGATACCCCTTAAGAAAACTTATAAGTTTTGACCGGACCAAATCCTGCAGGTAGATTTGATTATCCGGCGGTTAAATAAGTTAAGCGAAAGAGTTTAAGAAATTTAAAGATGCCGATTAAATTAAATTATTAATAATTAAATTTAATTGACGGGTATCGAAAATCTTAACGTGAGAAAAAATGTTAATCATTTAATAACAGGAGCTCAATGCAAGATGGTCTTGAGATTATACGTCAGTGTAATTATAGATCTTTAGAACTGAAATACATTATCTTATGAAAATTACAGAAATCGTTGCAGAATTTCTATAATTATAGATACCACTATGAGGTTTACTTAATTGCAAAAATCGTTGATGGGTGTTTGTGTTCTACTGAAAATCTTACTAATAATTACTGCACAGGTCCCTATTGTAACTCTATAAATATGCGGGTAGGCTGAACCAATTTCATAATTTTTCTTTCAAGACTAAAGTTGCCCAGGTTCTGCCGGTACGAGTTCTTGACAAATTATAACTCACACTACATTCAAGAATCGCATAAAAAAATACAGTATAAAGTCAGACGAGAGCTTTAACTCGGAATCGAAAACGTAGTTGAAGATTTGACCGGTAAAAAGGTATTTTTCTAAATTAACTTTGGTTGTACGAATTTTATTTTTGATCGTTCGACATCAAAAATTTTATCTGAAATCCGTTTCGAGGTGAGCCCATTCAGTGAATTTTTAACCGAAAATTATTTACAAAAATAATGATCTTGACAGTTTTGCCTCCAACATGTTGAAGGTTGGAGCTACACGTTAGAAGCTCGTTTCTCACCACTCAATTGGAGATCTTCGTCGTTGGAGCTTGTTAGGGCTTGGTTCTTGAGGTTTTATCATCAAAGAGGTAGGATCTAAGACTAATCTTGATCATTGTATGAATATGCGTTGTATTTTCGTTGGATTTACTTAAAAGCATAAAAAATTTATGTTTTTGAAACCCTATGTTTTGGTTTGAAGTTAAACAATGTTGGATCTTGAGCTTTTGTATAATTTGGAGTAGATCTATCTTAATACTACCATTGGAAGACATTGAGCATGTGATTTTTGGAAGTTAAGGTTTGATTTGAGTTGAAACCATGAAACTTGGGGCTTGTTCGGTTATTAGGTTCAAATGATGAAATTGATTGAATCTTTGGATAAATTAGAATTATTTTAACCTACTTGTATATAAATTTTCATAACTTTATGTGATATATGAGAACACATGAGTGTTGGGTTAGAAATTTTGAATAAATTATTTAAATTGATTAATATCAATGATAGGAGATGTTAAATTGGGGTTTTTTGATTAATGGACTTAATGATGAACTTGTTAATGATTTGGTAGATTGTTAGTAGTGAGAACCTTTTCATGAATAAAACCTATGAATTTTATGATTTGCGACATATAAGATGATAAAGTGAGATTTTGGATAAACCGTGTGAACTTAATGAGATTTGTTGAAAACGACAAGGTGGTAGGTTGGTTTTAAGCTAATTAAAACTAAATGGGTGAAATGTGTGAAATCGATAACGTATAATCAATGTTAACCTTGTGTGGGTGAGTGTTGACGAGAGAAACCATTTTAGGTTGGACTCGAGCGTGTGTATTGTGATTTGATGATACAAAGGGACCGATTTTGGATCTACAGATCATTTAAGTTGAGCTTGAATAGCTCCATGGTGAAAGACAAAAAAACTGCACAGATTTGAGTACCTTGCCCATCGACTAATTACCGACAAGAAGGCGTAGTTGTGGCAGGTTATAAAATGCATTTGCCACTTGGTGGGCCTCGTGTGGCCCGGTTGGTAGTAGCTATGCATAGGTCTATAAGCTCGTCCGACATCGGTTCTTAGAATTTAAACCATGAATTGATTGGGTTTGGAAAACCTCAGTGGGCACTTGTGTGTGTGTGTGTGCGTGTGTGAACACTAGAGAGCTTGAAACGATTTAAAAATGGTGAAGGAATGAAAAACTAAAATGACAGTGTTGTGTATAAGAACGAAGTTGGTTTCACATGAGAAAACTGGTTATGCGATTGGGATTTTTCTGAAAATGAAATTGGTTTTTGGATAAAACTTTATCATGCATTTCATATAACTATCCTCGCATGTCATCCATTTGTTCATCTTTAGTTTATTTTCTACGAATCTCGACTCATGTTGTGCAAATAATTTCAGGTGTTACGGAAGGCAAGTCGCCGAGTTAGGTGGACCGCAGTTGATACCTCGTTGGGTTGTTTTTGCTTGAAGAAATTATTTATATTCCTTTGGTTATATCTTTGGGATTTTCGATTATGGTAATTGTAATTTTTAATGCATTAGAAGAATATATTTGACTAGGTAGCAATTCGTTTGTAAGACCCTAAGACCGTGTATTAATGACTTGTATGCATGTAAGATTGTTGGGTTCTTGATTTGGGTTAATTCCTTGATTTTTGTACGAAATTCTATGATTTAGTATGGCAGCTTTTCAAGTTTTGAGAAATTAGAGGTATTTCAATATTAAATGTATGTTTTAACTTCAAGTTATTTGCTTATAAAAACTACGTTCAAAGTATAAGAAAATTTGGAGTTTTTTCAACACTTAAAAAAATTTCAGGAATTTGGAGCAGTTTGCTCTTTGGTGCCTCATCGCTCGAGCGATAGGGAATCCGCTCGAGCAGACTTGGCTAGGTGACACACTTTTGAAAATTTATTTTGAAAGAGACGTTTGTTGGTGTAATAACCCGTACCATGACAAATACTAAAAAATAAAACACATGTCACTACTTAGAATAATATAATATTTGATAGTTCGTAAAAAATTATAAAATAAAAAATTTCTGATAAATAATTATAAATAAAATTCAAATAAGAATTTAAAATTAAAATTCACAAAATACCAATAATTATAAAATAACATTAATAGGCTATCTTGGATTTTTGAAAATTTTCTAAACTTAAATTTTTACTGTTCTTAAAAATGTCACTAATAGCTAAGCCGCGACAAGAAAATATTAAATAGATAGCAAACCTTAGTAAAAATGCTAACTATACGATAATTCACGAAAATACATTAAAAATTTATATCTAAATTTTTAAATTTTTCTGAATTAAATATTTTAGATCAAAAATTTTACAAGGTATTCAAGTAACATGAAATGTACCGCATGCTAAAATTAAAAGGTGAACAGCTGTCCCACGGCTATATTCCACAACGGAGTCTCCGAGCAACACCTATAAATACCGTTTGCACACAAAGCCTGAAAATTAAAACAGAAGTTTATATATATACACGTATATATAGGTATCTATATACAAGAGCTTATATATATAATTATCTCTTCAACCAGAAGCTTTCAGAAGCCAAGAAGCGTGCAACCAACTGCCGCCTCCAACCCCTCACGCCGCCACCTCTCCAACCACCACCGCCGGCCGCCTCGAGACCGCCGGTCTTTGCCAACTCTCTCTCTCTCCGTGTTTCTTTTTCTCTCTCTCGGTCTCATCTCTCTCTGTTACCTCTGTGTTTCTAATTATATGTATATATGTATATGGGGTATATGGATATGTATATATGTATATGGAGTATATGGATATGTATATGTATATATACTATGATGTGTGTGCGTGTGTGGTGTTTGGCATGCTCTGTGTGTGTGTGTTAATTATAATATTGCTGTGTGTGTGTGCTATATAATATATGTATATCATGTATGTATGTGTATGAATTGCTGTGTGTGTGTATAATATATGTATATCATGTATGTGTGTGTGTGTTTTTCAACGTTAGTTTGGAGAATTGTTTGGTTGCTTATCTTGTTTTAAAATTAAAAAGTTAAAAATAAAATAAATTTAATTTTTTTACAGAAACTTAAACTTAAATATAAAGAAGTTTTGTTTTCTTTTTATGAATTTTACACCATGCTTTAAATTATTTATAGGTCAAGCTTTAAATTATTTATAGGGTAAGTCAGAAAAATAGAATAAAATGAAATTTTTTCTTACTTTGTTCAAGTTAAATTGCATGTAAAAGCTTAAATAAGGGTTAAAACAAATATAATGAAAATAAATAAATTTTATAAAATTTTAAGATTTAGGAGTTGACTAAGTAAATAAAACATTTAGCTAAGTTACGCATAAAAATTAGTATTCGACACTTACGTATAGATGTGATTTCTTGCTAGGCACTGAGATTTGGTCACCCGAGGATTAGAGGTTGTGGGATCAAGAACAAGAAAAGAGTTTTGTCACGCCAAAGTTGAGGTGAGAGTGCTTAAGTATTATTCTGAACATAAATGCATGAATTATGCTTTAAATTGCTTTATATCCATGTTTTGAAGCATGAGAAATTGTGATAGCATGATCTTTATTCAAATGTTATGATATTTCTAAATATGTTATCAGTACCTTTTGAAAAGCATGTAGTTGTGAAATAAATGTTTTGACAAATGTCATCAATATTATGAGATATTGTTCCAAAATGCCAAGTTACAAGGGTTTCCAGTCCTTTATATCCCGTTAGGGGAGTTTGCCCAATTATGGGTGTTGGTTCTCCCTATGGGGAGGTTTCCCATTGAGCGGGAATTTTTGCCTTAAAGGCATTGCGAGCTAAGTCCCAGACAGCACATACCAGTCGTGCTTGGTGGAGAGTGGCCCTCATTCCATCACGTTGCTATCCATGCATTGAGAATTGAGGTTACAGTACTGTCGAAACTCCCGGTCGTGAGGTGGACGACTACTTAGTCATTGTTGGGTATGGATTGTGAATAAGGCAGTTTCACTTTGAATTGTGGTGGTTATGCCAAGAACTTTACTTTTAAATTAAGTAACAGTGGATTCAATGACCCGTAGCTGTTGAGCCTGAAAGATACTTTTGAAAAGGGCTGAGAATGTTATTTATAAGATTTCTTGTGACGAGTAAATGCAGTATTTTTATATATCTTATGAAAAGCATGATATTTTGAATGAAATGACTGTTTTCTATCTTGTTCATTATAATACTAAGTGTACTCTCCTGTAATCTTTGTGGTTGCAGATCGTAGGAATGGCTAGAATTGGTCCACCACAGTTGTCAGGTTTATAATTCTGGGCTCGTAGTTATTTAAGACTTTTGTTTTAATCTTTAGTAAAAAGACCAGAAGTATGAAGTTTTGTTTTGTAAAGTATGCGCTGGTTTGGGGATACAGAATAGCGTATCCGAAACATGTACAATTGCTTATTTCCTAAAAATAAATAATTCTAATTTGATTAGTATAAATACTCTTTTGATTTTAGCCTCTAGAGAAGGGGGTGTGACAGTTGGTAATCTTTTCAGCATCTTTTATGACATAAATAGCTATATCTAGGGGAATTGTTTTACTATTTAAAAAGCTCTCTTTTACATTGATTTTGTGTAAAAGTCAAAAACTCGGGTTTTTTTTACCTCTTATATATATAGCTGGGTGTTATTGTTACGAAATCGGGCGTTACACGCCTTCAGCAATGTTTGTGTTCATTAGAGATTTCATGGCTACCTGTCTAGTGGCACGATTTTGATTCCCAAATATTTATTTGAGGTTCATAATCATGTCATAGGAATTGTAACGACCCGGTTCGGACCCAAATTGTAACAACCTAGTTTGTAACGACCTATATAATGACCCAGCCCAGACCCTAGTATTAACTAAGGTTAGCCAATAAGAGCTAAGGTCACTAAAAGATCAGAAACCCTAACTCGACCCAAAACCCTAAGTCAATCGAAAAATATTAATAGGACCTAATACTCAAGAATCAAAATTCTAATACTCAGAAAAGACTCTCAGCATCCTAAATTAAGTAAATAACATGAAATATTAGATTAAAAATAAAAATTTGGCATAATTAGGGTAAAATAGCCATTTTACCCTTAGTACAGTAGAAAGTCTTAAAAACTCAAATTTTGACACATTGACACCCTAAATCAAAAATTTAAATATAATTAAGTAACAAAAGACAAAATAACAATAAAAATGATAAAAATGCCCCTTAGTGGTAGGCCACCTAGGAATTTGTGCCCAAAAAGCCACTTTTTATTTTTTTTAAGCTCAAAAATGAGAAAAAATTGTACAAATTAAGCATTATTATAACCCAAGAGTATCTAAATAAGTAATATACATAATAATATAATAATATAGGCCAAAAAAACAAAAAAAATCATTATTAAAGTTCTTACACACTAAAATAAGTTAAAAAGTCAAATCTTGTCAAACTAGCTTAATTTGACTTAAAAACCTATACCTATTTAATCGATTGCTATAAAAATTATGATAATTCATGAAAATACTAAATTAATCATAAAATTACTAAAATAAAAAGTTTTAGTGGGTAGGGACACTAAAAAGACACGCCAATTTAATTTTTAAAACGTTTTCTTGTACAATATGGTACCAAAATCTCACATAAAATCCAAATTAATGCAAATAAGCTTTATGACTGCCCCAAACTGCCCCTAGCCGACTTCCCCCTGCCATGATTTAAAAATATATTTCTCAAGTAGCACTCACCATGCGTGCAACCAATCAAAATTTTAAAAAAATGAGAAAAATTCTTACACCTTCATTATGAGACCCACCACCCACTTTAGCTATATAAACAAGCCAAACATCACCCTATTCTTCCATATATTTTAGCCAAGAGAGGAAGGGAGTTTAGATTTTTCATTGTTCTTGAGAATCATGTAAGTTGAGAGAAGAAGAAGAAGAAAGGTTCTTGGAGACGAAGGTTCATAAAACCAAGTCCTCTAAGCCATTCTTCATTCTTTAGGCCCTCAAATAAGTAAGTAAATCTCTAAAACTTTCTGTTAGTCTCACACAAAAAACCTCCCTCAACTCATCTCCTTAAACACATTTAAGATCAAGAACCGAAAAATGGATTAAAAAGGTGTTGTAGTGAGAAAACTAGGACTGCTCATGATTTTTATGGTAAGAAATGTATTTTCATATTTGTATTCATGAGATGTGTAACTTCTATAAGTTCTAAAACAATGATATTTGTGCTTGAAACACATGCATGCAAAGAATAAGGACCATAGGGTTACATACCATGAGCTAGGAGGTTAAAACTCTTAAAGGCCTAATTTCTAAGCATTTTTAACCTTCTACCCCGAACTTTGAATATCATAACTAAATATAAAAAAATGATCTAACTGTGTTCTTTATATCCATACCTAGGGTTTGATATTATCTTTCATACAAAATTTATTTGAACGAATTTTAATGATTAGAACTCGAGATATGACAATTTTTTCAAAGTGTGTCAGTTTCTGACCATTCAGTTTTTCAGACCTAAAATCCTTAGTTTAGAATGAGATCGGAGCTTAATTCAAAACATGAAAGTTGTAAATAACATGCATATATTGCTATCCACCAAAACTGAGCCCAAACGATTGAGATTTAATAGGTCAAAACACATCTTAAAGTCACTGTTGTGGATCTGTGAGTAACAGAGCCCTCTGTCACATATTTTTGTATGACCAGAAATCCATATTTTTTTTGATTAAATCCAAATGTGGTTTTTATGAAAAGTGTAGATAAGATGTTGAACTATTTACTATCTAAAAATTGGACCTAGATATTGTTGGAGGCAAAACTGTCAAGATTATTATTTTTGCAAACGATTTTTGGTAAAAGATTAACTAGAAGAGCAAACGTCGAAACGGGATCTAGATAAAACTTTTGATATCGAACGATTAAAAATAAAATCCGTACAACCAAAATTAATTTAGAAGAATACCTTTTACCGGTCAAATATTTAATTACATTTTTTTTAATCTCGAGTTGAAACTCCAGTCAGACCTTCTATTATATTCTCTTATGCGATTCCCAGATATAGTGTGGGTTATAATCCTCCGAGAACTCATACCAGTAGAACCTGGGCAGCCTTAGTCTTAGAAGATAAGTTTTTAAACTAGTTTAGTCTACCCGCATATTTATAGGGCTACAACAAGGACCTGTGGAATAATTATGAGTAAGTTTTTAGTGGAATACAAACACCCATCAGCGATTTTTGCAATTAAGAAAATTTCATAGCAGTATCTGTAATTATGAAAATCTTGCAGTAATTTTTGTAATTTTCATAAAATACTGAATTACAATTCAAACTATTAAATAATTATAATTGTACTCTAACTCATAATCTCAAGTCCTTCTTACCTTGAGCTTCTGTTATTAAATGCTAACCATTTCTCCGCACGTTAAGATTCTCGATACCCACTAATTAAATTTAATTACTGACAATTTAATTTAATCAAAATCTTTAAATTTCATAAGCCATTTCGCTTAACTCATTTGACCGCCGAATAATGAAATTCACTTGCAGGGTTTAACCCGGTCAAAACTTATAAGTTTCCTTAAGGGGGTATCGTCAATCCTGATCATTCGGAACGTATATTCCATCAATAATTAATATTCACCGTATAAATAATACCGTTATCCAACTCACTGAAAATAGAGGCCCATATAAGATCGCACCCTCTAATGAATCAAAACAACGAGTATTAAATATACGTAAATCAATAATTATTTCAAGATTAAGATGATAAATACTATTCATAATAATCTTGGGGTGTAAATTAATTTACATAGTCAGTATAAAATTAATTATCCCAATGTGTCCCATTCAATACACACAAAGTGTACTAGTACAGAGAGTCGGAACAATAAACGACGCTATTATTTGTTCCCCGTAATCAAGACAGGGCTTTTAAAATTCTGTGCTACAGTCGTACCGATGGTATGTTCATTTTCATCTAAACTGTTAACATAAAATTTATATTCTGTAAAAATCTAAAATCTGATCTTCTGTGTGCAAGGCATACTCTACACACCAGATTAAATATTATACAAAATATTAGACATCCATGCATAACATTAAATAAATCATATACATACACTACTCATAAAGATTCTCATAAAATAAAAAATTAATTTTATTAAAATAAAATTAAATACTAAAAACATGGTTTCAGTATACCAACCCTAACAATCTCCCACTTATACTCATAACTATGCTGTCATACATCTGACTTTTATGCCCTCTACATGACTATCAAAAGTTTTAGCCGGTAAACTCTTTGTAAAAGGATTTACAAGGTTGTCTCTCGATGCAATCTTAGTCTCAGCAACATCACATCTCTGTATAATTTCTCATATCATGTGATACTTACGCTCAATGTGCTTTCTTTTCTTGTGGACCCTTGGTTCATTCGAGTTTGCAACCACTCTGCTATTGTCACAGTAAAGTGCAATAGTCAATTGAACTGAAGGGACCACCTCTAGATCTAATAGAAAGTTTCTGAACCAAACAGCCTCCTTGGCTACTTTAGAAGCTACCACACACCCAGCCTCTATAATGAAATCAGTAATGCAGGACTGATTGATACTCTTCCAACTTATAGCTCCACCTCCTAAGATAAACACATTTTCTGAGGTAGACTTGCGGGAATCCTTGTCAGACTAAAAATCTGAGTCTGTGTAACTCAAAGGTACTAGACTGTCAGCCTAGTAAACCAACATATAATCTTTAGTCCTTTTCAGGTACTTGATTATATTTTTTACCACAATCCAATACTTTTGTCATGGGTTAGACTGATATCTGCTAACCATGCTAATAGCAAAGCAGATGTCGAGTCTAGTGCAAAACAAAGCATACATGAGGCTTCCTACTGCCAAAGAATAAAAAATTGCTTCCATCTTCTCTATCTCATCAAGTGTCTTAGGACATTGATCCTTAGATAGAGTGATTCTATGCCTGAAAGAGAGAAACTATTACTTAAAATCTTGCATGCTAAAACGAGTAAGGATATTATCAATATACTTTGATTGTGATAAGCCCAACATCCTTTAAATTTTTAATCTTGTGCAAACTTCATCCCAAGAATGTGACTGGTTTTTCCCAAATCCTTCATGTCGAACTGTCCAGATAACCATACTTTAACCATAGATAATGCCCCCACATCGTTTTCAATGAGCAAGATATTGTTCATATAAAGTACTGGAAAGATCACCATGCTTTCATCAAGCTTCTTGTACACACAGGACTCATTCAGACTTTAATCAAAACCATAAGACTTTATTATTTGATCAAATCGAGTGTTCCAAGACCTCGATACCTACTTAAATTCATTAATAGATCTCTTAAACTTGCACAACATATGCTCCTGGTCTTTTACAATGAATTCGTCTAGTTGTATCATATAGATACAATTGTCAAGGTTTCTGTTAAGGAAAGCTATTTTGGCATCCATTTATCAGATTTTATAATCGAAATGAGCAGCAATAGATAAGAGAAGCCGAATAGACATAAGCATGGCTACCAATAAAAAAGGTTTCTCATAATCGATCCCTTCTTTATAGTGAACCCTTTAGCAACAAACCCAATTTTGAAGATTTTAACCTTTCGTCTGCTCCTCTCTTCCTCTTGTATATCCACTTGCATCCAATGGATTTTATCTCTTTGGGTGGTTATAAAAGTTCTCAAACCTGATTGGAATACATAGATTTCTTCTCTGAATTCATAGCCCTTTACCAAAGATCTGCATCTTTGTTCTGAAGTGCTTCATTGTAGTTACAAGGTTCGATATCTAGTTCTACCGAGATCCTGTCAAAAGACTCTCCCAAGAACATATACCGATCAGGTTGATGAACAATCCTCCTACTACGATGAGACACTACCTGTTTCTGTGTACTAGCAGTAACACATTGTGTACAATCAGAATCCTATGCATTAGCATCCAGTTCTTAATTTGCACCTGTCCCAATAATCATCCCACTACGACGAGGTAATGAGATATCAGTGACTTGTTCTTCCGTTCTATTAATATTTCTTCTCAGTTCTTCCAGATCTCTATTACTTTTGTGCCTATGGTCCATAATATAATCCTCTTTTAAGAATCGGGCATTAGTGCTAATAATGACCTTATGATCCTTAGGATTATAAAATAGAACACTCTTCATTTTGTTATGATACCCTACAAAGAAATAGACTTTAGACCTCGGTTCTAACTTACCTGAATTTCCTTTCAGCACATATGCTAGACACCAATAAATTCGAATATGTTTTAGACTAGGCTTACGCCTGGTCCATAATTCTGTGGGCTTAGAAGGTACTGACTTAGAAGGTACCAAGTTCAGAATATAAACCGCTGTCTCCAAAATGAGTTCCCAAAATGAATCGGATAAATCTGAATAACTTATCATGAACCTTAGCATCTCCATAAGATGTCATTTTTTTTCTTTCTGCTACGCCATTCTGCTACGGAGTGCCATGTGTAGTCAACTGTGATGTAATCCCTTCTGATGACAAGTAGTCCTTAAATTCTCTAAAGAGATATTTTCTGCCATAGTTGGATCGTAGTGATTTGATACTTTTACCCAGATACTTTTCTGCCTCTGTCTTGAATTTTTTGAATTTCTCAAAATATTCAAACTTATGGTGTGTAAGGTAAATGTATCTATACCTTGAGTAGTCATCAATGAAACTGACGAAGCACTCAAAGCTACCTCTAGTTTAGATTGTTATAGGACCACACACATCAGAATGAACCAGCTCCAATGATTTTTTTCGCTCTATAGCTTTTGGCTGAAAATAGCATTTTGGTAATCTTACCCTCTAAGCAAAATTTACAGACTGAAAGTGCCTCCATTTCCAATGAACTCAAAGGCCCATCTGTTACTGGTCTGTTTATCTTTTTTAAATTAATATGACTCAAGCGTAAGTGCCAAAGAAATATTTTGGTTCATTAAAGAAAGAAACTTTCTCTTAAATGATAAATTAAATGTGTTATTCAATTCAGTTAGTTGCAGTGTAAGAGAGATTGAAATAATAACATAAAGATTATCCACTAATGTACCAGAACAGATAACCTGTTTATTATTCTTAATAACCACAGAGTTATTAAAATAAATTAAATATCCATTTTTAACCAATCTAGAAACGAAAACTAAGTTTCTTCTAATGGAAGATACATAAAGGCAATTTCTCAATATTAAAATTCGATCTCTATCAAAACTGAGAGTGACATCTTCTATTGCAACTGCTATTACCTTTGTATTATTGTCCATATACAGGTAAATCTCCCCATCACTAAGTTGTCGAGTTTCTTGGAACCTTTACGATGAATTGCTGACATGATCAGTGGCTCTCGTATCTACACACCTGGTACTGGTAGATAACATCGCTAAACATGTTTTCACAACCAGTGAACAGAAATTACCAGGTTTGTTCTGTTTACTGAAAAAAAATGAACATTACTTTTTCTAATAGCGAGTTTGGTTACAGTGAAAAAATGTCTTTCGATTTTTTCACACTAGTTCTTGGCACACTAACTACCTTTGAAATTGTGCCACCCTATTTTTGAACTTTTTTTTCTTCATGCCTTTTAGCCCAGACGAAGAACCTTTTTGAGAAATAAACACATTTTCTGGTATTGAAGGAATACCCTTAGTAGTTAAAGTAATTTTTAAATTACTTTTTCAGTCAACAAATTTTGATCTCATATGTTTGTTTTCTTTGAGTATAACCGTGAGTGAATTGAAAGTTATTTTATTTCTAAGAAACACATAATTAAAATATCGTTAATTATGACGAGCAAAATTTTGCATTAATTTTAATTTGGTTCCCGCTACCATTTTAAAATTAATTCGCCAACAGCCTGAATATATGTGACATAGCATGCCTTAATGGGAGGACGTCTACTATCCATTGTTTGTCAAGACAAGCCAATTCCTTTTAATTTTTACTATCTAGGCAACTGACCTTACCAATAAAATTAAATAGCTGACATAGTTTTAGTTCAGTATATAATAGCAGTGACTCAAATGGAGAGAATACTATTATATACAGTTAAGTGTTAACCATTACCTAATCCAAAACTGGTGATAGAGAATGTGGAATTTATCGGTGAATAAATTTTCTCTCACACTTAGATTTTTAAAATATTTTTTAGGATTATAAAAATTTGTTTAATTAAAATAAATTTATTAATTTCAAAAATCACATGATATGAAAGAATCAAATATCTTTCTGTGTATACGATTTCAAAAGTCCTCATTCGCCAAACCATCTTTTTATGTTTAAATACGTCACAAATAAAATTTAATAAATATATAATTTTTTCTTCAGTTTTTCAGCTAAAGTAGTGATTAATGGCATTTATTTATTTTATTTTTCATTTCATATTTTTTGAAAAATAATAATTTATTTCGATTAAAAATATTTTTATTTAATTAATTCAAAATTTAAAATTAATTTTCATGATTTTTCAAGATATTCGATTTTATGAAAAATTATCTTAAATGTGATATTTTATAAAAAATAAAATATCTAAATTTTTTTTATTTAATTAAAACTAATTAATTAAAAAAATTTATTTTATTTTTCATTAAAAAATATTTTAATTAAAATTAATTTTCTGAATTAATTAAATAAACAGGATAACTAAAACAAATATGCAATCATACACACAGTTCATATATATAAATACGATATGCATATATCTTGATTTTATGATTCAAGTGAAACGCTGAATTGTTTCAGTCTCCTAAAGAGATAAGCGGCAATAATTCTCATTCATCACTAATTCCTGTATCCTGATTGCATCAGGATTCTCTAATACTTTTCGATATATACAGATATATCACACTATGATCAAAACATATCAAAAACCAGTCGCCAAGAGTCCCAAAACCAGCCATCTGTCGGCGCCGCTGGCAGCACTGTGTTGAAGACAAGATTGCCAAAATATTTATTTTTGCAAACGATTAACGAAAAAGATTAACTTGACGGGCAAACGCCAAAACGGGCTCCAGATAAAATATTTGATGATGAACGATCAAAATAAAACTCGTGCATCCGAAGTTAATTTAGAAAAATACCTTTTTACTGGTCGAATCTTCAACTACGATTTGAATCCGAGTTGAATATCCTGTCAGATCTTCTACTGTATTTTCTTATACGATTCTTAACTGTAGGGTGGGCTAAAATCTATCAAGAATGCGTACTTACAGAACCTGAACAGTTTTAGTCTTAGAAGACAAGTTATGAAATTAGTTCAGCCTACCCGTATATTTATAGGGCTACAGTAAGGACCTAGGGAGTAATTATGAGTAAGACTTCCAGTGGAACACAGACACGTATCAACGATTTTTTCAATTAAGCAAACCTCATAGCAGTATCTGTAATTATGAAAAACTAGTAGCGATTTCTACAATTTTCATAAAACAATGAATTACAGTTCACACCACTAAAGAACTAAATTGCACTCTAACCCATAATCTCTAGACCATCTAGCATTGAGCTCCTATTATTAAATACTTACAATTTCTTCCCACGTTAAGATTTTTGATACCCGTCAATTAAATTTAATTATTGATAATTTAATTTAATCGGCATCTAGCTATTTCTTAAACCTTTCTGCTTAACTTATTTGATCATCGAATAATCAAATTCACCTATAGGGTTTGGTCCGATCAAAACTTATAAGCTTCTTTAAGAGGGTATCGTCAATCCCGATCTTTCAGGACATAAATTTCATCAATAATTAATATTTGCCATATAAATAATACCGCTATTCAAGTCACCGAGAATATAGATCCATATAATATTGCACCCTCTAATGAATCAAAATAATGAATATTAAATATATACAAATCAATAATTATTTCAAGATTAAGATGATAAGCACTATTTATAATAACCTTGTAGTGTGAATTAATTTATGCAATCAGTATAAAATATATTATCCCAAATGTCTCCTTCAATACACACAAAGTGTATTAGTATAGAGAGTCGAAATAATAGACAACGCTATTATTTATTCCCCGTAAGCAAGATAAGTCTACTAAAATTATGTGCTACAGTCATACCGATAGTATGTCTATTTCTATCTAAACTGTGAACATAAAACTTATATTTTATAAGAACTTGAAATCTGATCTTCTGTATATAAGTCGTACTCTACACACCAGATTAAATACTATACAGAATATTGGGCATCCATACATAATAAAAAAATAATATACATACATTGCTCATAAAGATTCTCAAAAAATAAAAATTTAATTTTATTAAAATAAAATTAAATACTAAAAATATGATTTTTAGTATACAACCCTAACATTCTCCCACTTATCCTCAAAATCATATTGTCATACATCTGACTCTTATGCACTCCACATGACTATCAAAAGTCTTAACCGGTAAGCTATTTGTAAAGGATCTGCAAGGCTGTCTCCTGATGTAAGCTCTACGTCTGACTGAAAATTTGAGTTTGTGTACTTTAAAGGTACTGGACTGTCTGTCTGGTAAACTAACATATAATCTTTTATTCTTTTCAGGTACTTGATTATATTCTTTACCGCAATCCAATGCTCCTGCCCTGAGCTACACTGATATTTGCTAACCATGTCAATGGCAAAGCAGATGTCCGGTCTAGTGCAGAGCATGGCATACATGAAACTTTCTACTGCTGAAGCATAAGAAACCGCCTTCATCTTCTCTATCTCATCAGGCGTCTTAGGACACTGATCCTTAGATAAAGTGATTCCATACCTAAAAGGGAGAAACTCTTTATTAGAATCCTGCATTCTAAAACGAGTAAGAATATCATCGATATACTTTGCTTGTGATAAGCCCAACATTCTTTGTTTTCGATCTTGCACAAGCTAGATCCCAAGGATGTGACTAGCTTCTCCCAAGTCTTTCATATCAAACTGACCAGATAACCATATTTTCACCGTAGATAATGCCCCCACATCATTTTTGATGAGCAAGATCTCATCTACATAAACTATTAGAAAGATCACCACGCTTTCATCAGGCTTCTTATCACACAGGACTCATTCGGACTTTGATTAAAATTATAAAACTTAATGGTTTGATCAAACTGAGTCTTTCAAGACCTCGATGCCTATTTAAGTCCATAAATAGATCTCTTAAGCTTGCACAACATGTGCTCTTGGCCTTTTGCAATGAGTCCGTCTGGTTGTATCATATAGAGACACTTATCAAGACTTTCATTAAGAAAAATTGTCTTGACATCCATTTGACAGATTTCGTAATCGAAATATGCAACAATGGATAAGAGAATTCGGATAGACTTAAGCATGGCTACCGACGAAAAGGTTTCCTCATAATCGATCCCTTCTTTCTGAGTGAACCTTTTAGCAACAAGCCTAGCTTTGAAGGTTTTAATCTTTTTGTTTGCTCCTCTTTTCCTCTTGTCGATCCACTTGTATCTAATGGGTTTTATCTCTTCGGGTGGTTCTACAAGTTCCTAGACCTGATTGGAATACATAGATTCAATCTCTAAATTCATAGCCTTTTGTCAAAGATCTGCATTTTTATCTTGAAGTGCTTCATTGTAGTTACAGGATTCAATATCTAGTTCTGCCAGGATCTTGTCAAAAGACTCTTCCAAGAATATATACCGATCAGGTTGATAACAACCCTGCCACTACAACGAGACACTACCTGTGTTAATCTACTACCAGTAACACGCTGTGTAGAATCAGAACCCTATGCATCAGCACCCTGTTCTTGATTTGCACATGTCTCGATAATCCTCCCACTACGATGAGGTAATGGAATATCAGTGACTTGTTCTTCTGTTCTATTGGTATTTTTTCTCAGTTCTTTCAGAATAATTTTGCGATTAGGCTTATGGTCCATGATATAATCCTTTTCTAAGAATTGGGCATTGGTGCTAACAATGACCTTCTGATCTTTAGGATTATAAAATAGACCGCCTTTCATTTTCTTGGGATATCTTACAAAGAAACAGACTTCTGTCCTCGGTTCCAACTTACCCTCATTCTCTTTCAGCACATGTGCTAGACACCCCCAAATTCAAATGTGTTTAGACTAGGCTTACGCTCGGTCTATAATTCTGTGGAAGTAGAAGGTATTATCTTAAAAGATACCAAGTTTAGATTGTAAGCCGCTGTCTCTAAAATGAGTTCCCAAAATAAATTAGGTAAATCTGAATAACTCATCATAGACCTTACCATTTCCATAAGAATCATATTCCTTCTTTTTACTACACCATTCTACTGCAGGGTACTAGGTACAGTCAACTGAAATGTAATCTCCTCTAATGACAAGTAGCCCTTAAACTCTCCAAATAGATATTTTTCACCATGATCGGATCATAGTGATTTAATACTTTTACCTAAATGCTTCTCTGCCTCCGCCTTAAATTCTTTAAATTTTTTAAAGTATTTAGACCTACAGTGTATCAGGTAAATGTATCCATACCATGAGTAGTCATCAATAAAATTGATGAAGTACTCAAAGCCACCGCTAGCCCAAATTGCCATAGGACCACACACATCAGAATAAATCAACTCCAATGGTTCTTTAACTCTATAGCCTTTGGCCAAAAAGAACCTCTTGATCATTTTACTCTCTAAGCAAGATTCACAGACTGAATGTGCCTCCACTTCCAATGAACTCAAAGGTCCATCTGCTACCAGTCTATTTATCCTTTTTAGATTAATATGACCTAAGTGTAAGTGCCAAAGAAACGTTTGATTCATTAAATAAGGAAACTTACTCTTATATGGTAAATTAGATGTGTTATTCAATTCAGTTAGTTACAGTGTAGGAGAGACAAGAGTAATAACATAAAGATCATCCACCAATATACCAGAACAGATAACCTGTTTATTATCCTTAATAACTATAGAGTTATTAAAATAAACTAAATATCTGTCTTTAGCCAATTCAAAAATGAAAACTAAGGTCCTTCTAATAGAGAGTACATAAAGACAATCTCTCAATATTAAAACTCGATCTCTACCAAAACTAATAGTGGCATCTCCCACTGTAACTACTGTTACCTTTGTAGTATTGCCTATATGCAGGGATATTTTCCCATCACTAAGTCGTCGAGTTTTCTAGAATCTCTGCAACGAATTACAGAATGATTAGCTGCTCCCATATCAACACACCAGGTACCAATAGATAATACCGCTAAATATGTTTTCACAACTAATGAACAAAAATTACCCTATTTGTTCTGTCTTCTGAGAAATACTAGACATAACTTTTTTCAGTGCCGTGTCTGGTTGTAGTGAAAACATTTGCCTTTTAACTTTTTCACAATAGTTTGTAGCCCACTAACTACCCTGAAAATCATGTATCCATGTTTCTAAACTTTTTCTTTCTTCATGCCTTTCGGTCCAGAAGAAGAACAGTTTTCTAAAATAGACACATTTTCTAGTATTGAAGAAATACCATTCGTAGTTAAAACTATATCCAAGTTACTTTTTCAGTCAATAAAATTCGATCACGTAAGTTTGTTTTCTTTGAGTATTAAAGCGAGTGGGTTGAAAACCATTTTAATCTTGAGAATCACATAATTAAAAAACTGTTAATTATGATGAGCAAAATTTTGAATTTATTTTAATTTGGTTCTCTCAACCATTTTAAAATTAATTTGTCAACAGTCTGGTAACCTGAGAATAGCATGCCTCAATAAGAGGAAGTCTATTATCCTTCATAAGTCTAAACAGGCCAATTCTTTTTAATTTTACTATTAGGCATCTGACCATGCAAGTAAATTAAATAGCTGATATAACTTCGGTCCGTTGGGAATATATACTGAAAAGTCATACTTTTTATGTATTTTATTCAAGATCCCTAGCATATTAATGAGAAACATTTGAGATGATTTTGCATTTATAATTTCATATTTATATTTGTGACATATGAATGCATAGTTCGTATATTCTATCAAGTATTTGACTCGGTGCGTACTGCACGGTAGATCGGGTCAAAGGTTCTGATAGATTATACAAGTAGGTTCACAATTGTAATGGACCCGAAAATTCCATTTGTACAATTATAGTACATCGTTATAGTAGCTGGTCTTGGTTAGGTCGAACGGATCAAATTCTAGTTTTGAATTCGATGTGCGAGCTCGATGTGTTAGTACACTTAGAGTGTATTGAGCGGGATCAACGGGATGATCGATTCTATACTGACTATATGA
>JAUMHN010000008.1:3905758-3950588 GCA_032360265.1 Heliamphora ciliata
AAAAAAAGGGAAAAAGAAAAAGCTGCCGTTTTGAAGCACAGTGCCGGTTTCCATATAGCAAGCAGCCAAACGCAGTGGCTGCGGCGACCTTGTTTTGTTCTTCAGGGAAAAACAAAAAGGGCAACGTTGTTTTGTTTTTCAGGGAAAAAACAAAAAGGGCAGCTTCGTTTCCAAACACAAAACAGCCGGTTTCCAAGCAAAAGGAACCGGCGGTTTCCACACAGTGCTGTGATTTTCCAAGCGCCACAGCAGTTCACAGCACTGGGCGCAATCCCCAAGCCAGTTTCGGCAGCTTCGACAATCCCAGCGTTTTTCAAAACAAATCTCAGGCTGTTTCGGCTTTAATAGGCTGTTTGATTGGCTGCGAGTTTTCCAACAAAGCAAAACAGTTTCCTAATCAAGCAGGTGCTGCAGTTTTTTACTTGGTTTGCTGTGGTTTATTAAAAAGAAAAGCTGTCTTCCAAAACAATTTCAGAGCTACTCAAATACCGATAAGTAATTGATTCAGAAAAGGATTTTTTTGAAAATTATTCTTACTTACTGGAGACTGAAATTTTTTAAAATTTCAATTGTATCATAAAATTAGAATTTTTTTTATTATATCTTGCATTTAATTTTATATTAACTGCGTGAATGATATATATTGGTTTTATTTATCCTGTTAATTTAATTAATTCAAAAATTCGGTGTTAATTAAAATATTTTTAATGAAAAATAAAATTAAGTTTTTTTAATTAATTAATTAATTAATTAATTAAAATTTAGATGTTTTATTTTTTTATAAAATATTACGTTTAAGATGATTTTTTTTAAATCAGATATCTTAAGAAAACGTGAAAATTAATTCTGAATTTAGAATTAATTAAATAAAAAAATATTTAATTGAAATAAATTATTATTTTTTGAAAAATGTAAAACGAAAAATAAAATAAATAAATAATTTTAATCACTATCTTAGCTGAAAAGCTAAAGAAAATAATTGTGCATTTATTAAATTTTATTTGTTACACATTTAAGCACGAAAAGATGGTTTGATAAACCAAAATATTTGGAATTGTGTACACGGAAAAATATTTGATTCTTTTAGATCGTGTGACTTTCGAAATTAATAAATTTATTTTAATTAAATAGATTTTTATAACCCTAAAAAAGATTTTAAAAATCTAAGTGGGAGAGAAAATTTATTGACAGATAGATTTCGGAGTCTCCATCACCAGTTTGTAGGCGATGCAATTAAACTCTGCGTGTTGGCAGTAAGACCTTCCTCCCTATCAGACAGATTAATTGCGGTATCGCCAGTACAAATTTCATTTAAGGATAATTCTGAATAATTGTTAGTGTGAATCACTTTTCCATCTAAAGGATTCATTGCGAAGCAATTGATTTGGAATTATGTGATGGTTAACACTAAGCTGTATATAATAGTATCATCTCTATTTGAGTTGCTACTATTATATACTTGACCGAAATTATGTCAGCTATTTAATTTTACTTGGCATGATCAGTTGCCTAGATAGTAAAATTAAAAAGAATTGGCATGTCTAGTCTTATGATGGATAGTAGACGTCCACCAAACGTGGCATGCGATTCACAGGTTACCAGACTGCTGGCGAATTAATTTTAAAATGGTAGAGGGAACCAAATTAAAATAAATTCAAAATTTTGCTCATCATAATTAATGATTTTATTTAATTATGTAATTTTCAGAATTAAAATGGATTTCAACCCACTCGTTTTAATACTCAAAGAAAATAAACTTACGGGACCAAATTTTGTTGACTGAAAAAATAATTTGGATATAACTTTAACTACAAATGGTATTCATTCAATACTAGAAAATGTGTTTATTTCTACAAAAGGTTCTTCCTCTGAGCTGAAAGGCATGAAGAAGAAAAAGGTTCAGAAACAGGGAGACACGTTTTTCAGGTAGTTAGTGGACCACGGACTGGTGTGAAAAAGTCGAAAGGCAGATGTTTTCACTACAACCAGACCCAGTACTAGAAAATCTATGTCCAGTATTTCTCAGAAGGTAGAACAAACACGGTAATTTCTGTTCACCGGTTGTGAAAATATATTTAGCGGTGTTATCTACCGGTACCTGGTGTGTAGATACGAAAGCCACTAATCATGTCTACAATTCATTGCAGGGGCTCTAGGAAATTCGATAACTTAGTGATGGGGAGATTTACCTGCACATGGGTAATAATACAAAAGTAACTACAGTTACATAGGAGATGCCACTCTCAGTTTTGATAGAGATCGGGTTTTAATATTGAGAAATTATCTTTATGTACCTGCCATTAGAAGAAACTTAGTTTTTATTTTTGGATTGGCTAAAAATGGATATTTGATTTATTTTTATAACTCTGTGGTTATTAAGGATAATAAACGGGTTATCTGTTCTGGTACATTGGTGCATAATCTTTATATTATTACTCTAATCTGTCCTACACTGCAACTAACTGAAACGAATAATGCAACTATATTACCATAGAAGAGAAAATTTTCTTCTTTAATAAACCAAATGTTTCTTTGACACTTACGCTTAGGTCATATTAATCTAAAAAGGATAAACAAACTGGTAGCAGATGGTCCTTTGAATTCATTAAAAGTGGAGGTACTTTTAGTCTGTAAATCTTGCTTAGAAGGTAAGATGACCAAGAGGTCATTTTTGGCTAAAGGCTATAGAGCTAAAGAACCGTTTGAGCTGGTTCATTCTAATGTATGTGGTCCTATGAAAATTCAGGCTAGAGGTGGCTTTGAGTATTTCGTCAGTTTCTTTGAGTATTTCGTCAGTTTCATTGATGACTACTCAAGGTATGGATACATTTATCTAATACACCGTAAGTCTGAATACTTTAAAAAATTTAAAGAATTGAAGGCGGAGACAGAGAAGCGTCTAGGTAAAAATATCAAATTACTACGATCCGACCGTGGTGAAAAATACCTTTTTGAAGAGTTTAAGGACTACTTGTAATCAAAGGGGATTACATCCCAGTTGACTGCACCTGGCACTCTACAGCAGAATGGTGTAGTAGAAAGAAGGAATAGGACTCTTATGGAGATGGTAAGGTCTGATGAGTTATTCAAGTTTACCAGATTTATATTGGGGACTCGCTTTAGAAACAGAAGCTTACCTTCTGAATTTGGTACCTTCTAAGTCAGTACTTTCTACTCCCACAAAATTGTGGACCGGTCGTAAGCTTAGTCTAAAACACATTCGTATTTGGGGATGTCCAGCACATGTGCTAAAAGAAAACACGGATAAGTTGGAACCAAGGACGGAAGTCTATTTTTTTGTGCGGTATCCCAAGGAAATGAAGGGTGTTCTATTTTATAATCTTAAGGATCAGAATGTCATTATTAGCACCAATGTCCTATTCTTGGAAGAGGATTATATTATGGATCATAGACCTAATAGCAAAATTGTTATGAAAGAATTAAAAGAAAGTACCAGTAGAATGGAAAAAGAACCACAAGTCACTGATATTCTATTACCTAGTCGTAGTGGGAGGATTATCGAGACAAGTGCAAATCAAGACAGGGTACAGATGCACAAGGTTTAGATTTTGCACAACCTATTACTGCTAGTACACAGACACAGGTAGTGCCTCGTCATAGTGGGAGGGTTGTTCATCAACCTGACCGGTATATGTTCTTGGGAGAGTCTTTTGACAGGATCCCGACAGAACTAGATACCGAGCCCTGTAACTACAATGAAGCACTACAAGACAAAGATGCAGTTCTTTGGCAATGGGCTATGTATTCAGAGATGGAATCTATGTATTCCAATCAGGTCTGGAAACTTTTAGAACCATCCGAAGGGATAAAATCCATTGGATGCATGTGGATCTACAAGAAGAAGAGAGGAGCAAACGGAAAGGTTGAAACCTTCAAAACTAGACTTGTTGTTAAAGGATTCACTAAAAAAGAAGAGATCGAGTAAGTAGAAACCTTTTCATCGGTAGCCATGCTTAAGTTTATCCAGATTCTCTTATCTATTGCCGCACATTTCGATTACGAAATCTGGCAAATGGATGTCAAAACAGCTTTTCTTAACGAAAGTTTTGATAAGTGTATCTATATGATACAACCAGGCGAATTCGTTGCATAGAGCCAGGAGCACATATTGTGCAAGCTTAAGAGATCTATTTATGGACTTAAGCAGGTATCGAGGTCTTGGAACACTCGGTTTGATCAAGCTATAAAATCTTATAGTTTTGATCAAACTCTGGATGAGTCCTGTGTGTACAAGAAGTATAACGGAAGCGTGGTGATCTTCCTAGTACTTTATGTAGGTGATAGTTTGCTCATCGAAAATGATGTGGGGGCATTATCTACAGTTAAAGTATGATTATCTGGATAGTTTGATATAAAAGACTTGGGAGAAGCCAGTCACATCCTTGGGATCAAGCTTATGCGAGATCAAAAACAAAGGATGTTGGGCTTATCACAAGCAAAGTAATCGATGATATCTTTGCTCGTTTTAGCATGTAGGATTCCAAGAATAGGTTCTCCCTTTCAGGTATGGAATCACTCTATCCAAGGATCAGTGTTCTAAGACACTTGATGAGATAGAGAAGATGAAGGCGGTTTCTTATGTTTCGACAGTAGAAAGCCTCATATATGCTATGTTTTACACTAGACTCGACATCTGATTTGCCGTTGGCATGGTTAGCAGATATCAATCTAACCTAGGGCAGGAGAATTGGACTATAGTAAATAATATAATTAAGTACCTGAAAAGAATTAAAGATTATATGTTAGTTTACCCGGCAGACAGTCTAGTACCTTTAGGGTACAAAGACTCAAATTTTCAGTCTAACAGGAATTCACGTAAGTCTACCTCAGGATATGTGTTTACCTTAGAAGGTGGAGCGATAAGTTAGGGGAATATCAAGTAATCTTGCATTGCTAATTCTACCATGAAGGCTGAGTACCTGGCAGCTTCTGAAGCAGCCAATGAGGCCGTTTAGCTCAGGAATTTCTTGTTGGATCTAGATGTGATACCTTTAGTTCAATCGGCTATTATACTTTATTATGACAATAGCGGAGCGGTTGTAAACTCGAATAAGTCAAAGGTCTATAAAAAAAAAGAAGAGCACATTGAGCGTAAGTATCACCTGATACGAGAAATCGTATAGAGAGGTGATATTGTTGTGACCAAGATTGCATCAGGAGACAACCTTACAGATCCTTTACAAAGAGCTTACCGGTTAAGATTTTTGATAGTCATGTAGAGGGTATGGAAGTTAGATGTATGACAGCATAATTTTGAGTATAAGTGGGAGATTGTTAGGGTTGGTATACTAAAAATCATATTTTTAGTATTTAATTTTATTTTAATAAAATTAATTTTCTATTTTATGAGAATTTTTATTAGCAATGTATGTGTATCATTTCTTTAATGTTATGCATAGATGTCCGATATTCTGTATAGTATTTAATCTGGTGTGTAGAGTATGGTTTGCACACAGAAGATCAGATTTTAGGTTCTTGTAGAATATAAATTTTATGTTCACGGTTTAGATGGAAATGGACATACCATCAGTACGATTGTAACACAGAGTTTTAATAGACCTGTCTTGGTTACAGGGAACAGATAATAGCGTCGTCTATTGTTTCGACTCTTTGTGCTAGTACACTTTGTGTGTATTGAATAGAACATTTGGAGTAATTAATTTTATACTGACTATATAAATTAATTCACACCGCAAGATTATTTTGAATAGTGCTTATCCTCTTAATCCTGAAATAATTATTGATTTACATATATTTAATATCGTTGTTTTGATTCATTAGAGGGTGCGATCTTATATTGGTCTATATTTTCGATGAGTTGGATAGCATTATTATTTATATGGCAAATATTAAGTATTGACGGAATCCACGTCTCGAAATGTCAGGATTAACAATGCTCCTTTAAGGAAGCTTATAAGTTTTGACCGGGTCAAACCCTGCAGGTGGATTTAACTATCCGGCGGTCAAATAAGTTAAGTGAAAGGGTTTAAGGAATATCAAGATGCCGATTAAATAAAATTGTCAGTAATTAAATTTAGTTGACGGGTGTCGAGGATCTTAACGTGGGGAGAAATGGTAAGTATATTTAATTACAAGAGCTCAGTGCAAGAAGGTCTTGAGATAATGGGTCAGAGTGTAATTACAGTTCTTTAGTGGTATGAACTGTAATTCAGTATTTTATGAAAATTGTAAAAACTACTGCTTGTCTTTCCATAATTGCAGAAACCGCTGTTTGGTGTTTGTGTTCCATTGAAAGTCTAACTCATAATGACTCCCTAGATCCCGGCTGTTGCCCTATATATAGGCGGGTAGGCTGAACTAGTTTTATAGATGATAATTTGTCTTTCAAAGACTAAATATATCTAAGTTCTGCCGGTACGAGTTCTTGATAATCCGTAGCCTACACTACATTCGAGAATCGCGTAAGGGAATACAGTAGAAGATCTAACAGGAGTTTCAACTCAGAATTAAATCGTAGTTGAAGAATCGATCGACAAAAGGTATTCTTCTAAATTAACTTTGGTTGCACGGGTTTTATTTTGGTCGTTCGTCGTCAAAAGTTTTATCTGGAGCCCGTTTCTGCGTTTGCCTGTCTAGTTTATTTTCTTTTGAAAATCATTTTCAAAAACAAAGATTTTGACAGTTTTATCTCCAACACCTCGTTGGTAAATAATGACCATGTCACCTAGTTTTATACCTTAACTATTTCATTCAAATCACAATGGCACCATTACATTTATGTACGCTATGCTCCCGTCCACCAACGCTCTCAATCACGGGGTACTTAATAGGTGTTCTGCTCATCGCGACACGACTCAAGATGCATATAGTCTAACTATAACTCGAGAATGTGACCACCCATGGCATGAGGCACACACGCACTGTATACATGATAAAAATGACCAACACATGATAACCTATAACGAAACTAAAATGCATGCTCACATATATATATCAACAATATATGATTTCACATTGATAGAAATACATAACACATGTGGCACATCGTATAACTAGTAAAACACTTGGTAAAAGAAGTTCTTATTCAGTGAAAGAGTTTTGACCCAAATTTTTCAACAATTAGAAGAGAATTCTTTTTAAACAGTATATCAACTCTATAAATTCTAAATTTTGGACAGTATCTAGTTTAAGATGCCCTCTATTTTTTTTATGAAGATCATGTTTCCCAAATTACATCATAAAAATGTGTTTTAACCTCTGTAAAAAAAGTGTGTTGAATCGGTGCACAAATACAGATTTTGTCCACTTTATTCGAATATAGTTTTAGTTTATTTCAAATTTTATGAAACTTTCTAGATAACTAAAAAATCATTTGTTAAAATTTTGCATGATGAGACTATTTTCAAAAGATGTCCCTAAAACAAGGTTTTACCCTCTTGAACATACTGTGATAAAAAATGCATTAGTTTGGAAAAAAATCAGTTTATCAAAAACCGCCCAACAAAATCTTCTCAAGTAAATTTTATTTAAATGCTAACATCCACATCAAACTCTAGATACAAAAATGAGATCAAGAAATTTGTCTGGAATTAAATAAAATTGTTTAAATAAAATTGTTTAAATTGAGACTTCACTGTTGGAAAAAACCTTGTGTAAAATTTAAAAGAGCTTATCTTGGCCATTTGTTCATTTTTCATAGTAAGGATCAAAATTTTAAGCATAGATCATACATGATACATCAAACATGAACTCCAAAAATCGTAAATAATAGAAGAAACATAAACCATTCATCAAATCATCACAACACAAATATAAGTTCTTGGCTCAACTAGTGATCCTTGGCTCATATGTTCATGCAAAACTTTTTCTTTTTTTGTGTTCTTGTTTTAAGTTCTTTAAGAATGGAAGGAAGAAGTTGTTTTTGAGCGAAGAAGAGAAGGATTAGGGAATTTTATTGTTTTCACAGATCTTGAAACTAGTAAAAGGACTTAACTCTTAATTCTTCCTTTTCTTCTTCTTGTTCTTGTTCTTCTTCTCTCTCTCTCTCTCTCTCTCTCTCTCTCTCTCTCTCTCTACATAAATATATAAAATTTAGGGAGCACGAAATTTGAAGGGGCAAGAGAGGGAAGGTGGTCTTCTTTTTATAGAAAAAGCATAGAGAATAAAATTACATCATTACCCTTCTTGAATTTTGTAGAGGAAGCTTTGTTAGATTATAGTTAGGAAAATACATACGCATATATATAGCTGGAGACATATATGTATAATTCTTGGCGCCCAAGTTTCTTTATGCCATGTTCCGAATTAATGGGGAATAAGAACTTAAGTTGATGTGATGTTTGGAAGACTTATTTTTGACTTTAGGGTTAAAAACTTGATTATTGAAATTAAAATTTTTAATTTAAGTAAAAATTAATTTGACACATACTCCTATATGGAAAGTATACATCTTATATATGTATACATTTTTTGTACATATATATATACGTCTATGTATATGCATGTTGTAGAGAAGAATTAGTGAAAAAATATATCAGAAACTTTTGTACAAATATAAAGAATTGAGGGAGTTGTGTATATTTATCAAAACTAAGATCTTCAAAAATTTTAAGTGTAATTAAATGAGAATTAAATTATCCTCATGTAAGATGTGCAACCCGTCTTGAATTTAGTGTTTTGGGGGCTAAAAGTGAACTTATTAGAAAGTTTAGGACTAAAAGTGTAATTGGTAAATATTATGGAAGATTAGGTTTTTCAGTGTCAGGGAACTAAAATTAAAATGTTCGAGTACAATGTATAAAATTAATCATGAATTCTAGGGTTATGCAACTAATAGTTCACGTATTAAAAGGGTTAGGTCAAAAGTGCGGCCCGACTTTTAGGTTCCTTATTAATGACGATTAAATAGTTAATTTAACTAGGATTATAAAAAGATGGAGAGAGTATTATAAAAAGGCTTATAAAACTCTAATACAATGATCAAACTAACTTTAAGTCAAAATTTCACATGATTATGAAAGGACTTAAATTAACCAAAAATTTACCACATAATAAATTAAATAATGGTAAATTAATATTAATTTACGAAATTAAAATTTTAAACCTAAAGTTATCAATTTAACTCAATATTAGTAAAAATGTGATAAAAAATATACATCAAGTCACAAAATTATATAAAAGACTTAATTTAACCCAATCACAACAATTAAATAATGCTATAATCAAATTAAATTACAAAAATAAAGTACTAAGTTTAAAATTATTATATTAATTCAATTCCATAAGATGTAAATACATTAAATTAATTTTTGAACCAAATTCTTGAACAATGTAATATAATTATATCACTGAACCTCATATATCACTAAAATACAATAAAATTCAAAAGTTTCCCCAAAATTCTGCTATGGCCAAAATATCTAGCTTAGGGAAGGGAGAGTGTAAAAAAGAAAAAGAAAAGAAAAGAAAAGAAAAGAAAAAGGAAGGAAAAATCTTACCACATGGCATGCATTGGTTATATTTTTTTGGTGAAAACTTGAGTAGTTCTTCTACTAAGCCACCTTTTTTCTATAAAACTAGCTCCCCTCACCTCCCCTCCCCTTGTACGGCAACCACCCTCGCCATACCAGATTTTGTTGCTTCAAAATAGCTAAGCGTTGGTCGTGAGAGCTAAGCTTAGGTGTTCTTGCATCTTCAAGCATTTTTTGCTGATCATTCTCTATTTTCTGCAACTTTCAACAACTCCGGCCCTATTTTAAGGTATAAACAACATTTAAATACATCTATTTCTCTCATTATTGGTCCCTTGACTCAAAAACTTAAGAGCTCAGGATTCTTTCTCAAATCTCAAGAGATGAGGTCTTGAGACCCAAAAATCACCTCTATTTTCTCTTTTCATCCTCCTCTCTCTCTCTCTCTCTCTCTCTCTCTCTTGGTTTGATCCTCAAAGTTGGTGTATAACTCTTATATAAATCATATATAAGAGATATATGGACATGTATAGATAAATCATGGGTCAAATAGCCAAGATCTTGCTTATGCATAAATCTGTCATGAGGCGTTTTTGTGAAAATTTTGAATTTCTTCCATTTTCTTTCGGGGCCTACACTGGAGCTGTGGCTCTAAACTTTTTATTGTAATATCATGTTGATATTCTCTACTTGCATGAGTTTTATTAAAGCCTAGTTTATTTATTTTCATATTTTTAAAATTTGGGTTAAAAAATAGTTAAAAATGCTGTCTGGAAGGACAACTTTGAAGCAACACCATTTTTTGATTTTTGCATGAAACCGGTGAGGATAGTTAGATATCTCTTTTATCTTTCAAACTCCATTTGAATCATTCGAAAAACTTAGAGTGTAGAGAGAGTTATGTTGATTCTCTCAAAAGGTGTCAAATCTGGATACTGTTTGGTTGAGAATTAATTAAACATAACGTATAAAATATTTTTAAGCAAGGTCAAGTCCCAGAATTTCATAACTTAAATATCTACCTCTAAAAAAAAACTAAAATTTTTCCAATAAGAGTAAGTACTTGTTTCTAATTTTTAAAGTCAATTGAAAAACACACTGTCATGCTGAAACATGCACACTTTCTGTCACCCGTTTTTGTTTTTCAAAAATAGAGGCTTTGAGGCAAACTTCAGAAAAAGTTTCTTTACGAAAAGTGTTCCGAACATGCTAAATGAGGTATCTGAAGTGCCGAAATTTTGGGAGTTGTTGAAAATGGTCAAAACTATGAAAATTCAAATGATGATTAGAAAATATTTTAACACCTTGAAAGCAAAATTTTGAAAACTATTTTTTGTTGAAAATGGAGTCGTTACTTGATTTTTGAAAAAAACTACAAAAAACAAAAATGACAACTGATCTTTAAAACGTTAACTAAAGAAAGATGTTCGGGGACTAAGGTATAAATTGAAAAATGTGTTAGGCACCTCGTTTGCTCAACTATAAGATTGACCTCTACTAATCATCATTGGTTCTTAATAGAATTTTTCAAATGCATGCAAATAAAGAAAATGAAAGTAAAGAGAAAACATTTAAAATTAAATATGAAAAATACATAACATACGTATATAGAAAGCCAAAAAAAATAAGTATAAAAAAAAAATCTTAAGTCTTACGGTATGCAATTTCTAACTAAAGGATACATGGAACAAACTTGCATGGTATAATTCAAAATAAAAGAGCAAAAAATAAGCTAAAAGAAAATGTCATAAAACCTAATGTGAAAGGAAGTAAATTATAACGACCCGGTTTGGACCCTAATTGTAAAAACCTGATTGATAATGACTCGTGTAAAGATCTATCCCAAACCGTAGTATTAGCAATGGTTAGCCGACAAAATCTTAAGTCACTCAAAGATCAAAAATCCTAACTCGATTCGAAAAACCCTAAGTTCGATCCTGGAACTCTAAAAAAATTCATAACTCAAGTAAAAAAATCTTAACACCCAGAGAACCTCCCAACACTCTAAATTAAGTAAATAATATGAAATATAAGATTAAAAATCAAGAATTCTCATAATTAAGGTAAAATGACCATTTGCCCATAGTACAGCAAAAAGTCTTAAAAATCTAAATTTTGACACATGGACACCATGAATTAAGGATTTAAGTGCAATTAAGTAGCAAAGGACAAAATAACATCAAAATAACAAAAATACCCCTAAATGGCTGTCTACCTTGGAAGTTGTGCCAAAAAGTAGCTTTTTACTTTTTTTAAGCTTAAAAAGATGAGAAAAGTGTCAAATCAAACATTATGATGGTCAAAGACTTGTTGAACAAGTAATAGATATAATAATATAGTGTTATAGGTCAACAAAACCAAACAAATTATTATTAAAGTTCATACACAACAAAATAAGTCAAAAAGTCATATATTACCAAAATAGCTTAAATTGACTTAAACGACTGCATCTATTTAATCAATTGCTATGAAAACTATGATAATACATGTCAATACTATATTTCTCATAAACATACAAAAATAATAAGTCTCAATAGAAAAAGACACCAAAAAGATACATCAAATTAACTTTTAATGCATTTTCTTGCACAATAGGGGCACGAAAATTGAGACAAACCCTTTGATTGATTGGGGATCAGATTTTTGTCCCCCAAACAGTCACCTAGCTACTTTTAGCTTCCCAAAATCTGAATTCTAGCCTGCAAGAATTAAATCAAGTTAAATCAACCTCAAATCACATTTAATGAAATGAAGTAAAATGGAGGCTTTTGTGTACTTTTTGTCTACCATGTGTTCCCTATCCTTCTCCTATATAAACCAAGCTAAACACCACTCTCTCCCCTTCAAAATTTCGTGCAAGAGAGTGAGGGACTAGACCTTCAATTGTTCTTAAAGTATTCTATGAGTTTGAGGAAGAAGAAAGAAGAAAAGGGAAGCAACCGAGGAGTTTTCGAAAGCTAAGTCCAAATCAATCCTCCATCATCCTATGATCTCTCAAACAAGTAAGCAAAATCTCTAAACCTTATATCTAATATCCCTCAAAATTTTCCTCAACACATCCCTTTAAACACTTCAAGAATCAAGAACCGAAATCAAAACCGAAAAGACGTCGTAGTTGGAATTTATGGGCTGTTTTGATTATGAATGATATGAGATGTTGTTCTATGTTGTTATCTTTGAGTTTGATGATCTCTAAGGGTTCTAGAGTCTTGATATTTAAGTTTGAAACACAAGCATGCAAGGAAATATAACCAAAACTTGATATAACATAAGTAGAGGACCCAAACCCTAACAGGCTTGATTTTCTAGAACTTGGATGTTTCTGTCCTGAGATTTGAAATACCATAACTCAATGTAGAAAATTGATCTAAGCATGATTTTTATGTCCAGAGTTATATTTAGGTGTTATCTTTCATGAAAAATTGGTTTCAACTCATATTCATAATCAGAACTCAAGATATTGCAATTTTATCAAAGTGTGTCATTTTTTGACCAGTCAACACCACGGACTTAGAAACCCTAGTTTAGAATGTGAGCCGAACTTTTTTCAAAACATGTCAGTTGTAGAAAACATGTATATCTATCTACCCACAAAAAATGAGAACAAAATGTTGAGGTTGGATGGGCCAAAACCCCTCTGAAAGTTTCTGTTGGTTTTTAGCCCTCAAGGAACATTCTGTCACATATTTGTATATGGTCCAAAACCCCTATTTTTAGTGATCTATTACAAAGGTAGTCTAAATGAACTTTGTATCTGACATATTGATGTATTGTTTGCCCAAAAATCAGACCTTAAAGCCTGGGGATGATATCCCAAAACCGTTTTAAACCTTCTGTCCAAAACCGGCTCTGCTGAGTTTTGGCGGCTGACAGAACGTATTTTTTAAATTGGCCAAAACGTCTAACTTCTTTCAAACAACTACCCTTAGCTCTAAACATGAAACTTGTAGGGAAGTTGTTAAAATAGAACATACTAAAAAATGGACTCATTAGGACTTCATTTGGTACCCCAAAACCGAGAACAATAGAAGCTAGTTTTTGGTAAAAATCTGGAGTAAATGCTGAACCTTTTTTGCTTAGAATGAAATGTTCACCCATTAAACTTAGGTTTTGGCCTTAGTGATAAACATAAGAGTTGCAATAAATATTTTTATCTAAATGGTGTTTAAAAAAATCATAACTTGATTCCAAGTCTAAATGCCCCAAAACCTCGTCGACCCCTTTAATTTAATACTTAATTTTGGCCTTAAAATTTGCTATGTGTATGTTTGAATACTTTCTATTGTGAGACCCGAGTTTGTATTTTGATCGATTTGAATTAGTTGGTTAGTATTTTTAAGTAAATGTACGATGATTACAACTCATACTATCATGTTGAATCACATCTTGAGAATTGTAGCTTGTACTCTACATACTTGTACCTTATGCTTTGCAAATTGTACCATGAACTTTGCTACGCTAGTTGATGCCATGCTATAGGTTGTTGTACTTCAGATCCATATTTTACATTATGAGCATTGTCACTTGCATCTTAGCATATTGAAGTCCATTTATGTAAACCGTTGTTGGGATGGGTTATTGTCTTTCTTGGTTCTAAGTCTAGGGCGTCCCTGGTTGCCATTTTGAAATGATTTTGGCTCATACACCCTGGGTGCGTCCCCGGTGTTTGAAATAGTTTATCATGAAAATTGTTGGGCACCATGGGTTCGTCGCTAACATTCTGGTTTTGGTGGTTTAGACTTTGGAGTTGACACGAGCGAAGGCATCATACTTCTTAAGGTGGGAGCGTTTAGGTGCGTCCCAAACCCCACGCCATTGCTTTGCAACGAGGAGTAGTGATGGCTTTGGTATATAATTTATCTATAATCATACTTTTTAAGGTGGGAGCGTTTAGGTGCGTCCCAAACCCCACGCCATTGCTTCGCAACGAGCAGTAGTGATGGCTCTAGTGTACAATTTATCCATAAAGCCTGTTCCTTCGAATTTTTCCTGGTGTAAAATTCCTGTTATGATCCTGGTATTTGTCGGGTTGGGCAATTGCATTGCATACACGGCATTTCATACGCATGTTATTGACTTATATGTTACCCTGCTATAAATTTTTCTGTTTTCTTGACTTTAAATTTATTGAGTTAGTGTTAAATGATATGTGTTGTAAAATATTTTGTGCCGTGAGATTAGTTAGAAGGTTAGAATATTTTGCTTCTGGGCTTTACCTCATCGCATTCGTGCCACAGGTGAGGAGGAGGAATTCTTCGAGGAAGTTGCTCCCGGTGAAGAGGAAGGTTTCGAAGAACAAGGCGAGTGACAGGAGCCAGCATACCCTGACAATACTAGCTGAAAGGCGTAGTGTTCACCCTTTTTGAGGATTGTTCTTTCTTTTGTTTTTGTTCAGTTTCCATGGGCTTAGCGTACCTTTTGTTGAATTTTTAGAAAAACTGTAACCGCTATGTATTTGAACAGTTTAGAACTCTTAATGATGCAATATATATGATACGTAAATATGAATAAATGGTTAGAATATTCTTTTTTATTTACATTTATGTATGTCCCAACGTGTCCGGAGGACGGGGCGCCACATAAATAAAACATGCCTATTATTAACATAAACTAGATTAGCATTGCCATGATTATTGTTACCAAAAATAAATGTTAAACCAAAATAAAAAAGTGTACAAAATTCTATACTCAAAAGTTTAATGATAAAGAAAAAAAAACAAGTAACAAGAATTTTATGTGATTTTTTTATTTATACAAGAGAAGATTTAAAGAGTTAACTAAAATAAGATAAAGTAAAAGAATATCTACAAAGAAGATTTAATCAAAAAATTTTAAAAGAAAACTAAATTAAACTATTTAACTAAAGATCTAACTATTTTATATTTTTAAAACAAAAGAGAAAAAAATAAAAAAAAATAAAAGAAATGAAATAGACAAAGAAGTTTTAACTAATATTAAAAGGGAAAATTACACTAGCATTTAAAAAGGTAAAAAAACTAGTATAAAAGACTTTTTGTGATTTTTTAGATTAACAAAATAAAAGAAAGGAAAAATACAATAAATGCTATGAAAGAAAAATAAAGCTATAAAAAAAATAAAAAAGAAGATGGAACATTACAAGAAAAGTAAAGCTAGTAATAAAAGAAAAAGAAAAAAAAAATGTTAGGAAAGAAAATTACACTAATATTGAAAGAAAAGAAAAATAAATGCTTGTAAAAGAACATTAAATTATTGTTAAAAGAAAAAGAACATTATACTAATATTACAAGAAAAGAAAAGAAAAAAAATAGAATGCTAGTGTTAAATTAAAGATTAACTAGTATTAAATTAAAGAAAATAAAAAGAAATGGAACATTAAGAAGGGAAATAAAACTACCATAAAAAGAAAAAAAAGAAAAGGAAAATGAAATATATTAATAAAGGAAATTAAACTAATATTAAAAGAAAAGAAAAAAAAATAAAAAATAAAAGCTAGTAATGGAATATTAAACTAATGCTAATGGAGGAACATTAAAGCTAATGCTAGAAAGAAAGAAAAGACAAAGAAAATAGTACATTAAGAAGAAAAAAAACTAAAAGAAAGATGAAAAATAAAATATGGGTGTGATATTGACAATTACAACCATATATATGTAAATACTTATATTATAATAATAGCAATATCGTTAGTTGTATTATTAAATTATATTAGCACTATTTAAAGTATTTTAGTGCAAGTGTGCACTATATGAAACAAACAAGTTAAATAAACTAAAACTTGAATTCAAATATCAATACAGCAACTATATAAGCGATGCAGGAATGTAATCAAAATGAAACGATCAAATTAATCCGGTCACTCTAAAGAGGTAGAAAATAGAGTTAGAAGGACCGAGGATCCAACCAAAATACCTGGATCGCTAAAGAATCCTCGAGTCGGAGAGTGGTGATGGGTAACTCGGTCCTCAGGTAATGATCCAAACTAGGGTTTCAGACCTTCGGTATCAGGGGTTCGACTCTCAGTACTTCGGCAGGGATTTGGCGTTGGGGCTCGGAATTGCTCTGCGACTCGACAGAGCTTCTCTCTCTAAATTTCTATTCTGAAAACGTACCAAGGGTTACGGTATTTATAGAATTCTTCAGCCAATGAGATGCTGACATGTTCTGGGACACGTCAGGGTTTTTGGAGTTGGCGGTCGCCAGATCTAGAGTTAGCGGTCGCCACTTTTGAAAAGGTTCCAAGAGATTCTATTATCGGTCGCCACAATATGAGTTGGCGGTCGCCACTTTGGCTAGGGTTTCCAAAAAGTTCTATTAGCGGTCGCCACAATGAATGGAACTTTCCAAAAGGTTCTATTGACGGTCGCCATATTGGAGTTGGTGGTTCAATATAATTTCATTGGTTTGAAGATTCTGATCATTAGGTTTAAATACTAAGCTTTGATCATTTTTTTAGGATTGAACTGAGATACCATTCCAATTGTTTTCATCATCGAATTCTCCTAAGATTAGGCGGGGTCAAATTGGGGTGTCAACAGTATCTACCAATTCTTAGATTTTTTTTATGAAGATGTAATATTTTTAAAACCCTTAAAACAGAAGCGAAGATCAAAATCTTGAATGTGAATATTGTGGGCTTATGTGTTTAACTCACCCCATTAATGTCCTATGATTATACTATGCCTTGTTTGGATGATTGTGATGCATGGTATTGAGTTTAACATATTTACAGGATTAGTGACGATATATTTGATTAAAATGTAAACTTAGTTAAATTTAATTGCTTCATTAATGTGTTTTTTTTGAGTAATTAAATGTAACATAAAAGAAAAAGAAAAAATAATTACATGATTACAAGGAGCATACTCTGAAAAATTACATAAGTACCACTAGGAGCCTACGTTCTACACATATTCAACAAAGAAAACCAAACCCCCGCTCTAAGCAAGGGAAAGCCAACAACAAAGCATATTCCACGCACAACCCACGTGGATAAGAAAAAAACTTACATACAAGTCGGCGCACTACCCGTACAGATAGGAAAGCATCAGCATACAAACAGAGGATAAAACCAATAATCATGCCAAAAAAACTAAAAAACTCCTAATTCCTACTGAATATTGGCTCCCGCAAAGGGTAATAGGCTCCAAAATTCAAACAAGAACAAGAGAAAATAAGATATCCAGCAAGTAGAACTAGTCATCCAAACCCAAAAGTACTTAAAACCTGCTGAAACTTGGCTCCTCGAAAGGCTCCAACCCTCAGTCACCAAACTCTCCTTAGAAGTCCTACCAAAGATCCTGTATAAAGCTGAGAGAATAACCAACCTCAAAAGCTCAGGAGGTCAAAGGAGGCTGGTCCTCTAACCACAACGCTAGGAAGCAGGAGAAAGGACAGCCCCAAGGGAACCTCAGCTCGGAGAAGAGGCCAGCACCATACCAACTCTGCCATCGGACCCAACTTCGCACCCTAACCAAACTGAAAACCAACCTAGATAATTAATCTGTTCTATATGCCTAAATATGTTAACATAGACTTTATATTTAATTTCATATGTTAATAATCATGTACTTGGCATGAGGTTTCTTTTATAAGTTGAAATTATATTTTTAGCATATTATCATATATTTCACCTCATTGGATCGGAAAATACAGGATTCACTAAAATTTCAAGAAAATGAGAAAATTGAACCTTAGGGTTGTGATGTGTTCCAAAAGTTTTGTATTGTGATATCGGGACGGTTCCCCTCAGCTGTAGGCATGGTTATTTCAGGGCGGTTCCCCGGGTGTTATATGCACTGTTATATGAAAATCTGGCGAAGGATGGATTGAGTGGTGAAATAATAGGAGTTAAAAATATCGCGATCCTACACTAGACCTTGACTTTAGATCCAATGGTCAGACCGTGTCGATAATGTGATTTTTCACCCCTTGTCGTCAGTGATAACCCGGTTGGACACTTAATTCGACTACGTAGTCATTCCACGGCTGAAGGAACGCCTATAATCGGTCGGTAGACTTGGTCTGTGTGGTTGGGATCAGGCTTAGGATTATTTACCTTGGTTAGGAAAGCCTAGAATAACTTAAGGTTTAAATTCGAATTAGTAATTAAATCCATGCATCATTTTGCCATATCCCATGTCATAAACATTCTTGTTATTATGTGACTTGCAACATAAAAAACATTTGTATATTTATTGTAACGACCCGATTTGAACTCTAGTTGTAACAACTTGATTTATAATTACTCATGTAAAGACCTAGTCTAAATTGTAGTATTAGCAACGGTTAGCCGACAAAATCTTAAGTCACTGAAAGATCAAAAACCCTAACTCTTATAAAAAACTCTAAGTTTGATCCTGAAACCCTAAAAAGATTCAAAACTCAAGAAATAAAATCTTAACACCTGGAGAATCTCCCAACATTCTAAATTAAGTAAATAATGTGAAATATAAGATTAAAAATCAAGAATTCTCATAATTAAGGTAAAATGACCATTTTACCCCTAGTACGGTAAACAATCTTAAACATCTAAATTTTGACACATGGGCACCCTAAATCAAGAATTTAAGTGCAATTAAGTAGAAAATGTCAAAATAACATCAAAATAACAAAAATAGCTCTTAGTGGCTTTTCACCTTGGAAGTTGTGCCAAAAAAGTAGCTTTTTATTTTTCTTTAAGCTTAAAAAGATGATAAAAGTATCAAATCAAGCATTATGATGATCCAAAATTTCTTAAACAAATAATATACATAATAATATGGTATTATAGGCTAACAAAAGCAAACAAACTATTATTAAAGTTCATGCACAGTAAAATTAGTCAAAATGTCATATTTTGTAAAACTAGCTTAATTTGACTTAAAATACTACATTTATTTAATCAATTGCTATGAAAATTATGATAATTCATGGGAATACTAAATTTATTATAAACATACTAAAACAATAGGTCTCAGTAGGAAAAGATACCAAAAAGATACATCAAATTAACTTTTAAAATATTTTCTTGCACAAAATGGAACATAATCCAATGCAAAACCCCTTGATTGATGTGGGATCAAATTTTTGTCCCCCCAAACTGACCCTAGCTATAATCCCTCAACCAAAATATGGTGTATCTTTGTCAAAACTATCACCATGTCAAATCAACCCATGTGATTTGGAAGAAGAAAGGACTTAAAATTTAATTTTTGGTTCCCTAGTCTTTTCCTATATAAACCAAGCCAAGCACCACTTTCCCCCTTCATTATTTTTGTCCAAGAGAGGAGAGAGACTAGATTTGAGTGTTCTTGAGGTGTTCCACAAGTTTGAGAGAGAAAGGAGGGAGAAGAAAAGAAGAAAGAAGGAGAGAGACCAAATTTGAGTGTTCTTGAGGAGTTCCACAAGTTTGACAGAGAAAGGAGGGAGAAGAAAAGAAGAAAGGAAGAAAGGAAGGAGAAATCAAGGAGAGGAGTTTTTCTAAAAACTATGTCCTTTCATACTACCATCCTTTAAGCCATCGAACAAGTAAGTAAAATCTCTAAACCTTATATCTAATATCCCTCAACTCATCTCTTTAAACTCTTTAAAAATCGAGAACCGAAAATAAACCGAAAATGCGTCGTAGTAACGAAATAGGGGCTGTTGTGTTCTTGAATTATATGATATGTGTTTGTGTGTTGTTATTTTTGAGTTTGATGGCCTAGAAGTGTGCTGAAACCTTGATATTAATGTCTAAAACACAAGCATGCAAATAAATAGAACAAACACTTGACATATCATAAGTAGGAGACTTGGACCCTAAGAGACTTGATTTTTGAGAACATAGATGTTTCTACCCTGCAATTTTGAACACCATAACTCAACACAGAAAATTGATATAAGCATGTTCTTTTTGTTCAGATTTATATTTTTGTGTTATCTTTCATCCAAAGTTGGTTTCAACTCATTTGAATAAGTAGAACTCGAGATACTGCAATTTTACCAAAGTGTGTCGTTTTTTAACCAGTCAAAACTACTGACCTAAACACCTTAGTTTACAATGAGATCTGAATTTTAGTCAAAACATAGAAATTTTAGATAACATGTATATCTATCTATCCACCAAATATGAGCACAAAATATTGAGTTTTGATAGGTCAAAACAACTTTGAAAGTCTCTGTTGAGTTTCTTTCCTCAAAGGACACTTTGTCACATATTTTTGTGTAGCCCAAAACCCATGTTTTTAGTGACCTATTCCAAACGTGGTCTACGTGAACATTGTAGCAAACATATCGAACTACATTTTTTCCAAAAACCAGACCTTAAAGCCTCGAAATGATCCCGCAATACAGTTTGAAACCCTCTGTCCAAAACCGGCTCTGCTGAGTTTTGGCGGCTGAAAAAACCTATTTCTTAAAATAGCCAACAAGTCTAACTTGTTCCAAACAACTATTCTTATATTTAAACATGAAACTTGTAGGGGATATGTTGAACTAGAACATGCTCGAAAATGGGCTCATTTGGACTTAATCTGATACCCCAAAATCGAGACCAACAGATGCATATTGTTGGTAAAATCTTGAGAAAAGTGCTGAACCGTTTTTACTTAGGATGTTTGTTCATCCATTTTTCTTAGGTTTTGGTCTTAGTGATAAACATAAGAGTTGTAGTAACTATTTTTATCTAAATGGTGTTTTAAAATCATAACTTGATTCCAAGTCTAGATACCCCAAAACCTTGTCGTCCCTTTTAATTTAATACTCGATTTTTTGCCTTAAAAGTTGCTATGTGTATGTTTGAATACTTTCTATCGTGAAACCTGAGTTTGTGTTTTGATCGATTTGAATTAATTGATTAGTGTTTTTAAGTAAATGTACGATGATTAGAACTTCTGTCAACAAGTTTTGAATTATATAATGAGAATTGTAGCTTGTGCTTCACAACTTGTACCTTATGCTTTGCGAGTTGTACCTTGAACTTTGCTATGCTAGTTGATGCCATGCTATAGGTTATTGTACTTCATATCCATATTTCCCATCATGGGCATTGTCAGTTGCATCTTGGCATATTGGAGTTCATCTGTGTAAACCATTGTTGGGATGTGTTTTTGTCCTTCTTGGCTCTAAGTTTAGGGCGTCCCTAGTTGCCATTTTGAAATGGTTTTGGCTTATACACCCTGGGTGCGTCCCTGGTGTTTGAAATGGTTTTGGTTATACACCATGGGTGCGTCCCCAGTGTTTGAAATGGTTTTGGCTTATACACCCTGGGTGCGTCCCCGGTGTTTGAAATGGTTTATCATGAAAATTGTTGGGCACCATGGGCTCCTCATTAGCATTCTGGTTTAGGTGGTTTGGACTTTGGAGTTGACACTGTGCGAAGGCTTAAGGTGGAAGAGTTTAGGTGCGTCCCAAACCCACGTCGTTGCAAATTTCGCAATAAAACAGTTGTGGCATGTAGCCAAGCGAAGGATTTACTATTCGCAACGAGGAGTAGTGATGGCTTTGGTGTTCAATTTATCCATAAAGTCTACTCTAGTAATTTTTCGATGTGGAATTCCTGTTATGATCTGGGTGTTTGTCGGGTTGGGCAATTGCATTGCATATGCGGCATTTCATGTGCATGTTATTGACTTATATGTTACCCTATAATAAATTTTTCTATCTTCTCAACTTTAAATTGTACTGGCTATTATATAATATGCGTTGTAGTAAATTTTGTGTTGTGAGATTAGTTAGAAGGTTAGAGTATTTTTCTTCCGGACTCTGACTCGTGACATTCGTGCCATAGGTGAGGAGGAGGAATTCTTCGAGGAAGTTACCCCCGGTGAAGAGAAAGGTTTCGAAGAAAAAGGCGAGTGGCAGAAGCCAGCAAACCCCGACAATACTAGCTGAAAGACGTAGTGTTCACCCTTTTTGTATATTGTTCTTTTTTTTTTGTTCAGTTTCCACGGGTTTTGTTGAATTTTTAGTGAAATTGTAATCGCAATGTATTTGAAATAGTCCATAACTCTTAATGATGTAATATTTATGATACATAAATATGAATGAATGGCTAGAATATTCTCTTTTATTTATATTTATGTATGTCCCGACGTGGCCGGAGGACGACGTGTCACAAATGGTATCAGAGCCTAGGTTCAACCCTTACCCATGCGACCGTGACCTAGGTGTAGAAGAATTTCATGTCCCTGAGTCCTGTAAAGTTATATATACTAACACTTCTATACTTTATAAGAACTAAAATTTGCTGCGTCTAAGTCTTATAGCAAGTCTTGTTAGGACATTACCAGGATCAGAAGTAGCAGGGAATCTACATGTGAAGGACGAATAAGGGCATCGAGATCGGAAACCGAAGATTCATGGAACGAGTTATCTTATTTAAAGGGGGTAGACAGAAGTACACACTAGGAGAAATTTTAGATATTACCTTAAGAGCCACCGTTAGAACCCCATAACTCTATCCCTAGGAGTTCCTTTCTCAAGCCTTTATGTCAACTCTCGTACCCGATTGAAGCCCTTTGCGTGCCTTCCTTTCTAATAACAATGGTTTCGAATGTTCGACATTGGTGAAAACTTTTGCCTTCATTCAGTTCTCTCGATCTTGATACCACGCTTTTGTGCAATAATTTCGTGGATTCTTAGTTTACTCTTGAAATCCCAACTGGGAAGTCGATTTGGATGCTTGAATTGAAGTATGTTAGGTTGATGAAACTTCATGACAAATATCTAGTTTGGCTACGCATTGCTTAAACATATCTTTTGTCAAGATCTGATGTTGCACAGATTGGTCCCGAGAACATCCCTTTTGTAATCTTCGTTAATTGTTCAGCTCTTATATCCAATGCATCTGAGCCTCAACCGACCTCTCTATTTGGGTCAACAATGATTGCCTTAGCCTTGATCCCTTACCCCAATCCAACCATATCTTTTGTCATGTTTATTTTACCCTAAAATGACTAACCGCTTGAGAAAACGATCTAGTCATTGAAAGAGACATTCAAACCTTACGTACCAGCATGTCAAGAACAAATGGCAGAAGCTAAGAGGAATGGAGTAACACTTGGAAAGACTAGATGAAAAATGAAAATATATGACTACAAATCTATGAGATTTTACATCAACGTACGTTCCTTACTATACTCAATCGAGACCCGCATCTCACCTTCAAATTGATGGGCGATTCAAATGCATGATTTCGAACCATCAAGGGCATGTTAAGGGTCTACGTAGTGGGATTTGAAAAGATAGCCAAGGAATATATTTACCTTTGGTCAGAACCCACCTACAACAGTAGCTCTCGAGCCAGCTTTTGAAACTATATTAAGCTTTGTGTAGAAACAATGCTGCGAGTTATCAATGTGCTAAATAGAAATAAAAGGGACTAATAGATGGCGGGACAAGGATAGAACCATGGACGCTCAGTAAAAGTATGTGGGACTAGGGTGGAAGTGGACGTCCCACTCCTAGCACAAATCTTGCAAGACTTAGTAGTCAATTTGGATCTGTCACAGGGAAAGACACCCCCGATGGGATCATGGTACTTATCGGACCTAAGGGTACAGAATATCCCAGCACCTGAGAAGAGAAATTTTTCCCGAACAACTAAGGTTTGGATCTAGGCAACAAAACAACGGCAAACAACAGTAAGAGCTTGTTATAAGTACAACCAACCTGGGCATAAGATGGCTTATAGCTTGCTAAAAAGTGGAGAGGACAATCGAGGAGTGGTCTTGTGCTGCTATCGATTTGCGAAGTCTAAGTGAGTTTTCAAATTAAGGGAGAAGACCCTTGTGTCATTAAAACCTTCCGTAAACAGTTTGTTCTTATCCTTATGCTTATAAGTTGGACTCCTGTATCAAGCCCTAAGTCACAATTTTTCTACGAAAGGGAGAAGCATGGAGAAACACAGACGGAGCATTATTTAACTCGAACCAGTATATTGAGGCACAACAAGAAGAATCTCCGCAAATGGGACCGATAGAACCTGACCCAACCGCTATGATGTTGGAGGCGATCGCAAGACTAACCGAACAGAACACAAGTTGGATCACAATGCAAGCTAAGAGGAACAGTAACTCCATGATCAAACAATTTAAGGACCCGAGTGCAAAAGAGTTCACCAGAACACTTAGCCCCGCAGAAGCAGAAAATTAGTTGAATGATGTCGTGCGTGTTCTTGATTGGTTGGGGGTAGATGCAGATAATAATATTAACCTCGTAGCATTTATGTTTAAGGGAGATGCATACTACTGGTGGAAAGCCACAGAGATGTTACTGAAGATGTCGGTGCCAGAAGTTAAACTTCTCGTACTCTCGAGAATCACTTGGGATCATTTTGAGAAAGCGTTCGACCACCAGTATAAGCTTATAAACTACAAGTATGAGAAAGCGCAAGAATCCATCGACTTGGAATAAGGAAGAACGATTGTGGAAAAATACGAGATGAAGTTTACAGAGTTGTCACGATATGCCACCCAGCTTATACCTGATGAGGAGACAAGGTGTAGAAAGTTTAAGAATGGACTAAGTTTTCTGGTTAGAACAAGGAAGACGATTCTTGAGAGGAACAACTGTGCAAGATGGGTCAACATAGTGTAAGATGAATTGCAATGTGGACTAGAAGGACCTGTAACTCTTTAGTTAAATAATTTGAGAATTTTGGTGCCAAAGAGTTTGTGGGAACAGTGAGTCCCATTAACGCTGAAAATTGTTTGAGGAGTGGAGTGTGCATTTTAAACAGACTGAGTTGTTCGCGTGGTAGGTTCTTAAGTATCGGTTTGTATTTGTTTGACGTTTAGACTGTGAAACTCTTATGGGGTTCTTGTGGTATCGGTGTGAGTCACAAGAAAATTGCTTTCAAAAACCTTTTGTGATGTAACCCGTTAAGGAAAGCTTGTTTAGATTAGTGCGTAAATGTTGCTTATATGGAGAAGGAATTTTCTCATGAGAATGTGTGGACTCTATGTATGAGAAGTTAAAGGGTGATATAATTCTGTTGTTTCTGGTGGAGTTACATAGCAACTTAGTGTGAGTACGTGCGAGGAATAAGTGTTTGGATGAGGAGAGTGGAAACATAAGTGAGACTATATGAATTCATGGGTATGATTTTTGTAATTGACCTTTAAGTGAATCAAGTGTCTTTGTAAAATGTGGGTAAGATGAAATAATTAAAGTGCGAAAGTGGTTCTTGGTTCAGTTGTGTGGTAGAGAATGTGTGAAGGGATTGAGTGATGGTAATAAGAGATTTTAGAATCAGGAGTTAGTACTATTCGATTAAAGAATTTTAGGGTGGATGGTATGTACATGAAGAAAATATGGGAATGTATATTGTGTTATGACGAGATTGTGATTGGGTTCATATGGGTAAGCATATACCTGGGGAGCATTTAGTCTATGTGGTATGTTTAGCTCTAGTGACTCATTAGGTTCAAGTGACAGTACTAGTCTTGATGGTCATAAGGCTAGAGTGGTTCAACATAAGGTGGTGATGTGATTTCGAGTTAGTAGTCATTAGTTAATCGGGAAGTAGTCTTCGGCGTACGTTTGAATGTGGTAGTGAGCTGATTTTCGGTAGAGTAACAGCCTTTCCAGACAGAAGTGGAGAATATTCAAAATCAGTTTTGGTGGTGGGCTAGTTTAGAGATATATAATTGCTTGTGGAAGTCGTACTTGATGTAAGTTGTGTTTTGGAGCCAACGTGTTCTCAAAGATAGACTTGGGGTCATCATACCACAAATTGAAAGTGCGGGAGTCAGATATACCCAAGACTACCTTTAGGACTCGTTACGAGTATTATGAATGTGTGGTGATGCCTTTTGGGTTAACGAATGCGCCTGCTGTGTTTGTAGACTTAATGGATCAGGTGTTCAGAAGCTTTTTAGACCAATTCGTAATTGTATTGATGAACGACATTCAGATATATTCTCGGAATGAGGAGGAACACAGGGAACATTTGAAGATTCTTTGTAGGTCCTAAGAAAACACAAGTTGTATGCAAAATTTGTTAAGTGTGAGTTGGACCGGGTGGTGCTTTTGGGTCATGTTATATCTGGACAAGGAATTCAAGTGGACCCGACAAAGTAGAAGTAGTAGTTAATGGAAAGAAGCCAACTAACGTGACAGATATACGAAGATTAGGTAGTAATCAGTTTGAGTGCTGAACATATGGGCCCGGGCTATCCACACCCTCAATAAAGAACGAATCAAGTAAACAAGGACACAATTTTGAAGAATGAAAAGACATAATGTTAGTAAATTATCCTCAACCTTCCATATGATATAGTACGAGACGAAATTTCAGGGACAAAATTTGTTTAAGTGGGGTAGTTTGTAACGACCCGGTTCGAACCCTAGTTGTAACAACCTAGTTAATAATGACTCGTGTAAAAACCTAGCCTAAACTATAGTATTAGCAACGGTTAGCTGAAAAAATTTAAGTCACTGAAAGATCAAAAACCCTAACTCGATTCGAAAACTCTAAGTTAGATCCTGAAATCCTAAAAAGATTCAAAACTCAAGCAACAAAATCTCAACACTCGGAGAACCTCCCAACATTCTAAATTAAATAAATAACATGAAATATAAGATTAAAAATTAAGAATTCTCATAATTAAGGTAAAATGACCATTTTGCCCCTAGTACAGTAAAAAGTCTTAAAATTCTAAATTTTGACACATAGTTACTCTAAATTAAATATTTAAGTGAAATTAAGTAGCAAAGGACAAAATAACATCAAGATGACAAAAATACCCTTTAGTGGCTGTCCACCTTAGAAGTCGTGCCAAAAAAGTAGGTTTTTACTTTTCTTTAAGCCTAAAAAGATGAGAAAAGTGTCAAATCAAGTATTATGATGATTCAAGACTTGTTGAACAAGTAATATATATAATAATATGATATTATAGGATAACAAAAGCAAACAAACTATTATTAAAGTCCATACACACTAAAATAAGTCAAAATGCTATATTTTGTCAAACTAGCTTAATTTGACTTAAAAGACTACATTTATTTAATTAATTGATATGAAAACTATGATAATTCATAAGAATACTAAATTTATCATAAACATACTAAAATAATAGGTCTCAGTAGGAAAAGATACCAAAAGATACATTAAATTAACTTTTAAAGTATTTTCTTGCATAAAAGGGAATACAAACCAATGCAAAACCCCTTGATTAATGTGGGGTCAGATTTTTATCCCCCCAAACTGAACCTAGCTATAATCCCTCAACCCAAATCTGGTGTATCTCTCTCAAATCTATCACCATGTCGAATCAACCCATGTGATTTGGAAGAAGAAATGACTTAAAATTTAATTTTTGGTTCCCTAGTCTTTCCCTATATAAACCAAGCCAAACACCACTTTCCCCCTTCATTATTTTCGTCCAAGAGAGGAGAGAGACCAGATTTGAGTGTTCTTGAGATGTTCCCCAAGTTTGAGAGAGAAAGGAGGGAGAAGAAAAGAAGAAAGGAAGAAAGGAAGGAGAAATCAATGAGAGAAGTTTTTCTAAAACTATGTCCTTCCATACTACCATCCTTTGAGCCCTCAAACAAGTAAGTAAAATCTCTAAACCTTATATCTAATATCTCTCAACTCATCTCTTTAAACACTTTAAAAATCGAGAACCGAAAATAGATCGAAAAGGCGTCGTAATAACAAAATAGGGGCTGTTGTGTTCTTGAATTATATGATATGTGTTTGTGTGTTGTTATTTTTGAGTTTGATGGCCTAGAAGTGTGCTTAAACCTTGATATCAATGTCTAAAAAACAAACATGCAAAGAAATAAAACAAAAACTTGACATATCATAAGTAGAAGACTTGGACCCTAAGAGACTTGATTTTTGAGAACATAGATGTTTCTGTCTTAAAGTTTTGAACACCATAACTCAACGTAGAAAATTGATATAAGCATGTTATTTATGTTTCAATTTATATTTTTATGTTATCTTTCATCCAAAGTTGGTTTCAACTCATTTGAATAAGTAGAACTTGAGATATTACAATTTTACCAAAGTGTGTTGTTTTCCAACCAGTCAACACTACCGACCTAAAACCCTTTGTTTATAATGAGATCTAAACTTTGGCCAAAACATAGAAGTTGTAGATAACATGTATATATATCTATCCACCAAACATGAGCACAAAATATTGAGTTTTGATAGGTCAAAACCACTTTGAAAGTCTCTATTGAGTTTCTTCCCTCAAAGGGCACTTTGTCACATATTTTCGTGTAGCACAAAACCCATGTTTTTAGTGACATATTCCAAAAGTGGTCTACATGAACATTGTAGCTAACGTATCGAACTACATTCTGTCCAAAAATTAGACCTTAAAGCCTCGAAATGTTACCCCAATACCATTTGAAATCCTCTGTCCAAAACTGGCTCTGCTGAGTTTTGGCGGCTGAAAAAACCTATTTCTTAAAATAGCCAACAAGTCTAACTTGTTCCAAAAAACTATGCTTAGCTTTAAACATGAAACTTATAAGGGACATGTTGAACTAGAACATGCTCAAAAATGGGCTTATTTAGACTTGATCTAATTCCCCAAAATCGAGACCAACAGAGGCATATTGTTGATAAAAACTTGAGAAAAGTGCTAAACCGTTTTTACTTAGGATGTTTGTTCATCCATTTTTCTTAGGTTTTGGTCTTAGTGATAAACATAAAAGTTGTAGTAAATATTTTTATCTAAATGGTGTTTAAAAATCATAACTTGATTCCAAGTCTAGATGCTTTAAAATCTTATCGACCCTTTTAATTTAATACTCGATATTTGGCCTTAAAAGTTGCTATGTGTATGTTTGAATACTTTCTGTCGTGAGACCCGAGTTTGTGTTTTGATTGATTTGAATCAGTTGATTAGTGTTCTTAAGTAAATGTATGATGATTAGAACTCATGTCAATAAGTTTTGAATCATATCTTGAGAATTGTAGCTTCTGCTTCACATACTTGTACCTTATGCTTTGCGAGTTATACCCTGAACTTTGCTATGCTAGTTGATGCCATGCTATAGGTTGTTGTACTTGAGATCCTTATTTCACATCATGGACATTGTTACTTGCATCTTGGCATAATGGAGTCCATCTGTATAAATCGTTGTTGGGATGTGTTATTGTCCTTCTTAGTTCTAAGTTTAGGGCGTCCCTATTTGCCATTTTGAAATGGTTTTGGCATATACACCTTGGGTGCGTCCCCGGTGTTTAAAATAATTTTTCCTATACACCCTGGGTGCTCCCCGGTGTTTGAAATAGTTTTTCTTATACACCCTGGATGCGTCCCCGGTGTTTGAAATAGTTTTGACTTCTACACCCTAGGTGCGTCCCAGGTGTTTGAAATGGTTTATCATGAAAATTGTTGGGCGCCATGGGTTCATCGCTACCATTCTGATTTTGGTGGTTTGGACTTTGGAGTTGACACTGTGCGAAGGCATCATACTTCTTAAGGTGGGAGCGTTTAAGTGCGTCCCAAACCCCACGTCGTTGCAAATTTAGCAGTAAAACAGTTGTGGCATGTAGCCTGGAGAAGGATTTACTATTCGCAATGAGGAGTAGTGATGGATTTGGTGTTCAATTTATCCATAAAGTCTACTCTGGTAATTTTTCAGTGTAGAATTCCTGTTACGATCTGGGTGTTTGTCGGGTTGGGCAATTGCATTGCATACGCAGCATTTCATGCACATGTTATTGACTTATCTGTTACCCTGTTATAAATTTATCTATCTCCTCAACTTTAAATTATACTAGGTGTTATATGATATGCGTTATGGTGAATTTTGTATTGTGAGATTAGTTAGAAGGTTAGAGTGTTTTTTTTCTAGACTCTGACTCATGGCATTCGTGCCACGGGTGAGGAGGAGGAGGAATTCTTCGAGGAAGTTGCCCCCGGTGGAGAGAAAGGTTTCAAAGAACAAGGCGAGTGGCAGAAGCCAGCAAACCCCGATAATACTAGCTGAAAGACGCAGTGTTCACCTTTTTTGTGTATTGTTCTTTCTTTTGTTTTTGTTCAGTTTCCAGTGATTTTGTTGAATTTTTAGTGAAATTGTAATCGTTATGTATTTGAAACAGTTCAGAACTCTTAATGATGCAATATTTATGATACGTAAATATAAATGAATGACTAGAATATTCTCTTTTATTTATATTTATATATGTCCCGACGTGCTCGGAGGATGGAGCATCACATCTATGTTGTTTTATCTAGGCATTAGCTTATGACGTTTTATGCCAGGTCTTGAGGAGCCTGAGGCACTGAACAGTGACGCATTTGACGAAAAAATAGAGCCTTAGCTCCCGTGAGCAGGAGTCTCACCTACCTGCACCAGTCGACCCCTAATATTATCCATTTTGTGACCATAGCAAGTGTTGCTTGTTTTCTTTTGTTATGTCTCAAAAACACATTTTATTTGGGTATGTAATTATAATATTACTCTACTTTACTTCTTTTGGCATGTCTGGATAATATCGCTATTTAAATTTTTGCATCTTTATAAGTTATTGTCGCCTAGATGTTTTCGAGATTCGGGGCATCACAACGAATATGAAATTATGGGATACAACAAAGAAGTTAAGAAGATCTTGTAAAAATCATTAAATTAATTGGGGATTAGCTTAAATTTGTAGCTAAGGAAAGCACGATTATATGTCTAAACAATGATCCATAATAAGAACCTTTCAGGATCTCTCTCACTCTCTCTCTCTCTTTCTCTCTCATTTGGACCTTTCTTTAGTTTGGATCTACCAATTTCAGTTTGGACTCAAAAGCTTTTTGGTTAGGTTGGTCCTTCTCAAGAAAATTTTTGGTTCAAGAATTTGTTCCTTAGGCTTGAGACACAATTCAATTCCTTAACTTGAGTTTTAAATTCGAATATCTATATTATTCTCTATTTATTTGATGACCTAAAATTCGGGTATTTATAGTTTTTGTGCACACTTAAAAAATCGTCCTTTTTCATGCGCCATGATAATTTTATACATTTTGTGCAAAATTAAGACATGCCTACATAATTGTACATTTCATGCAAAAATTGGTTTCACCCCCCAAATCACATGTTTTTGTGCAACACAAAAACTTTGTTCATAAAATTGTAAGCAGTTTTGTCCGTGCGTTTGTTTTTTAACGAAAAAAAGCAAAATACCATCCTTTTTGTTTTGTACAAAAACGTGATTTGTCCACAAAATTGTACTTTTTCGTGCACCACGATGACTTCATATAATTTTATGCACAAAAAAAAATACTCACAAAACATTTGTTTTTGTCCACCATGATAATCTTATGCACTTTGTTTTTGCAAAATTAAGACATGCCTACCTAATTGTATATATTCATGCAAAAACTAGTTGCACCCCTAAAATCACGTGTTTTTTGTAGCACGATAAGTTTGTGCATTTTTATGCATAAACTTTTACACGATTTAAATGGGCGCGTTTGTTTTCAAACGAAAACGCATAAAATCATTTTTTTTATTTTGTATAGAAATTCGATGCATTCATAAAATTGTTCATTTTCGTGCAAAAAAGATAATCCATTTCAAAAATCATACACGAAAATTCTTTTCATGTGACATGATAATTTTATCCATTTATATGTCAAACTGAGACATACCTACGGAATTGTACATTTTCCTACAAATGCTAGTTGCACTCCCCAAATCATGTTTTTGTGTAGCGCAATAAATATAAGGGTTTTCATGCTTAAAATTTTAAGTGGTTTTGTGGACGCATTTGTTTCCGAATGAAAATGCAAAATATCATCTTCTTTTTATTTTTTGTACAAAAACGTGATTTGTCGAAAAAATTGTTCATTTTCGTGCTCTACAACGACTTTATGCGTTTTCATGCAAAAAATAAATACACTCCAAAATTTATTTATTTTCATGCACCATGATAGTTTCCATTTTGTGCCAAATTGAGACATACCTTCATAATTGTACATTTTCGTGCAAAAACTAATTGTACCTCCAAAATCACAAATTTTTGTGCACGATAATTTTATACATTTTCATGCATAAAATCTTACTCGATTTAATAGCTTCGTTTACAGACATGATCCTTAATGGCCTTCATGTCCAAAGACTTAAACTCCATCCCCAACATCAATGCACTTGTCCTAGATCCATTTTCTTCTAGAATTAATAGATTTAAAGAATAATTTCTGTTTTGATCTCCGAAATTTGGTCAATGTATACTTTTTCAAGCAATTTTCCATCTTTTTGAAAATGAGAAAAATCTATTTTAAATTTTTTAAAATAAACTATATTCAATATGAATCTTAATTCATAATCCACCTTGATTTATATTTCACGAGATGTAGGTTCGAAATACATATATGTTGCTAAAAACATATATATAAGAAAAGTTATAAAATCTCAAAATTTAAAATACAAACCTAACCATCAATGCAACCTCATGGGTCCATTTAAAAAGAAAAATGTTTAAACACACACACACACACACACACACACACATATATATATATATATATATATATATATATATATATATATGAAATCTTAACAACATATAAGCCACATCTTAAAATTATGTGTATAAGTATTTAAAAAATATAAGTTAATGGAATAGTTAAAAAGTGAAACAATAATTCTCTTCAAAAAATTTAAAAACCAAAAAAAAGAATTAAAAAAAACTCCAGAGTTCAAATAAAACGAAACAAAAAGTGGTTTCCAAAGCAAGGAACAGATATGGAAAAAAAAAAACAGATATAACCGTGTATGGATCTCATACAGATGGATACATAACATCAACCAAAAGGCAAAAGCATGCACTCCAAGAAGGGGCAATACTGTAATATTCTCATGCTCGTCATCCAATCATATCATAAAATCAAAACATGGGATAATGCTGAAACAGCTTTGAGGCGTCACCAGCCACCACGACCACCACCCCTACCACTGCTTCCAGACCATTCACCTTTATCAGCTTGTTGCGACACGGAACTTCCCTTGGTGCCACCCCAACCAGAATTTCCCGCGTTGGCATCGACATCACCAGAAACAGTGCCACTACCAGTGCCACTACTACTTCCCTTTCCCCAGCTGCAGACACCGCTGTTGCTGTTGCCGCTGCCCCAGCCAGACTTTCCAGCACTGCCATCATCATCGTCTGAACCAGTGCCACCACTGCTTCCCTTCCCCTTCTTGCTGGCGCCGCAGCCCCAACCAGAATTTCCAGCATTGGCACTGACATCACCTGAACCAGTGCCACCAGTACCTCCCTTCCCCCAGCCACTGCCGCCACTGTTGCTGCTGCCCCAGCCAGGAGTTCCGGTGTCCGCATCGACATTGCCTGAACCAGTGCCACCACCACTTCCCTTCCCCCAGCCACTGCCGCCACTGTTGCTTCTGCTGCTGCCCCAGCCAGAATTTCCAGCATTGGCATCACCTGAACCAGTGCCACCACTACTTCCCTTTCCCGTGCCACTGCCGTGGCTGCCCCAACCAGAATTTCCAGCATTGGCATCGGCATCGCCTGAATCAGTGCCACCACCACTTCCCCTCCCCCTGCTGCTGCCACCGCTGTTGCTTCTGCTGCTGCCCCAGCCAGAATTTCCAGCGTTGGCATTGCCTGAACCAGTGCCACCACTACTTCCCTTCCCCTGGCCGCTGCCGTGGCTGCCCCAGCCAGAATTTCCAGCATTGGCATCGGTATCGCCTGAACCAGTGCCACCACTCCCCTTCCCCCAGCCACTGCCTCCTCCACTGCTACCCCAACCACCACCACTACCACTGCCCCAATTGCTACCACCACCATCGCCACTGTTTCCATCCAAACCACCGCTACCACCACTAACCCAACCACCATCATCACCATCCTTGGCACCCCATTTTTGAAAACCATAGTCAGAATCCTGCCTGTCATTACCGGTGCTATTCCCCTCACCGCTATTATATGAGCCTCGGCCACGGCCACGGCCACGGCCACCATATGGCCTGGGAAGCCCACTTGGATGCCCATCTCGGTTGCCACCACCCCTGTAATCGCCTCTCCCTGTAAGCCAACACATCTGGCACATTAGTATACTAGCAAAGCCAAGAACAACAATTCAGGCATGTCAAGATCAAGAAACAAAATGAGCATGAGCAGCCTCATCATTGGCCACAGAAGAATGGCATCCTCGTCTAATTTCTTAACAGAAAATAAAACAAAAATACAGAATAAGATATCTGTATTATATTCACTCTTACCAAAGCACCACATAGCATGAGAACAATCAATTGTCCGGAAGAAAACAACTCAGAGAGAGAGAGAGCCCAATGCGGTGAAGCAGCTGGGAGAAGGTGATTGCAAATAGATTTGTTGTTCAATTTTAAACAGCACATCGTCACCGTATTCATACATATATACATGTATATATACAAAAAGGAAAAATGTAACACATCTCAAATCAACCAGAGTATACATAAGAATACACAACTAAAAACAAAAAAAAATAAAAGAAAAAACATTGTTGGTTCAAACGGCCATTTGATCTACCCATGTTTTTGTGTGCAGTCTCAGTATATCAATCAAGGGATATGTAACGTGTGTATATTATACATATAAATAAGCCAATTGAAATGGAATAGCGGGGAGGGAGTCAGTGGGGAGTAGAATTTTAATTGGTAAATTACATGAATACAAGAGAGAACGTAAACCGACTTTATGGTACTGATTTTTGTTCAACAGTAAATGGTATATTTGTTCTATTTATTTGCTCAAAAATGAGAGCAATAGGACAAGTAAAAAGGTTTTCTTCTTGGTATAGAGTATGGTATATACACCGAGAAAACCAGATCAAACAATTGTTGGGTGATTAAGGGCTTGATTGGCAACCCAATCTTTTTAGCTTTTTGGATAAAAAGGGAAGGGAAAAAAAAAGTAGTTTGTTTGCCCAAAAAAGCAAAAAAGCCAACTTTTTAGTTTTTTCTTTTCGCACCCCAATACCACCATGAAAAGAGAAAATCGCCCTTCTTACATATTATATGTCAATTCCAATATATATATTAATGAAGGACAATATTATCATTTTGATACAAAAGGATAAAAAGGCAGAAAAAAAAGAACTCGCCAAACGAGTATCTTTTAAAAGCCACTAAAAAATCTAAGTTATCAAATGACCTACTTTATTTTTCTTTTAGCTTTAAAAGCTAAAAACCAAACAAAAAGACAAAAAGCTTTCGGTTACCAATAAAATCCTAAGTAATCCTCCTTTCACACTGCAAGTATAGGCATCAGTAGAACAACTTCAATCCCACCTTATATCCCTTTTGGTTGTTTTGTTCCTTCACTTAATTTACTTTTAATGCAATTCCAAGGACTTTATTTACAATTACAGATTGCCTTGTGAACTCTTGCAACATTCCAGAATGAACATCGTGTCAAACCCAATCAATGCAAATGACCAAAAGTTTCCAAAACATGCTTGAACAGGACCCATAATTAGCCATAGCAAAACTAATGTATATATACAGTTCTGTAGCCAGAAGTATATAGCAACCAGTTTGGAATGGTTTTGCAAACATGTCCTATTTTTTCTTTGGAATGGTTTTGTAACCATGTCCTATTTTTTCTTAGCCCCCCCTCCCCCCTCCCCCCCAAACTCAGGATTGTAGAAATGAGTCAATAATTACTCAATGTCAACCTGATTTTGTTCCCAGCATAAATATGAAGATACAAAAGAAATTAGTAACAAAATACCTGATTGTGAACTTGGTGTAGAATTTCTATCCCGAACCATAGATTGCGGATCATCAATATGTCTCTGGAAAAAAGCTATGAGCCGATCAATGTCATCAAACATATTTTTCCGAAACTTGAAACCCATCGGATACAAGCCAATATACTCATGATGAAGGTTTGTGGTACGTATATAAGTTAGAATAAATATGCCAGGATGCTCATGGGAAATGCCAAAACAATAAACAATCCTCATCGGATACTCAGATTTCTCAATTCTTAACAGCTCGTCAACTTCTGCTTTAGTGCCCTTCTTGAACTTGCGGAAGCTCAACATTGCCTTCAAATGAGTTACTAACGGATCAACATAACGGTTCATCACCTGCATTTAAAGGCAGAAAGCAAGATTTACTAGATTCCCTCCCATCCACATGTTCATTCAACATCAAATTAAGCAGCCAAAATGTTCAGAGAGCTATCCACAATGCTAGACAAAACATTACGTACATAAGATCCATACAGAGTTGTTTAACTACTAAATCCACAAATAAAATCAATGATATGATTTAGCACTTCTGAGATGATGAGATTATCAGTACACAATTTAGCAAGGATCCCTTTGAAAAAACCTCTGTTACTGGGTACTCTTCCAAGAAGTTCAAAACAATTAATAACTTATAACTCTAACTGCTATTTAAATCTCTGAAAAAACATAAAGAGAAACTGAATTTTATTGATAAATAATCCAACTTCGGAAAAAGAAAAAAAAAAGCTTTAGGGGCATGCAACAAAAACACGAGAAAAACTGAATGAGAAGAAGTTTTCTGGACAGCCTAAGGGAAAAACAACATACAACATAAACAAATAAGGCCTACAACATTTTCTTTATATGCACGCTAGAAACTAATAACTCCTCACAGTAAGCCTTCTTTGTATATTAGACTACTGTCTGATTCTCAAATATCCCATTGATTAATATACCTCTCACTCAAGTCTCACATACACACCTAACTTTTTTTCTCCCCAGGAAAAAAGGCTTTGGTGGTTCCCTACTCATATATATTGCCACCACTTAAAACACCCAGGGATGAGATTGAGACAGTACAAACAGATACGGGGTGCCTGTGAGAACTGGAATATAACTGAAATAAACAACTCATTCAGAGGTATCTTGTGGAAAGGTATTAGGAAAGGCAAGAATAAGTGTGCTTCAGATATTAACTTGACAAGCTGGGATGGCAACAGCATTCCCTTTTGGCATGTATAACTGAGTTGGAATGGTACATCAAGTGTAACTTTCCCTGCTCTACATGGATTAGATGTGGCTAAGAATACTACAGCTGCAAAAACCTTGTATCTCGAGAGATTGCATGATATGGGATGCATGTTCAACAAGAGAACAGAATGTTAACAAAATGAAGAAGCTTTTAAAGATTCTCCATGCGCAAAAAAAGAGGATGGGAACGGAATAGATGAAGAGGTGCTTTTGGATCGGGGAGATCTAACTTAAAAATTATCTTGAATATAGTTAATCAGAGGTTACAGGTTGGCTAATTTGTGCAGTAAGCAGCTAAATTGCACAAATATAGACACCAACGTGATAGATACCATGTATCAACACTGCCAATTGATTTTTTTTCCCTCCTTTTTTGATAAAAGAGCACCAATATTGAGACGAAAAAACAGTGAAGACGAGGAAATACACAAATTCTAACTCTTATATCAAACATCTTAAATATTACATCCATAGTTATGATTGACGATTTAGTTCGCAATTCAATTCATCATTCATGCAAGATTCGACATGAATCTGAGCAAATCTACTTTGTGATAGAATCATGACGAATTTTACGATTCACGAATCAATTCACTATTTACGATTCATGTGATTCATAAAATATCTTATTCAACAAATTTCTAACACCTATTTATCGCTTTTTTTTTTCTTTTGAAATTATAATAATACATCTTAATGTGGGTTATTGTGGAAACAAGAAATGACCATGCAAAACGTGTCGCTCATTTGATAATTAGAAGACTTATTAAAAAACAGATAGATTCGATAGGTTCTTAACCTTTTTCTTATTTTTCTTTTACGACAAAAGTGGCACTTCAACAATTTTTTTATTGCTAGGGTAGGAAAACAAACATTGTTTAATATGCTATTGAATTAGATCAGATGGACAACGGTTCGACAATTTGTTTTCTAGATTTTTTTTATTTGACAACTACTTTTGTTTTTATTGAAGTGAAGCATTTGTTAAAACTCAACTATATTTTTCTTAAAAAAAAAGAATTTTTCTAAATATACAATACATGTTTTAAAGTATTTTATGTTTAATAGAAAAACAAAATGCCCATTGTCCTCTCTTATTCTACTCTTTGAAGTTTTTTGGTCCACTTTATGAACATCATCCCAATTCCTTTATCTTCATGCAAAACCTCTCAGCCAATTTACGTGGGGGGAAAAATATCTGGAAGCTCCCAAAGAAATATTTATTGTTATGTCTTTAAATGATCCAATTTAAGAGCCCAGGAATTAACTATTTGCCAAGAATTCATAAAGAATTAACCTAACTATAAGTACAAACAGTTCAAAAGAAACAAACAAAAGATGACCTAGTAATCTTTCCTTAACTATAATAATCAGAACATTTACAGAAAAAATTTAAAATAAAATAACCAGCACCAAGTGTTCAGCTAACATCAGAAACTATAAAATTCTTACGAGTTGCGTCAACAACAATTTGATACATCGGGAAGTAGCAAAACCCTTATGCACCAACAAACAAAAAATTGTTCGTTGTAACTAGGGCAATTAAAAAGGCCTATGATAATCATATAAGATATTTTACAGACCTCATTCAAGTCCTCAAATGTGTCCTCTCCGATTTTCAATGTCTTCCCAATACGAAGCAAGCTTGTGATGTCCTTGTGTTCCTTTCCACCTTCAATTATGTCTTTGTGGGCATACACCCCATCAAAAACTTTCAGAGTTAAGGTCAAATACGAGGGCCCACGAGAACTAGGACGGAAAATACTTTCACCTGGATCCTTGTCAGACAGAAACTACAAAAAACAAAATGAATGAAGCATTAATGATAGATCAAATAAATTAACCACACCTATTTACGTCAGAATTAAAAATTTAAGGAGATATCAACACAAAAAAGAACAAAGCATTTAGGAAAGACATAACAGAATTGTGAAAAACATCAAAACATAACGAGCTTCTTGCCAAGGAGTTGTCCTATTGATGATTCTAACTTCCAAAGAAAATCCAAACATTCAAAATTAAGAATTCAACTTATATACACATTACACACACTGATTATTACCAATAGGGAAAAATCATATTAAAGTTTATAACCTATACAACATAATCTTTCAAGTCCTCATTCTCCTTAGATGTAAGTTATAAAAACAGGGGCCATTATCATGCAAGAAAAATGGCTTTCAATTTGGCCTTTATGGAGGGTGCCCATGATATGCTAACATTTTAAATTATATAACTTTGATTTCATGTTAGAAAAGGCTGTTGAAAGTTATGTAATACACGACTTTGGTGCTGGATGTGTACACGTGTCTGAGTTTTACTTGCACAAAGCAAGAAGAGTATCGGATGCATGAATGTTTCCGCGCCTCGAACCCTTGACCTCAAGGTCAAACAACGACAACTCTACACTAAAGAGTATGAAGTTAGGAATGCATATGGAGCATTCATATGTTTTATATATGAACGTCTATAAAATAAAATAGCTCATACTTTTCAAAATGTGTTCTCTCCTCTAATAGATTTTGAAAAGAGTAGTTGAGATTAATTCAAGCTCAGATCCGATGGTTAGAATCTTATGTTTTTGAAAAATGTTCTCTCTACTATTAATACATTTTGAAAAAAAGCTGCAACGATTAATTTAAACTTACATCCTACACCTTAAAAATCACAGTTTAAATATATCTTTTAACGGTAAGGATACTGAGATACTCGCATAAAAAATTTAGAGCAAAGATACATTTTACCATTTTCTAACTCCCATCCATTCTTCCCCCTCCCTCTCTCTTGCTTGACAAACTCATTTCAAATCACTCACTTTCTCATTTAAACAAACTCATTTTAAATCCCACTCTAAGACAAACTTATTTATCATCTCTCCTCCCCAATTCTCTATATGCACCATCATCATGCCACAATCATCGCTATACACTGTCGCTACGCCACTATCATTAAATTATGTTTGATAGTGCCTTTAGGCACCAACAATTCGCTAAATACATGGAAAGAAATATTTCCACAATGTATTTGTTGAAATATGAACATTTATTGGAGATTTGTGAAAATTTCAAATTGTATTTTTTATGTTTTATAAAAATAAGTTAATATTATGTACATATGAGGTTCTAGAATAAATTTGAGTTAATTTTTCTAAAATTGATGTAATTCTTTTTTTTCTTATGCTCTCTCAAGTAGAATTCTATAATTTGATGGTCGCTACAAATTTTCTTTTGCCATGGTAGCTCTCTTTCGTTGCTTTCTCATTCATATTTTTGAGTGCTCTCAACCTATAATCCTAGATGGAACCATTATTCTATTCGATAGGAATGTAGTTCAAACACGATTCTTAATCAAGGATCATTATTGGGAATGAAAATAAAAAAATGACTTCCAGTCAAGCCTTTGTGGACGGTAGCCCACAATGTACTAACACTTCAGATTAACAAAGTTGGATTGCATGTAAAATATGGTTTTGTTGAAAGTTAGCTTACATGGACTCAAGTATAGCGTTAAACACGGGTGTGTTTAAGTCTAAGTCACACAAAGTGAGTATGGAGTTGGAAGCATGCGTCAAGTGTAGTTGCACAAAGCAAGAGCGGGAGCCAAGAGGGTGAACTGAAGATTCTAAAGTTCAGAGTGCCTATAGGAGCATCTATATATTTCATATTTTCACATATAAATATATTGAAAGAAATATTTATTTTTCATAGGTACAATGTATTTATTAAAATAAGAACAAATTTTGGAGATTGGTGCCAATTTCCAATTTTATTTTCTATGTTTTATAATACAAACAAATATTATGTATATACAAGGTACTGGAATAAATTTGAGCTAATTTTTCTGAAATTGATGTTATTCTTTACTACTCATTCTCTCTCAAGTTTGTACATTTCTCAAGTTTCTAGAGTTCTCTAATTGAATGGCCGCTACAGATTTTATTTTGCCTTGGCATCTTTCTTTTGTTTCTTTTCATTCATATGTTTGAGGGCTTTGATCCAAGTCAGAACCATTATTCTATCTAAATTGGAATGCAACTTCAGAAGGATTTTCTTTAGTCTAAACCTTGAACCATGGTTCTGGAGTGCAAATCTCACCCGGCAATAACTGATTGCTGCACTACGGGTTAAATGTCCAATTCAACAAATTCTTATTTCCGTGGATACTTGGACATGACTAGATTTCATATGTTTCAAAATTGTTTTTTTTTTCTTTTTACGATAAATGATGTTTACAAACTGTAATATACATTTAATGTATAAAATAGAAGTCTTATGCACAAGCTATATAACAAACTCGATTGCTTCTATACACTCGTTGCATGAATCTCTAAAAACTAGGGAGATTGGGCACAATTCAAACCCTTATCAAACTGTTTGAGTGCTGGAAAGAGTTACTTCAGAAATTTAAGAGAGTTTAGGTAACATAGGATGTAAACATGTTTTTAAAATAAAATTTAGATATAATTCATACAAGAGTAAACTCCAATAATAAAACAAACCTCGTGAACATATGATCTCAACAAGTACAGGCCAAAAATAGTAGAATAACATTATTACAAACAAACCTCCATTGCTTCATCTGCTGTTATATTTTGGAAGCGAGGATGAACGATCATCCTTGGTTTGAAGTGTTTCTTGGCAAGCTCATTTTCTTTACGAGCTTTTTCTTGCACACATTGTGTGGTATTCTGGTCTTCATGGTAGAAGGGATCCATATTTTGATGATTCTGATAACGGTTACTCCTCATCTCACTTTCTCTACAAGTTAGGAAAATCTGATACCTATTCATTTGAATCGATTTGATCCTGCAAGTAAGAATATCACCCACATGCAACTTCTCAGACAAATCAACATCGTCACTCCCATCATCAGTATAGTCTTCCCTAGTAAGCACACCAGTCAGTCCAGATTCAAGGGCACAAATTGCCTTTTGAGGTTGCGCCCTGCGGACCGTTGCTTGCACAATTCTTCCTTCAGCAAGGGTATCATCCGTCTCCCCAGAAATCATATAAAATTCTTCATCCTGACTTGGTTCTACGTATTTTCTACGCCAGTCCTGACACCCCTGTATCAACTCCAATCTAATATTTTCAATAGTTTCTCTCTTATTCTCCCGTTTCTTGGACTTAACATATTCATCAACCTCAAAATATTTCAATAAATCGGGTTTCTCTCTAACATGCTCAATTGCCATCTCCAGCATATCCTCATCGTCATTTCCACCATCCTGAACATCTGCAATATAAATATCCTTGGCTAATTCCAGCGCAAGACCATAAGATTCTGGATGTAATCTCGTATCATCTAACAAATTAATGAATTGACTGCTGCTAGCAGCCAAACCAGTCCGCCGGATACGCAAGAAACCAACTGCATTAACAAACACCTTTTTACCAAGACCATGGGCTGTCAAGAAATCTTTGCGAGTATAGATTGATCCAGCTCTTACTAAAGACCTTTGTAGAGATGCTGCCTTTCTAGGTCCAAGCCCAGAAATAAATTGTAAAGGAGAAAATAACCACTCATGAGCTATAGCCAAATTAACATCCAGACCCACTTGATTGGTGACATCCACCATAACCTGTTCAACCATCCGATACTTCTCATCAGCCATAAGAAAGCTCTCTAAAGGACAAAGTTTCCAAGATAGTATCTCTCTCCCCGGACCACACAGTGTCGCAACCATTGCAAGTGAACTTTGCAGATAACGCCCCAAAGCAACAGCTCGCCGAACAATACCTGAAAATAGAAGTGGAGATAAAACTAAAACTTACATAGAAAGAGATTGAGGGAAACCAGACTTCTTTAAGCATTCAAAAAATGGATTTCATCAAACACTACTGAAGGCAAGCTAACTTACCTGAGTGCCCAGACAGCTGCTCTAATGAAATACGAGAATTTTCATATAGGTGAGGCAGGGATTCATCACCGTATATAATATTTAGACCATCCATTTCCTGACCAACATCTCGAGGAACATCTTCAACCATTTTGAAGATGATCTGATAAGGGAAAATACAAAACCACCAAACACATAATCAGTTTCAGAAAGAATGATAAATTGACAGTTACGCATGTAATGCTTCACAGTATTGAGGCCATTATCACCAAGTGTATGATCTATACGACCCCAGAAAAAGACAAAAAAAAAATACAGCATAACTGCAAAGTTGACAAACCTCACACCCTTTGGAGGTCCAGGGCAAAAATGTTTAGGGCAGGTAACACCGAAACTGTATCTATCATTTACAGGGAACAGGTAATGAACAAAGAATATTCAATATTTTTAGTACAACAAGAATTGGTCAAACCACTGTTACAAACCTACCTAGAATCAAATCATATCTATAAGAGATGAGAAATACTGAACTTCAGTTTAGTGTATATATGTATATATATATATATATATACATACTAGCATAAACCCGTGCTATGCACTTGATCTTAATTATAAAAACTAAAAATATATTTCTATACCTTTTATTTATTTAAACTATTCTTAATATCAAATTTATAAAATAAAAAAAATACTTGAGAAGGTAATGTTCAAGCAATATATTGTTAAGAATAAATATATCATAAACGAAAATCTAAATTAGAAATTTCTTGAACATTACCTTCTCAGGTGGTTTTCGTATAAAATTAATATTAAGAATATTTAAAATAAATTAAAAAGTCTTGAAATAGCAATTTATTTTTTATAATTAAGGTTATGTACAGAGCACGGGTTTATGCTAGTTTTTAAAAGAAATTAAATTACTATTAGAAAAATAATAAATTTGAGCATTTTTTGTCCAAAAATTAAAAGTGTGGTATGCATTAAATTTTGAAAATAATATTTAAAATGTTTTAAATTACTCAATAAACCTCAACCAATAAATTTGGGGTCGTAAAATAAGATTTCTCATTTTAAAATAAAAACAGTTATCGCAAAATGGTGATTTATTGAATTGAGTTATTTAAAAGTCTATTGATAGGATATTAGGATTGATATAATTTAGAAAAATAAAATAAAATTTAGACAACACATAATTTCATGGCACACAAATAATTAGACGTTAAAAATTAAAATATTAAAAATATTGACCAAAATACTTAAGAGGAAACTTCTCTATCTAGGAGTGTATTTTCCTTCTAAGCTTATTGCCAAGGAACTACCAAATGGGGTCCTTTCCAACTAACATAACATGTTCACTATTATATGTGACGCCCCGAATTTCGGAAACGTCAATATTTGTGATTTTAATTTATTTTCTTTTAGAAAGAAAAGAAAAAATCAGACCAATTTTTTTTTCAAAACACAAATACTAATAATCGTTAAGAAAAATCCATAAACTTTCAATAGAAATACGGTTACAAGTCTTACATTCTTCCAAAATGGAATAACAATTCTAACACCGAAACAAAAATCTAAAGACAATTATCAAAGTGCACGAGTCTCGGGGCCCTGACTCCATCTTCCTCCTACAGTGACTGCTCTTC
>JAUMHN010000008.1:3950688-3961423 GCA_032360265.1 Heliamphora ciliata
TACTAAGTATTTGAGAGAAATGTGTAGGTAGATCTTTGAAAGTGATCAAGGCTCATATATATATATATATATATATAGTGGTGTAGGCTAGTGGTGCAATGTATTTACCACCATTAAAGCCAATCATCTTTGGACTAGGTTCTTCTAATCAAATTAATGTAACTAAAGTAAGTTAATGTATCTAATATACTTTAAATACATTAAATAAAGTAGATTAATGTATCTAATGTATCTTAAATACACTAACTAATGTATGTTAATGTATCTGGTGTATTTTAAATTAATGTATTTAATGTATCTTATGTTTATTAATGTATCTAATGTATATTAATATATCTAATGTATAATAATGTATCTTATGTATATTAATGTATCTTTTTATTCACTCTAATTTTTTTTATATTTAAGTATTATTTATATATATGTATATATTTTATTTTAGATGATTATTGTCGAAATAGAAGGATAATTAGTGATTCCTTTAACATAAACTTTATGTGGTACTTTATTGTATGTAAATTTTGAGATTTTATGTTTCATAGTTGGGGCATGAATTATAATTAATTATATATATTAAAAAAAATTCAGGTTATTACATTATATGTATAGTGAGAGAGAGAGAAAGAGAGAGAGAGAGAGAGAGAGAGAGAGCATTGGGAAAAATTTGAAGAGAGCATTACGGAAAATCATTGCAGATGATATTTGCCGAAAACAAAGCATTACGAAAAATTTGAAGTTTGCCGAAAAGTTTACATGGAAAGGACAGTCGGTGCGAGAACACTGAGAAAAATTTGAAGTTTGCAGAACATTACGAGAAAACAAAACATTATAGGAAAAGTTTTTAAAAAAACATACCGAAGAAGAGCAGTTTGAAACTTTTTTATTTGGCCTCCAACTGTTGGCTTTTCTTCAACTGTTGGCTTCGCTAGCATTACTATTTTCTTTCTCAATTGAATCACAATGCATTAATACAAAAACATCTTATACAATTAAATCGTGGTGCATTAAACATATAAAAGAAATTTCTCAATTGAATCACAGTGCATTAACACAAAAACAAACATACAGAAGAAGAGAAGGTGAGGTTACTTGGAGACGAAGAGGCGTTAGGAGGGAAGGAGAACATGATTTGAGAGACAGGGAGGCATATGAATATAAGAGAGGAAGACGTTTGAATATAAGGGGTGAGGTGGTAGGGGATTTATGGGATAAGGTTTTATATAAGAAGAGAGAAATTTAAGTGAGTATAAATCGGTGTTTGAGTGGGAGTGGGGTGAGTTGGAGAACAGGAATTTGAGAGAGAGAGAGAGATGTGAGAGCAAAGTGGATAAGAGGTTAGTTTTGTTTTATTTTAAATTTTCTACTAATTTAATTGGATGATTAGCGGTTTAAGTTTTAAGGATGAGTTTAAGTGATTAGGATATATCCACTTCAATATAAATGTATTTTCAAAATATGTTGTAGATGAGGATTAGCCAATAAGACATTTTATAAATATTTTATTAAAATATCATAACTATTTTATAAATATTAACAATATTTTTTAATATTAATTTGAAAAGATGATTAGGGGTTTAATTTGTTTTTTACTAATAAAATTTCGTTTTGACTAATCTTTTGTAAAATATTATGTTTTTTACTTTTTTCCTTTAAATGTAAAAAAGTAAAATATTTTGTTTTCAAAAATATTTTATTTTTTACTTTTCTTTCTTTAAATGTAAAAAGTAAAATATTTTGTTTACTAATAAAATTTCCTTTAAACTAAAATATTAATCTTTTGTAAAATTTTGTTTTGACTAATCTTTTGTAAAATATTATGTTTTTTACATTTTTTTTCTTGCGCTGAATATCTAGATATTAGTGTTTTTTACTTTTTTTAAGATTATTCATTATGTAAAATCTTATGTTTTTTACTAATATATCCACTTGAATATAAATGTAATAAAATTTCCTACATATTAGTATTTTTAAAAATCGCCACCTGGCTCTCTAAGAGCTCTTTTGGTGAAAATCCCATTTTGTTTAATACACACGTGCGCGCGCGCACACACACACACATATTAATATTGAATTGAAAAGCTGAGCAGGAAAAGCATTACCATTTAACTTAAAATTTAAACCCTTTTCAATTGCACATCACACCCCGCTTTCATAGATAGCTACATTTGAGTTTCACGATAGCACAAAGTTATATTATATCATGTTAGATTGCAACCCTCTAGGGATAGATTTGCAAATCTGCTTGATAAAATGAAGAGTCTAATCAATCTGAAGATAACCAATTCACAGCAAAGGCAACAGCTAGTTTGTCAAAAATAAAATGATAAGTCTAACCACTGTAAAGCAAAAAGGATCTGAAGTTCTAAACCCTGAAGTAGAAGCAACAGCTAGTACAGAAAATTAAGCCATAAGACAATGGATGCCTATGTTACATGGACTTCTCTAAATGTATAAAATATCCGTGTTGAACACAACACTTCGGAGAAGGGTATGGGATATGTGTCCAGCATGTTAGTATGACATCCATCCAACAATATATTTAATAGTTCAAAGTTACCATAAGATTTTGGATAAAACTCCCTTATTATGCATGAAATACTCTATCACAGATTATAAAATGCTATGTTACCGCATAAATAATGTATAAACATGAAGAAATATGGGTATTTTGTTGTGTCGTGTATCCTTCGATATAGGATTAGATGAGTTTGACACATACCAACACCCCACCCCCCACACCCATACCCAAGTCATTCAACATAGACAGATACAAGGCATGCTTCAGAAGTGTACATACCTCATAAATATCTTCCTTCAAACGAGTACAGGACACATTTACAGCACCTAGAACCACAACATGAGGTTGGTGCTCTGACATGAACTTCACAACGCGTTGCTGATCATTCCTCTTACGCTGCTGGTCATTAATATTTTGGGACCGGACACTCAGATTCCCAGCATCCAGCATATCCACCACTTCTCCAGATGAATCCAACATCACAAAAGCGGTTGCAGGCTTTCCAGGGCCCCAACAGCATGCCATAACTCTCGGTGCAGCTCCTTCATCTGAGCTAACATCATTTTCATTCCGCTTATATGGAGCCACAGAGATTTTGTCCCAGAAGAGCTTTCCATATTCCATAAGCAACCAATTTTTGGCTCTACTGGTCAACAAGGATCTTGCTTCCTTCTCCATTGAAGGTATTAGAAAACCAGAAATGGCATCCTGCAGTATCATCTTCCTCTGCTCATTCCATAATTGCGCAAATTTACTGACGCCATCACTGAGATAATAATCATTAGAGTCAGCAATTAACTTATGTAATACACCGTCCGGCAGCTTAATGGTCACTTGAAGAAGCTTCTCTTCTTCAGCTTTTTGGATAAGAAGCCACTGTGCATCCTCAAATCTTGTCAGTGGCTTATCCCGTAACCACTTCACCCCTGCAAACTGATGGAAAGTATCTATTGCCGCATTACCTTCGGCTGTAGGAATTGTTGATACAACAGCGTTATCCATGAAGATACTATGGACATGTTTCCGAACACATGGTTCACCACTTATCTCTACCGCTGCCTGGAACAGGACACAAGAATTGGCAAGCATAATTTATGTGCCCTAACAAGCACAGACATTATAGCAAAATCATAGATCACATAACCATACAAAACAAAAACATATTAACATACCATGTGCCTGGCACCTTTCAGCACAGCTTGAGGTGATTCAAACATCACACACGTGAAATTTGAAGCCATCTCCTCTGGGGTTTCCTCAGCATCCTCCAATTCATTCATTCTCTGCCAAGGAAAAAAAACGCAGTACCAACCTTACATCCCATTCAAAACGTTGAAACAATTGAAGTCACAAGTCACAAAACAACCATACCATCTTTTCCAGGGATATCTGCAACCCAAATTGCTCAGAGCTATAGCCAAACTTGTTGACAACCTCCCATAGACCAGCCTTGCTACAGATACTATACTGGGATATTCTGTTTGGCCTCTTATATTGTGCTTCATCCACACCCACCTCACCTGAGGGGAAGTGCAAGTTGAACTTTGAGTCAACGTCATCAACCTCCCTTTCTGATTCAGCAGCCTTGAGGGACTTTGTAATTGATTCAAAAAGTTGCTGATTCAAAGATAGTCGCGTGTCATCATATATTCTGTCATACTCCTCTTCAAAACGCTTACTGTAGTATGACTGGAGAGCACTTTTTCGTTTCTGGAGAAGCAGCCACTTCCTGTCCAAGTCCTGAATGGCCCAAAGTACCTGCAAAGAAGAAGACCACCGCTTAATCCCATTGTACTCTCCTGCAGGACACATGAACTTCAATCTACACATTTCGGATAATCCACCATCCAACTTAATTTACCTTATGCCACCGTATTGTAGGTTTCTGGTCAGGTTTGTTCTGATTCTCAATGTCAGCTTCATGTTTCTCTGGATCCCTCAATAGGCTCTGGCATTCTTCCTTTCGGTACATGGCAATAAATGGAACCTAGAAAATAGAGCACAAGGTAGGCGCATTATTAAGGAGGACTAATACAATAAAGAGAAGTTCTTCGATAATAAAATCTAGTACTTACATCTAACTTCTGAACATGCATAAACTCCAAAAACCTCATAATCTCATCCTTGTTGATTGACATCTCAATCTCCCCTTGAGTTGTCCCTGTACCTCTCTTGCTAAAAAGAGGTATAATGATCGTTGTGAGCTGATTATAAATCCAGTTACCCTCCTCTTCTATACTCATTTCATCTGTTGGTGGTGGACCAGTGCTTTCCTCAGAAATCTACAAGATAAACCAGAAAATTCAATCAAGGCATTTAGGCAACATGCTGGAAGAAAAGCAGTATTTAATGTGTGCTCCATGACCTGCATTCTTTCTGGTAAATCTATCTCCCTAATCTGGTCATCCTTCTCTGTCATATACTTCTCGGAAAGAACAATTGGTTCGAAATCATCTTCAACCCTCCTTTCCCTCAATTCTCGAGAATAATCATACTTGCCCATCTTTGCAAATCCTTGCTTCTGGAGCCTCAAGAGTTCATCAACATCACCAAATGTGCCATGAGCTTCCTGTTCTGCAGATGATGAAAGTCCTGCTGCCTGCATAGAATTCTTCTTGTCCAGCTTCCTCTGTCTGCAAAAAAGAATTGATAAAAAAACTAAGAAGTTCATGTTCACAGTATGCAAAAAATAAGATAAAATAAAATAAATAACAAAGATAATGCAAATCATACCTCACAGGATCCCCATGTTCATCATCTTCTTCTTTATTCACAATAAAATTAGCAATTTCATCCTCTTCTTCTTCTAGTTGTTCCTCCTCTTCAGCAATATCCTCAAGTGATCCTGTAACATTGCAGAATATTGGCAAATGAGTCGACGAAACTATGAATCAACAGTATAATGACTAGAACAATATAAATCACCAATATAATAAGACTATATTATAAGCGAAGACTATATTAGAAGCGAAAGATTTCACCCTCGTCGTCGCCAAATAAGCTTTGTTTGAGCTTCTCCTCAGCCGTTCGAGCACTCTTCCCACTTCCATCAAACTCCTCATCATCAAAAAACCCAGAGCTGTCTTCCTGCGTGTCACTCTGATCTTTTTTCAGCCGCTTGAACATTTTGCTCTCCTTGTGCAAACAACCACCTCAAAAATTTCACCAACCAAATACAACAATGCAGTACAACTTACAAACAGCCTATAAAGCATGGGTGTGGGTAGGCGATACGCAGAACAGTACAGGTAGGTGATACACAGTATGGCGGTACAACCAAACCTAAAAAGGGTATGGGTACGACTGTGGTACAGTCGCAAATATATATTTTTTTCAATATTGCATTATATATATGTGTTTGTGTGTGTGTGTGTGTGTGTGTGTGTCAAATACAAAACTACTTTTAGCTTACAAGAGAGAAAAGAATAGAGTTTAGATCACCAAAAAATATTATATTGACAGCCCAACGTTATTTCTTCGACGATTGCTAGTTTGAGCGGCAAATGGCGATGGATATGCAGAACAAGCCCTGATATGGAAGGTATAGTGTGAAGGGAAGTTCCACAGTAGCATTGCTTGTTGAGCGATGATTGCTATGCCCTTGGTATTGGTTGGTAAGGTACTTTCAACAGTCAGAAACCCCTAATAGAGTATTTGAAGATGGTTTCCTTATACAAATTTAGGCTTTTAGCATTTTTGTTAAATTAAAGAATCAAGATTATGGTTTTTGCCTAGGCGAAGTGGGAGGATCTTGGTTAATAAAGTTATTTAATAAAATTAAAATAACTAGAAAAATGCTATAAAATGAAAAAAGAATATTCAAGTACCTATATATAAAAATAAAAAAAATATTCAAAATTATAACAACCAAAGTTTTAAATATCAATTGTTATGTATCGTATCGGCTGATATGTATTGGGATTTTGAGCCTCTAATACCGATATTTACCAATATATCGGCATATACTGTCCAATACCTACCAATACATGATAGTATTAGAGATACCAATACTAATATCAATAGGTATTCCGATACCACGATTTAGAACCCTGGTAACAATTCAAGAGGTATTAAGTTTATGATTCATACAATGAAGTTATGGAAAGTAGTGATTGAACACCGTCTAAGATTACCAACAACAATGTCATCGGTTTGGTTTTATACTTGATAGGTCAACTATGAAATCTACCTACTAAGGAGATTAATAGATAAGTATAAAGAAAAGAAAAGAAATTTCATATGGTTTTATAAACTTGGAAAAAACCTATAAGAGCACCTAGAGATATCATATGGTGGATATTGGAGAAAAATAAAGTGACAAAAAAGTACATTAATGTGATAAGAAACATGTATGATGGAGCTATCACAACAATTAGATCACCCGCAAAAAAAACAAGTGAATTTCTAATTACAGTATAATTACATTAAGGATCAGTTTTGAGTTCTTATCTCTTTTCCTTACTTATGGATAAACTAACTAGACATATTCATGATGATATTCCATAATATATATTGTTCACTGATGATATTGTCTTAATAAATAAGACTATGAGTGGAGTTAACGCAAAATTAGAAATGTAGAGAGAAATTTTGGAATTAAAAGAATTTCGAGTAAGTAGGAACAAAACTAAATATATGAAATATGATTATAGGAGTAATAAGAGTATTATTAGTAAAGCAGTAAATATTCAAAACAAGAGATACCTAAGAGTGAATACTTTCTTTATCTAGTTTCGATTATTAACAAAGATGAAAAAAATGCAAAAAATATAACCCATCGAATCAAAGTTGGTTGGTTGAAGTAAAAGGGTGCTTCTGGCGTTCTATTTGATCAACAAATGCCTACAAGATTAAAAATAAATAAATTATAGGACAACTATTAGACCAGCCATTTGACATGAGACATAATGTTAGATTGCTAAAAAATATTACATAAATAAGATAAGTATTGCTGAAATGAAAATGTTAAAGTGGATGTGCGGTAAGACTAGCAAAAATGAAATTAGGAATGAAAAAATTCATTTAATGGTAGGATTCGTACCAATTGAGAGTAATTTCAGATAAAATAGATTAAAATGGTTTTGACACATTCAATGTCGACCAGTTCATGCAGTAGTAAAAAAAATGACAATATCTTCGGTAATAGAAATACAAGGAAAAAGGATAAACCTAAATTGACATAAAATGTATTAAGAAAAGATATAAAATTATTGGGACTAACTGAAGATATGGCCCTTAACAAAGAGAATGGCGCAAAACGAATTACGAAGCCTACACCAATTGATTGCAAAAAAGGTTTAGTTTGGTTTGATTTGGTTTGGCTTGGTAAATTATGCTTTTTAGCCTATGTTTGGCTTAGCTTTTTTTAGAAATTTTTTGCTTAAAAGCCTCTTAAACAGCCTACTTGTCGGCCTCAATTGGCTTTTTCACATATTTGTATATCTACTTTTTTTATATATAAAAAAAAAAACCGAAAAATCAAAAAACCTAAAAAATAAAATTAGTCCAAACGCAAGCTTAATATCCTTTTTTGTCTTTATATCAAACGAGACAACATATTGTTTACATTAATATTCTTTTAGTTTTCAAAAACATTGTATAAGTCCCAACGTACACATTTGCGTACCTAAAACGTGCCGATGCGCAACCCAAAACATACCGAAACCATACCCGACAATTGAAAAAGTACCCGGTACATTTTTGGTACATGTGCTTCATAGCAGGCAGCATATGCGTATAAATCTAATGTAGTTCAGTAGATAGGACATATATTTATACATACAGCAGAGAGAGAGAGAAAGAGAGACAACTGACGAGCTCACCAGTTTTGGACGACGAAAGCCGGTGATATTATTATCCTGAAGGAGCTCATAGTCATCTTCATCAAGAACATAATTCTTCTCTGATAAGCTAAACAAAATTGGTGGAAGTACAATAAGAACAGGAACAAATAAGAGAGGATGACCACACAAGAATAAATCTACCTTTTCTTTCTTTTCTTCTTTTTTTGCCTCTTCTCTTCTTCTTCTTCCCGTTCTTCTTCATCATCATCATCAACCACAAACCCATCTCTTTCATACCCATCTTCACCTTCTTCTGCTCAAAAACATAACAAAACTGCATATCAGACCATTAATATGAATCGCTATAGAATTTTAGATTAAAGAAAAAGAAAGAAAAGGCAATACATTACAGATATACAAGAAACTGCCAAAGTATATATCATTTAGTCAAACAAGTCCCTTCCATTCGTAGCTTAGAACAAAATAAAAGACAGAGATAGGAATCTCCAAAAACATCTCGAGAAACCCCAAAGCAAATACGAGACTCCATATTAACTGCAGGAACGAAAAAGAAAATCCACATTTTCTGAATTTTTCCACAACAAAAAAAATCCCAAATAAGTTTTCCAACGAAAAATCTTATCGTATCTTTTGAGAAAGATTTCATAGCTAAATTAAGAAAGGGGAAAAATCCCTCCCGAAAGTCGTTTTGCAATTGAAAAATATTTCCATTTTCCAAGAATCAAACATCGGGCAAGCAAAAAATTATAACATACCCTACTAAACTATAACAGCAAAGTCCAATCGACTGAACCGACATCCGGAAATTTGAAGAAATAATAAATAAAAAAACAATCGGAAGCCAAAATAAAATCGAATCCATACCGTCGTCTTCATCTTCGTCGTCGTTTACGCGGTCATCGACGATGAATGCATCTCCAACTGCATAAATTGGGAAGACAAAATAATGAATGTTGCAAAATACACTCCGAGAAAAACCCCCCCATTTACACAGAAAGATCGAGTTCCTAGGTTATTTTACCTATGCCGCCTGAGGGTTTTCTAGCCATTTTGCGAACAGAAAATTAGGCCTCAACTCTAGAAAAAGTTAGGAAGAGCGAGTGTAGTTCGAGAGGGAGGGTGAGAAAATTTGTTGTGTCAAAACTTCTCAGATTTCCACAGCAGTTTTTACATTTTTTTTAATTTGTACCGTTTTTACTAACAAATATGTTGAAAAAGTTTATTTTTCCCTTAAAAATCATTTATTATTTGGAATTTACTAACTTTTTATTTTTTAAAAATAAAAAGTTTTTTGACATTTCAAACAATTTATTTTTTAAAAAAATTAAACTCCTATAAACAAAAAAAATAAGAATATATTAAATATTTTAATAAATAATTTAAAAATTATCACAAACAAATTATTTCAAATAATATTACGGTTTTTCTTTCTCCTTTTTTAAAAAAAAAACTAACCTTGAAAAGTTTATTTTTTTAGCCAGAATGTAAAATGAACTGGAAATGAAAACAACGGCCGCAATTGAAGAATAGTCTTCAGAATAACTCAAAACAGTTGCCACAATAACTGAACTAACGATAGCAACTCTTGTGTATTCTAAAATGAAACTCAACTATAGAGTTGTCAACATCACTGTGGTTTATATCCAATTAATTTTTTTTATAAAAAATGATAAAAATTATAAAATAAAAAAAATAGAAAAACTCATACCAAAAGCAACATAATGCAAAGAGAGTACTGAAAGTGAATTACAAGACTAAAAATACAAAAAACAAAATAGCGGTCGCAATACTAGGTTGACGGTTGGCAGATCTTTGAATAAAAAAAAGCGTGAATATGTAGAATCTCCCATCTAATCTTGGCACCTCAATTTCTGCAAAGCTCACCTATTCCTTCATCTGTCGTTCCCATCAATAGGTAGTTGTGTGACAACATTCCAAAGAAAGCGATGCTTTTGTGTAACATGCTATGATCTCCTTATGAGGTAGTGATAAGTTTTACGCACTCTAAACATGTAACGCCTTAGTTCTCAAAATACGGATATTACAATCATTCAAGTGTGATTACAAAAGGTACAAGAGACATCTTGAGACAAATAAATAAAAAGACTGTACCCGTTCGCTAAGCTTTGCCCGGGTCATCGTGTTTCTAGTACTCGTCCCATTCGGTCAAATAAACAAAAACATTTCAAATATGTTGTTAATAATAAAAGGACAAACTTGGACATCGAACTGCAGACTAATCAGATTACCTGAGCAACTGAAGATTTTGAGACAAACACTTATGTTAGTCCAAGGGCTTTTTAATTTGATTTTGATGATTTTCATAATTTATTTTTTAAGAATAAATGGTTTTAAATGAATAATATTTTATATTTTCAAAATGAAAGTGTTAACACATTTTGAACAATCAAAG
>JAUMHN010000008.1:4068767-4079683 GCA_032360265.1 Heliamphora ciliata
CCTCTTACCGTATTCAGCCAAGCGACGGCTATTTCTCCATCGCAAACAACACTTTCCAGGGCCTCTCCACCTGTCAAGCCCTCCAGGCTCAGAACGCCTTTCCGGCGACGAGTTTGTTGGTCGGTGCGAGGATCACGGTTCCCCTCAGGTGCGCTTGTCCCACCAAGAACCAAACCGATGCCGGTGTAAAGTACCTTTTGAGCTATTTAGTCACTTTTTCTCAGAATGTCGACCTCATAAGTTCGTCGTTTGGGGTGGATACTGCGTCCACTCTTGAAGCCAATGAACTTTCTGAACAAAACGCCATCATTTTTCCCTTCACTACCCTTCTGGTTCCTCTCCAAAACCCACCATCAAGTTCTCAAACAGTATCGCCGCCGCCACCACCGTCTCCTACCCCTTCGTCGAATAACGGGTCCAGTAAAACATGGGTGTATGTCGTCGTTGGAGCGTTTGGAGGAGGTGCATTTGTGTCGGTCGTTGTGGTCGTCGTTTTTTGTTTGTTCTTCCGCAAAAGGGATGAGGAAGCAGATCCACTTATGGCCTCAGAGAGCTTTGAGGCGATCGATAAACCATCTGATAAGAAGTTGGAAGAAGAATCCAATTCCAAGGAATTCTTGGAGAGCATATCCTCAATTGCTCAATCGCTGAAGGTATATTCTTTCGACGAACTACGATCCGCGACGGATAATTTCAGTCCCAGTTGTTGGATTAGAGGATCTGTCTATCGCGGCACAATCAATAGGGATTTCGCTGCCGTAAAGAAGATGAACGGAGACGTGTCCAAGGAAATCAATGTGCTAAACAAGATCAACCACTTCAATCTCATATGCCTATCAGGTGTTTGTTTTAATGACGGGAATTGGTACCTTGTCTATGAATATGCCAGGAATGGACCCTTGAGTGACTGGATTTATTACAACAATGGTGATAAAAAATCTCTGAATTGGACACAGAGGATTCAGATCGCTTTGGATGTGGCGATGGGGCTCAACTACATCCACAACTACACCTCTCCTCCCTATGTGCACAAGGACTTGAAGAGCAGCAATGTTCTTCTTGATGGTGATTTGAGGGCTAAAATTGCCAACTTTGGACTGGCAAGGTCAGTAGATGGGGGGGAAGGTGAATTTGCATTGACAAGGCACATTGTTGGCACAAAAGGGTACATGGCTCCCGAGTATTTGGAGAATGGTTTGATCTCCCCAAAGCTCGATGTTTACGCGTTTGGGGTTCTCGTGCTGGAGATGCTAACCGGGAAGGAAGTTGCCGCGTTGTATGAAGGGCTAAACGTGCAATTGCCGGAGGTCTTAAGCCCCGTGCTTCGTGGGGAAAATGGGAAGGAGAATTTGAGTGGGTTCATAGATCCTTCTCTGCAAGGGAATTATCCTGCAGAACTCGCCGTTTTGGTGGCCGGATTAGTTGATAGTTGCATAAATAACGATCCAACAGGCCGCCCGGGGATGGATGAGATTGTGCAGGCTCTCTCAAGAATCATGACCACTTCATTGAATTGGGAACAGTCAAAAACTCTCTCTGGGTACCACAGTTTCAACTAGAGCTTTTAAGTATCAGGTTTCCACCTTTTTTCATAAACTTCTTGGGTTTATGTTTTTACCACCAGTTCGATTAAAACACAGCTGATGATTGATACTTAGCTTTTTTATTTTATCCATCTCTTCTCATGATTTATTATGTAAATATTTCAGAAAATAATCATATGTTCCCCTGTTATTAGTTTCTAAATAAAATGAAGGTTATATTTCCCATTGTGCACTACAGCCTGGGTATGGTAGTCTAGTGTTACACAAGCATTTTGATTAATTTCAGGTGGGAATAAGGGTTGCCCCTTACAAATTAGTAATTTTTACTTGTAAATAGGGTATTTGCTACATAATACCCTTTTTGAATTTGATTGGTTCATGAATTGAGGTCAAACACTTTTGTGTAGATGTTTTCCTAACAAAAAGGCAAAAAGAGAGAATATGATAAATGATGATTAATGTAAGGTATTATGTAGCACTTCAAATACATACTCTATTTGTACTTTTTTTTTCTTACAAATAGTAGTTGTGCACCAAGGGAAGTGACCATCCAAATGTTTCACAGAGAGAGAGAGAGAGAGAGAGAGAGAGGTGTTAGTTATTGATGTTTAGACGGTTTGGTTTTTTGGATATTTTGTATCCAATCTTAAGCTAATTAGATAGAGAGGTCTCAAATATTATATTAAATAATCATTCATTTTATACTCAAGCACTATGAGATTGAATACTCTAATAAGCTTTTTTTTTTTAAACAATTGGCTGCTACAAAGCAAAATGATAATCAAAGTTCGAAATAACATGCCTAGAAGCATGGACGGAGCTAACAAGGGATGAGTTGGGGCGAATGCCTCCGCTGAACTTTTAAAATTTTTATTTTTATATTTATATATTTTATTAACTTATAATTTTGCTTTCTTTGAATTAATTTTTTTGCCCCTTTTTCTTTTTTGTACTCATTTTTCTCTCTTATATAAAAAGAAAATATCATTGTTTTTACATCACATATCATTTTTAGTTATTAGTATCATTTGAAATATCGAAAAAGTTAATAAGGACAAAGTGATCTATGTTACCAACTTTTATTAGAAATTTTCCAATGTTAGAATATGAGTAATTTTTGATAAATTTGAAAAAAAATTTCGTGGATGTACGTTTTAGTCTTAAATATTTAAATTTGAAAGAAATTAACAAGTTTGCTCAAATGATAGTTAAGACCACAAAAGAGTACACATTGGTTTACAAACTTTTAATTTAAAAATTAGTTTTACTAGTTGCGACAATTACAATTGAAAAATTATTTTCCTGGTATAAAAATTGTAAATAATCGATTTCGTAATAAAATGAATCATCAATTGACGTATGAAAAGTTATTGTGATCAACTTTAAAATCAAGTTTTATAAACATTTTGATTAAGACTTTAATTTAGTTATTTTTTATAATTATCAAATACAAAAAATATACATATATAATGTGAAAAAGTTGCCCAACTCAACTATAATCCTGTCTCGGCCCCTGCCTACAAGCGGTGCCCAAACAAAGATACCATGCTGATATTCCCAGGTTCACAAGAATATGAAACTCTGAAGCAAGAGAGGTTGTGGTAAAATATCTCTGAAGTGACAGGCTCAAAAAAGAAAAAGAAAGGATACATAATGAAAAATGGTATAACTGTCATGAGTCCTAATCTATAACTGATATTTATGGATATCACTAAAAGTGTTTGAATAATGAATTGACTTTTTTGGCTTGTAAAATTGATTCTTAGAAAGGATACACAATAATTACAGGCCACAGGGGTATGCCCCAAACATTACAAGGGAGCTAGCAAGCTACCCCACTAGCTCAAATCAGACAGATCGCCATCCCACTAACAACTGAGCATACACAGGCAGTTAAAAGGAGAAAAACAGTGACAAACCAGATAGACAAGACATCAAAACACAGGTCTATACAAAAACAGCACCACCAACAAGGCAGCGCAATTATCACAAAACAGCAACCTACCGAGAAAGCTCTCACAAAACCAGCACCAATAACCACCAGCAACACCAGCGAGATCGAACATAATTATCACACAACCATCTTAACAGCCACACATGCAAACCTATGAAGCACAGGTGGGAGTATGGGCTACGGTACGGGTACGCCTGCACGATAAAATTTTGAGAATAGAGTATCGGTATGGCTGTGGTACGACAATATTTTTTTTGTATTTTGTAAATATCATTATACATATGTCAAATACAAAACTATTTTTAACAACAAAGACAAAAAAGAATAGATGCTAAATCACGATAGATATATATATATATATATATATATATATATATATTAGCATTGTCATCCCGATGCTGCATATTCAACAATTGCTAGTTTGGATGGCAAATGGTGATGTTTGTTGAGTTGGAAGACAATCGCTATGAGCTTCACATTTGTTTGTTCATAAGGTGCTTCCAGCAGTCACAAACCCTAATACTATAAAAGGAACAGAAAGTTGAAGCAAAGATTTTATAGCGGGATAGAATCTGATCTTTTTGCTATAGTTGTCTGCTTTGTTTTGTTTTCCAGCTTTTTGAACCGCAAAAGAGACAAAGTAAATGGTAAGAAAATGGAGGGGAAAAATAATGGGTACTGTCAAAAAATCTCCTTGTTGGCACAACCCGTGTTGATCAAGTCGTTAAGATTTTTTAATTCAAAAAAATAGAGGTTTTTAAGGTTTCTGAATTCAAATAAATAGAGGTGCCTACTGATAATTTTCTCCACCGATACAGAATGAGTGATTCTGTCCACAGTGGGGTTTTTTGTGGAGAAGTGCTGACCACTAAAAAGAAGAACACAGATGAATCTAAAGAGGTGTAAATTCTTAACAAGACCAACCACTCCAATCTGATCCGCCTTTATGTGGAACCTGTGAACATCACAGAGAACATTCTTTAAAGGATAGACACCAGTGGCCCAAAATCTCAGAGCTGAAAGGACATGATTCAAATTTCTTTGCTATCTCCATAACTTCGCAGATCCTGCATATGTGCACAAGGACATCAATAGTAGCAATGTTCTACTGAGTAGAGATCCAAGGAACAGGATTGCAAACTTCAGCCATGCAAGATCAGCAGAACAAGGAGAAAATTGAAACTCATCAACAAGGTGTGCTTGGATAAAAGGCTACGTGGCACCGGAGTACTTGGAAACCAGATTGGTGGCACCTACGATGGATGTTTCTGTTCTGTTAGAGTTGATTACAGGAAGGGAAGCTGTTTTCCTGCAGGATGGATAATAAATTGCTACTGTCAGATGCAGCACTGTACATCATGGATAGAGGAAATGCAGACTCTGAGTTTGGCTATCTCATAGTCATTGTCTACAAGCACCTAGGAAGCACAAATACAGATATGGAATACAGATACAATACAAATACAGCAATATGACAAAATAAAAAAAAAGTAGAATAAGAATATGGCTAGGATGCGTTTTAAAAAAATTATATTTATAATTTGTAGTATTATATTATTTATTAAACTAAAATAAAAGAAATGGTTAATTTATTTTGTTGTTATTTTGAGACATATAGTAACTACCCAAATCCAAGTCAAGAATAACTTAATAAGTAATAAAAGAATTTCCCTTGAGTATAGAAAAAATATCTAGATGGTAATACATTCATAACAATAAAACCGAAACATGAACTAAATAAAATATTAATTTCTTAAAAAAGAAAAAAATATATTTTTGAAAATATCCAAAAAGTATTCCCCCATATCTCGTGCATATTCAAAATGTATCCGAAATTAAAAAAATAAAAAATTATTTTTGGATCTCTCAGGTGTATCCAATATGTATCTCCGTATATCGGTATCCGATACTTATACGGGGCCATTTTCGAGCATCCATGCTTCATAGACAAGCACCCGCGTAAGGAGGATACAATTGGGTGCAGAAAAATTGGAATGCAAACGAGTGTTGTAGCTTGATATAAAATTACAGTGACATTTTGAAGTTTCTATTTGAATAATAGGCATTTCATATCAGATAATCACCTGTAAGCAAGTAGTAGACAGAAAGTAGGCTATGCACATAAATTTGCTTAGATGTCAATTGCTTTTGTCAATAGGGCAATAAAACTTGCAGTCATATTTCATGTCTCAGTCCGTGTTCAATGCCTGCAAGGAATATGTAGGCATTTTTTAAACATGAAACGTAAACATGAAATCCAGAAGGGACTCGGTCTAATGTGTACACAATCTCTAAATTAACAAGCCATTAAAGAACTGAAAATTTGAATGGCTTTATCTGCTTCCAACCCTTAGTGTCCAAGACCTTACCAACATCCCAGAGATGATTGATTGACGATAGAGAAGTTTGAAGACTATTTATTTCATTCTTGGTCTGGTGGAGTTCAGAGCACCATCAATTGCGTAAAAGCTTTCTAAGGTTGTACGTACCTACTTAACCTCTCTTTTCTTTTGTTTCCATGGCTTTCTTTCCTAAAAAGAACTCCAATAGAATGACCCAAAAGCAAAGACATCAACTTCGGCATTACAGAGCTTGTTGCAGAATGCAGGTCCAGCAATGAAGAAATTCAAGGTGTTGTCCAATAACTAGGTCACTGTTTCTGACATCCCTGTGAACAATGCATGGTTGAGTATGTTCACGCATATATTGCAAGTCGTTGGCTACATCTAAGGCTATATTTAAATCCGAGTCCACGAGAAGGGTTCTAGAGAGCCAGAAGAGAATGTAGGCTTGGGCACAACCACTTGGGTTGTGATCTATTTCACCATGTTCATAAACTAGTAAGCAGTTTCCCTCATTGTCCGATGAAATGCCCAGCTTGGGATGATTTACTTCTGTATCATCTTCAATTCCTCTGTGATGTTCTCTTTTCTTTACAGCAAAGGCCTAACCATTAACCATGGGCCTACACTGATCCTCCATCCTATTCCCTTTACTGATTTCATAGTTGTCTCCATGATTACCTTTTGTCAAACATGATTGGCTTACCTAGATAAGCAGAAACCCCAGGAAGCATCTCATCTCGAGTATTCTTCCTCCAAAGCTTCCTCTTTTGATGCTTTCTTCTTCATTCAGACGAGATCAGCAGCCTCCAAAGAAGAACAATTATGGTTTCCCTGGAGAAGGGGTGATGAGCTACAGGTTGGTTTGTCTTTTCATGCTTTGCGTCTATGTTAAGAGAACCAAAGATTCCACACTCCAGCTTCTGTTCTGTTGTTCCTGACAGCCTACAAATTTAAGCTTTAGAACTTAAAACTCAGATAAGCACCAATCGGATTACGACATAAGTGGTACTCTCTATGTTTGAGGGTCACATGAGAGAGAGAGAGAGAGAGAGAGAGAGAGAGGAGAGAATCAAATGAATTTACTGGAATTTAAAAACAACCCAGCACAGAAAAGGATCTGAGAAGAATATTTATTAGGCAAGCAAAGAAAGTGGAAAAATATTTGCACTTGCAACTCACATGGAAGGAAATGTGAAAAGCCATGTGAGAGACCTCCATACTATTTCTGACGGCACATTCAGGGCATTAGGGATTCGAGCGAGGTCTGGGAAGCGGTTTTATTAATGAGCAGAGCCATATAAATATAAAGGAGGAAATGAATTAGGAAATAAAAAATTCTGATTTCAACAATTATGGGAGAAAACAAGACACCCAATTTACGTTATGGGAGAATTATGGGAGATTTAAATAATGTTATTGCGTTGCTGTGAAGCTGACAGTACCAGCATAAATCAGTTCATAATTCTAACAATTGTTGTTTCTAAAGCTCTCAGAATAAATGTTACAAACTCTTGTGAGATCTGCAGAGCTCACATTATACAAATGACCACGCAATGCAAGTGGAAGAGCATGATTTATCTCCTTAGTCCTCTCTTCTACAGAAGCTGCCTCTCTAAGCTTGCCTTCCTTCCAAAGACTCTTCACAAGCAATTGTATTGTGGCAGCATCAGTTACCAAATTAGAGTTCATCATATCTTCAAAAATCCTCAATGCAAGAACAGCTCTGTCACACATGCAGAAAGTACGAATCAGTACCTTAAACATATAAGCATCAGGCTCTACACCACTCTGCTTGACCATGCCAAAGAGTCTCTGCACTACTTTAATATCTCCCTGAAGGGAAAAATGATGCATCAAACCAGAAAATGTTTGGACATCTGGTAGAATACCGCCCAAAATCATCTCATCAAGTATATCTAACAAATCAGAATTCATCTTACATTTGGCCAATGTGCGCAAGAGAGATGAATATAAAAGCAACAGACTACTTTTTGATATGGGACCACAGAGTGTTTTAACATCATGAAAGACCTTTAGAGCCGCATGACCATTACCAAAAATTCCAAAAAAGTCAATAATCAATCTTATAGTGCTAGATGACAATTTGATGTGCTCCCTTTTTACCTTGGACATGAGTTCATAAACTAAATCAATGTGACCACACCGTGCCAACTGAGCAATCATCCTTGAAACTGTGTAAACATCATGAGTAAAGCCTGGCTGATAAGCAACCCAACAGAAAAACTGCCATGCTGTTTCAGCCGACTTGAAATTTCTGATCATCTTGCAAACGAATCGAGTTGTCCACACAAATTTTGCATCTTCCAGTGCTGATACCTCCTCAAGTCCCCAATAATGCAAGGCACTTGCCAAAGCAGCGGGGTCCAACCATGGTTTTAACTGAACTGCATTCATATCAACATTAGCATTCACAATTTCAACTCCTTCATCATCATCGTCATCCAAAGCAATTCCTACATTCTTGATCCTTTCATCTGGTAACATTTCTTTAATAAACTCATCTGTCTCCTTGAGATATCCTGCCACCCGCATGCGCTGCAATGACAATTGCATAGCTTGACCAGGAAATATTCCATCAGTCAGCATTTCATTTAGTAAACTCTTAACTACATCAAATTTTTCAATGCTAGTGAATGCCCCCACCAAAAGTGAATACTGCCGCAGGGTGCGCTTGATTCTCATCAATGGCAGTGTACCAAAAATCTGCCTTGCTGGATCTAATTTTCCCGAGTTCACAAGATGCTCAATCATAACTGTATACGTTCTAGAATTAGGAACCACTCCTTCATCAATCATCATATAGAAAATCTTCATTGCCTCAGAGTTCTTACCCATATGTGCATAAAGGCCCATGACAACGTTGTAAGACTCAATACAGGGGCGTTTCTTCGAGGCTCTCCACTCATCCCAAACATTAAGAACCGAGTCAAGGTCTCTCACGGACGCATACAATCGCATGCGGTCCATGAAGCTGACCCGTGCAACATTTGGGAATTTACCAGAATTGATGGCATCAATGAGGGTTTTGAGTTTTGCCGTATGTTGGGACTTGGCAAGGACTTTGGCCAGCGTATAGAGTGTATTTTGAGTGTGTGTGAAATGTGGTATAGTTTTCAGGGTTTCAATGAGAGTGAGGGCAGAGTCTGGAGAGGGAGCACATCGGAGTGCATTGGTGACTACAAAGGAATCTAGAGCGGGATTGTGTAAAAGAGGGATAAGGGACCTCGGGGATTTGGACCAGAGAGCTACCCGAATTGAATCAATGAGTTTCGCACGTTGAAGGTAAAGGGATACCCCATTGATCTGTGTCTTACGGGCAAAGGAACGAGATATCAAAGTTAGACTACCGAGTAAGTTTCTTGTATGAACAAACCGGATGATAAACATATGCACCTCTTACAATCCGTAATGGAATGCTCTTTTCTTCTATAATAAGTCAGACAAAAGGATTGATAATTCAAGCTCCACAAAAACTGTGATTTTGACCATCAAAAGGCACCAACCCGATGTGGGTCAAGGCAAAATTAGTGCAAGAGTTCATAAACAAGCTACACAGCAATACAAACCCGGATCCGGAGGTATAGAACTCAAACTTACCAAATCAATCAGAATAGATGTTAGCAAAAATGGGAGCTGAAAAACTCAAGTAACGAGGCAGTAACTCATTTCCAAGAAGAAGGGGAACAGATGTTAAAATGAAAGGAGTGTTATTGAGGCGATATGCAAATGGGAAGTTGAACACAAACGCAAACGACAAAACACACCTCAAAAAGCCTCACAAGACAAACATCAAACACCTGGCGTACATTGCGGGACCAATATTTCTTGACGCACGGAGAGACAGAGGGTCACTTATACATAAGCATATCATTTGCTCGACCCCTTTGATGGAACAGAAAGTCAGAGAGATGGCTTCCTGATTGGGGTTTTTGGCTATTCCTCAGCTTACGTGAACGATCAAAATAACCACAACTGAACCAAAAGAACAAAGTAAAAGAATTTTTAAAAAAAAAACTTCGTATGGTTCAACGTGAGGTTTAAGGACAGAGATTCAGAGAAGGTATCCAATGCTGCAAGAAGGGTTCCCGCTCCAAATCACCTTTTTTGTCCCGCCGGCGGAATTTGCAGCTTCCGGGTGACGGCAACAGTTGAACTATACGCCTTGGCTCTGGAAAGATTTAAAATATGTTTAAAATTACACTGAGCTTCCTTGATGTTCGACAAATACAGAAACCGCCTCAAATTTAAAACAAATTGTTATGGGGCACTGAATGGCTAAATGCTTATTTAATATTGTAGATTATTTGTTTTTAATAAATATTTTTTATTATTTAATTAAATTATTATACTTTTTAGACTTTTTTCATTAAGATGAGTTGAAAAGGTAAAAAATTTTAATCAAAATATTAAAAAAATAAATAAATAAAAATAAGCAAAAATAAGTTAATAAACCAATAAGCAGCATTTGCCCAAACAGGGCCTCAGACTAGTTTATTAAGATTAGTGATTTGGAGAAAAAAATAATTGTGTTATTAGCTAATCAATGAAAAATAACATAAATAGGAATGTATAAGCGAAATTGATAATGCGTAGCAAAATTATAAAGAATAAGTGCTTGATTGGGATGTTTAAAAAGTTTGATTTAAAAAAAAATTAATTTTTTTAAAAAAAGAGAAATAAAAAAAAGTTAGATTGTTTGGAATAATTTTTTGTAGTAACTTTTTTGTTTTTTATTGAAATATAAAAAATGTTCTTACTTTTAGTTTTTAAGTTGTAGTATTTGGATATTGGCATACATTTTTTTGTTTTTGTGAATAGGATTGCTTTTTTTAAATAAAGGTATTATAATAATTTTGTTTAAAAAAAAGTTAGGACGTTTGGAATATATATTAGCCTTTTTTTCTTAAATTAAAAGATAAAAAAAAGTTGTTTAACTTTTTTTTGAAGCTAAATAGAACAGCTTGATAGATCTGGACAACCCAAGAGGGGGGGTGAATTGGGTCTTTTCTAGTTTAACGGAAAATTAAAGCCTTTTTAGAAAACTTTTAATAT
>JAUMHN010000010.1:14775-26406 GCA_032360265.1 Heliamphora ciliata
ACTCATTCACATTGGTTCATCCTGCTATGCCCTGGGCCTTTTGCTCTTCTAACGTAAAAGGTGGCCGGCCATTCGTCAAGGCCCAGGAATCCGCTGGACATCTCAGCGGCGGGATTGGATACCCGCATCCGATCGAAGTTCCATTTTAGTGCCCCCCTAACATAACATAAAGGGGAGCTCTTTCTAGGTGGGTCGCTTCGCGCAAGACATTGCTTAGGACCAACGGGTCACACGACAGGTGCACGATCGACTTTGCACGTTCCATCCTTCGGCCCTTCGCCTATCGGCTTGGCGGGCAAGCTACCTTGATCCGTCTTCGGCTTTGATTCGTTATGCTCAGCAGCTCCAACAAGCCCTAAAGTCTCTTGCCGCCTAAAACTCTGCCAAGAAAGCGCTGCTTTACGTTTGATCCTATGTGCCCAGAGAATGCTATGCGTTCTCCACTTTCGGATCTCGCAAAGAGAGAACGTGTTTTTTCCTCTGACTTTCTCTCTCATTCGCTCCGCGAAGAAAGCGGGCTTTGCCCCAGCTACCGCTATCCTTGGGAAACCAAAAGAGCTACCGAAGGAAAGGGGTGCAGTCTCTCCCTTGGCCTTTGGAGAGGAGAGGGCAGAGAAGAAAACGTCCTTCGCGCAAGTTTTTTTGCTTCCTGCGCCCTTACTAGTACTAGTAAAGGGGCCCTTCGACCAAGGAGGCATTCTGGTGGGAAGGCCGACCACTACATAAGCCGCCATCCGTCCAGGAGAGAAGGAAGCTACCTTTCTTTGATCCACCTTCCCGGGGAACGAAAATGGACCGCGGATGGTGGTCGTGGTAGATTCGAGGATCTTACGCGGTGGAGCGAACTCTTCTATCGTGTTGCATTTCCTCTGGCGGCCTAGCTGCACCCCCTCGCTCCATCGTACTGGAGCGATTCGAGAAGAACGATTAGGGTCATATTCTATCCTTTCTACAATGCCCATAGACGAAGTGCTTCGTTTCAGATCAATTCTTCGCTGCAATCGCTTCGATCCACCCCCTCGGTGAAAAACCGTAATACGCCCTGAGGAATTCCTACCAGCAGACTTCCCTGTACTCAAAGTGAATTGTCTAAGTGCTCTCCCCTCTTGGCTTTGTCTCATTGTCTATCTCGTAATCATTCGATTCCGCCCCTACTTCAATGAAGGCTAGCTCCTACTCCTCCTCCTACTCCTCTTTCATCGTCGTTGGTCCTTTTGACATAACATTCTCAGCCGCCTCCGGTCCGGTAGGTCGGTCGCCCTGTAGCCAGTGACTAGCTCCGCTATGGGGCTACGTGTATACCGCCACGTCGAGACTCTCTTTCGAAAGTGAGATCACCACCGGCGAAGAGGGAAAGATCACTCCTAAATGCAGCCGTGATCTTATATACGATACCACCAGACGCACCTTGGTACTTCCATCCGCCAATCAAGGCTAGTGGAGCGAAGGGAGCCAAAAAAGGGAGCGCCCCTACGCGAGCCTTATTGAAAATTGAAAAGGCCCAACCTATAGAGATAGAGAGGGCGTTAGCGCTTTAGTTTGATTGCAGGGGCGCGTTAGCGCTTTACTAATAACATAGAAAGGTTTGGAACCCTACTCCTAACAAGTTGCTGAGTTCGGCTTTCGGGGCTACCTACTTTGAGGCTTATGTAATATATAAAGAAGAGCCTTCTTAGGGCCTTTTTGTTTAAGGGCTGCTCGCCTTTTGAATAGAAGGAAGTGGGATAGCGGAGGTGATTTCGGTAAACCGATGCATGAGCTGAGGCTCCCATGTCCCGCCGACCCTCCGAAAAAGTCAGGTCGTAAAACGGCTCATAGGGAGTCAAAAGCAAGCAGAGTCAAAGGCGGGTCAAACTCACATAAGCAGAGGGGGAGACACATTCATGAAAAGCGAGAAGCCGTGCCGTGGGGGACTGACCAACTATGAATAGATCTTACTTACGGGTAAGAGTAGGAACATCTATTAGTCCGTATCGTGGGTCTACTTGTTACAAAAGGCGAACATCCCCATTCCAAAACATTCACATAGGTCCTCAGGCAGACATCGAAAAAGGGACGAAAAGAGTCTATTTACCTTTACAATATTCCGGAATGTATCATGGCTCTATCTATTCATCTTTTTCTTAAAAAAAAAAAAAAGAGTTCTGCATCTCTCCGGGGCTGAGGGAACAAATAGGCGTGGGGAAGAGGGAGAGGGGGGGCTACGAGCCCTCTCCCGTTGTTGTTGCAGGACCACCCATCCCTTCTTTCCCCTTCGCCCGGCCCGGTGAGGTCCGATGAGATCCGATTTCTCGAACGAAGTGAAGTGATAGGAAGAGAAGACTGCAGGCGGGAGATCTCTATTCATTACACTCCCTTGTATAGTAAGGGGAAAGCGAAAGTGCGCTCCTGCGCACCAGCTGAAGAAAGGAGCTTTGGAAGCTTACCTTATTATTATTCAAAGGGGAAAGGGGCAAGCTAAAACCTACTCCTAACAAGTTGCTGGATGGCTCCATCCGCCCGCCTGCAGCAGAGGGGGTTCGATTCCCGTTATACGCGATGTGGCGAAAAAGACTGATTCAACGAGATATGCCTTGCCTGCATTAAGATTTAAAACTTGTCGTCTACTTTCAGGAAATGTTTGGAACAGAGAACTTACAATAATACAACGCCGCATTCTCCGAAGATTGAGGAACAAGAAGAGATCTATTAAGAGAAAGATTTATCCGAGAGAAAATCTTAACAGTTACATCCAATCACAAACTACACGAAAGTTGCCCCTTTTTCATGGGGATTTACCCATCACAGAGATGCACAGAGGAACAGAACGAACTTCATATATCCCTTTTCCACTCAATCCAGAAACAAGATCGGACGTTATTCCGGTTCGTCTCCATTTTCGTGAAACTATTCCTCAAGCAAGGCAGCCGATAAGTCATCGAAGGGTTTGTGTGAATAATGGAATAGTTTTCATTACTAATTTAAAAGTATCCCACGGTGATATAATATCTTTTCAAGAAAATGATGCGAGAACCCGCGGTGAAGAAATAAGGAGATCTTTCTATATCGAAATATCAGTTGAAAAAATCATAGGAAAATTCCTGGATCACCCGGTAAGAATGTGGAGAAGAACCAAAACAGAATGGTTCCGCCTACTCAAAACTAAGAGGGGATGCCGCCTACTACTAAAATCCCGGTTTTTGCAACAGTTGCGTTCTTCTATGCAAGAAGAAGACTTAGAAAGAACAAAGAAGTTTGGATCCGAAAAAGTATGCTTAGGCAGTTTCTTCGCTGAGCACAACAGAATGAAGAGGAATTTGTATCATTTCAAATCCCTATTCTTATCGAAGAGAAGGAACGAGAAAAACCGAAATCTTCCTACTCGAACAAGAAGTCCTATAGTTTACAACTCTTCTTTATATAGTAATTCGACCTATTGCTCCGCATCCCCCCATCAGTTTACTATGAAGAGAAAAATAAAAAGGATCGAACTACCTACTCATTATTCGGAGGTGAATCATAGAACACCAAAAGCTGTGGTATCTTATGGACCTAACATAGGTCACATCCCTCACGACATAAGATTGAAAGATCCAAACCTTCTTCTTCGGAGCGGAAACGGACGTGGCCAAAACATATAAAGATCGGCGTAGTCGCTCATAGGGACATATCTATCCGGATAGAGGATAGTCTAGATCGATTCATAGATAGATCTCTCTCCATATAGATAGGTATCTCCGTGGATAGAGATAAAGATAGGGATCCATCTAGATCTTGATTCACTATTTCCATTTTTTTTCTTGATTCTGATTGATTGCCTTTTTTTTTGACGACAAGTTTTAAATCTTAATGCAGGAAAGGAAACATAGTTTTTCAATTATTACTTGCTGGGTCGGAGCGTAGACGAGCGAGCAGAGCCCAGGAAACAGGGAAACCCGTCATAGAGCAGTCGACTAGAAGTAGAAGACTGCTGGCCTGAGAGAAGGCGGCCTCTCTCGGGAAACATGGCCCAATTTCTCTTCTTTCTTTTTGATTTCGGGTTTCTTTATTTTTTCAGGGGCCCAGAACGCTAAAAGGTGGGGGAGAAGGAAGCCGAACCTCTGATCGACCTGGACACATAAAAAATTCTCGGCGTCGAGAGAGATTTGAGATTCCGTAAGTCACTCAGTGAGTGCTTTCTAAGAAGGGCTTGGAAGAAGAAAATGAAATAAGAACAACCGCGCTGGTCGTACTAGATCGACTTTCATGCGTCTTCTTGCTCCAGCATGAAAGTTCCATTTCAGGGAAGGACGATGTACCATGATACTTTCTGTTTTGTCAAGCCCTGCTTTGGTCTCTGGTTTGATGGTTGTACGTGCTAAAAATCCGGTACATTCCGTTTTGTTTCTCATTCTAGTCTTTCGCGACACTTCAGGTTTACTTCTTTTGTTAGGTCTCGACTTCTTCGCTATGATCTTCCCAGTAGTTCATATAGGAGCTATAGCCGTTTCATTCCTATTCGTTGTTATGATGTTCCATATTCAAATAGCGGAGATTCACGAAGAAGTATTGCGCTATTTACCAGTGAGTGGTATTATTGGACTGATCTTTTGGTGGGAAATGTTCTTCATTTTAGATAATGAAAGCATTCCATTACTACCAACCCAAAGAAATACGACCTCTCTGAGATATACGGTTTATGCCGGAAAGGTACGAAGTTGGACTAATTTGGAAACATTGGGCAATTTACTTTATACCTACTATTCCGTCTGGTTTTTGGTTCCTAGTCTTATTTTATTAGTAGCCATGATTGGGGCTATAGTACTGACTATGCATAGGACTACTAAGGTGAAAAGACAGGATGTATTCCGACGAAATGCTATTGATTCTAGGAGGACTATAATGAGGAGGACGACAGACCCACTCACGATCTACTAAAGGGCAAGTAGCTTGATTGGTTCGAATCCAATTCGTGAGATAGCTTCAAGCGGGGAAGACCCTCTTTTGTCATTCGAAAGTGGCATTTTAGCTCTTTTTCGTGGAACAGATCGGAAATCAGGTCTTATCGATTCATACGATTTTCATACGTCTTTTTCCCACATTAAAAAGTACCCCTGTTTCCTTTAACACGTTAGTGCCCGGATCTCGTTCTCCTATCTTTGATCTCTCCCTGTCGGTCGAGCAAACCAATGCTATCGCTTACCTCAACTCAAGGGGAGAAAAGGCAAGGATTGTTGCTTTTAGCGCGTTTCTGTAATTTGAGTTCGAATATAGGTATAGAATTGCTTGACTATCTGCTGGGCGGGGAGTTCAGTTCAATTAAGGCGTGGAGTTGAGATGAGTTAATGAAAGCGGGCTTTTGTGTCTGTTTTGAATGATGTTTAGGCTATGGCGCCAGAAGCCGTATATCAGTACGGGGTCTTTAAGCAAGAAAGATGGTCTCAAACTCTCATTTCTTTTGAAAAAGACGGGGTTATTGAAGTAAACTCTCTTTCAGGTAGTCAAATTATATATATTTTCACAATTTCGCTTCGATAGCCCGGGAAGAAAGTCACATCTTTTCGTTTAGCGTCACGCCGCAGTTCGAAAGCAAGAAATTGAGCTTCTATTGCTGGAATACGGGAAGGAATACCAGAAATATACGGGAATAAATCCATTTCTGTCGCTGCTTGGTCCCCATCTCCTTTGTTCATTTCAAAAGAAGGCACTCTATATCTATATTGAAGTATAAGTAGATCGGGAATAAGTGATTGTACATCCCGTGCCGGAAAAAAAAGACTCATCAGCGACAATAACAGAGAGTATGTCAGCAATCGTCGAATCCATTCCTGTGTCAGCACCCAGTCTCGAATCACATCGAAGAGAAACCCTATACAGCCCAAGGTACAGGGAAGCCCCATACTATTGGAAGGAATTTCAGTAATCGGTGGGAAGTCCTTTTTTTCAATATCTTTTCATCCTTCTTCAGCAGCGGATAATGCTGAAAATAAACCTCTCCCTTCCAGCCCTCCCCCATACCCTTCCCTTGCCTTTGAGTCCTGGAAGTTCACTGACCTGCCTTTCAATCGGTCGGACGGAATTATCATTCACCAGTATCGGATATAGTTAGTAAGGCAAGCTTTCTTTACTGAATTTAGCATTGCCCCTCTTCTATAAGTAAGGTAAGGCTTTCTTTCTCGAAAAGGGGGAGAGGCGACGAAGATTGAACTAGAGCATCTTAACAGAAAGCATGAATAGGCTTACATAGGATAGAAGGAATGATGGATAGCCGGTGACGGAGATAGAAAGTACCACTCCTATAAATCAGACGCAGATGAAGGCCGAATCAAGATCTCATTCCAGTTATCAGCGGAGGGCAGAGCAATCAATTTGAGGGACGTTTAAGCTGGAGGGAGGACAAGCAATGAAAGGAAGGAAGCCAAAAAGCCTACTCGCGCAGGAGCGCTCTACTGAATCGATAGTGTAGTTCCTTAAAGTGTAGTTCATGTAGTGTAGTCAGGGGGGCCTCTGTTTTCGTAGTATCTAAGGGAGCGCTCTACTGATTTATAGAGAGTTACGTTCCCTCAATGGCAATGCAATGGGGGAGAGGGCGAGAGCAGTTAGCGAGGCGAGTGTGGCGAGAGGGCAGAATGGCGTAATGGCTTGGTTCTTAGGCTTCTACGATTGAGAACAGTATCAGTCTCATTCCTCCTTTGAAGGGTAGTTGAGTTTACTCCTTTCTTTGAAGCTGGTAGTGGAGTGAATCTGGCAATCAGTGCCTAAAGTCTCGGTTCCCGTTTCCTTCAATGAGAGAAGATGCGAGCCCTCGGCGAGAGGAGATGCTGGCGATAGGAACTATTCTTGTTTTGAACAATGCTCTTTTAAGCAGTTGAGTAGAGCAGGATTAGTTCCCTAAAGGGTTCATGCCTTAGGAGTGAGCCGAGGCCTTCCCTTAAGAGATACACGAGGTGAAAGGCTTTTAGGTAAGGCGCCATCAACCCCAGTTAACCAGCACGCCCGCTTTCGCACACGCCCAACGCCCACCTGATGATTGAGGCGAGTTCATAACTTTCTGGAAGAAGGAGTCGATCGAACGTCCTAGCTTAGGAAGGCCGGGTACTAATAGTCCAGTTCTAGTTGTTCATCCCAATTAAATTAATAGTGCGAGAGCGAGAGCAGCCTAAAGTAAGTAGGCTTCAAAGCCGTGCCAAGCTGAAAAGATGCCGTTGCTTACTGTGAAAAAGGTGAATTATCAAGGGCGGGCGGGGAAGGAATCCGATTCTCTCAACCTCATCAAACAAACTCAGGGCTGTGGTCCAGTCCAGGAACGGGTGATGTTGACCACCGAAACCCAGGGTCAAGTAAGTAAAAGGAGCGAAAGGCGCTTTCTTTCACGCGGGCGTTAGCGCAAGCAAAAGGAACAGGACACAGGCACGAGACACTTGCAACCTGTCACCGGGTAAACTGAGATAATCGTTCTTTTCTTCATCGAAGTCGTAGTAGTCACTTTTTAAATTAGATAATTCTCGTTACGATGTTGTTGATAAAGATAATTGCATTTAGTCCGCGGTTCAGACGGACAGGTAACAACTACTAGTAATATTTGGCATCACGCCAGCTAAGGAAGAACTCTTATTGCTTAGAACACCAGCTATAGAAGCAGAAGCCGAAGAAGCAGCTAAATCCGCTCCTTCCCCACCTCACTCACTCGGGAGCCAACGACCGAAGTACTTACCATCAGCCTGGGGTTTCAGCCATCAGATCACATACAGCCTTCTTGTGCGCTTTCCCAATCCGTCCGTCTATAGATATGGTTCAAGTCCCCACCTTCAAAGAAAGAAAGCATTCAACGCCTTCTTCTTTGGGCACAGCCCTAGATATGGTCACCATCGAAAACAAAACAACCGGAGCAACACCAGCCTTCCTTGAAAGGAAGGGTTGAGAGGCAGTCCACCACCCAACCAAAACTAAAAAATAAGGGGACTGCTAGTGTCAGGTTTGCCTAGATACACCGCAAGACGCTTCCATCTTCCCGAAAGAAGATGATGAGGCTTCGCCAACACCCTATAACCAGCACCGCCAAGTCGCAACAACACATTTGAATTCTTTCTATTAGAAGTGTTGCGGACGGTCGCTAGCCCTAAGGTAGTTCGACATAAAAGCAAGGATTGGAGGGACACTGGTGACAGGTCCACCTTACCTCGCTTCACGAAGAACCCTTTGGCGAACTCAAATGCGCCAGATTTAGATATTAATGATTTGGAGGCAGACACTTCCACCTCCAAGGCGCTAAGAATCCGTTGGTACTCGTCGGCAACCTTACTATATGCAATGACGACATCGTCGCCAAGGATAGCATAGGCCCTAAACACCTTCTTGGGAGAAACCCGCTCTGCTGCTAGCCACATTATCATGTGATGTGATAACGTGAATAGGGGCCATGATGCATGGTATCCAAGGGGTTGGCCGACACTATAGATAATAATGTTCTCTCGTCTAACAAGCGGGGGAACTAGACTAAGTTCACACATTCCCAAACCTGTATCAACGACAGCGGAAGCCACCTGATGACCAAACAACTCAGATAGGATTGAATAGATGACCATCCTAGGCCACCTATCCGTGGCAGACTTCAAGTCAAAACTATATACATTCTTGAAGCCTGTTACCCATCTGAGGGGTTTCGTCTGATCATAGGTCCCATCATTGACGAGCCGACGCAATATACTCATCGACCAGTCATGATAAGGGCGCAACAATCGCTGCTTCACGTAGTTGCCTATGATGAACAGCCGTCTCTTGCCCGCGGGAGCGGCTACCGAGGCCACCCGGCTGAGGATAGCACCAGGACACAGAGGTTCTAGATCTTGGAGCAATTGCCCATTTAGATCTTCGAACGCCCAGTCCATCTCATCAGCCTGCTCACGACTCAAGTGGTCAAACGGAAAAATGACCCTTTTGTCCCACAGGATCGATGAGGGTGTCATTATTGACGACAGTCCATACTCGGCACGATAGTGCCTGTAGAAGGCCGTCAATTCCATCCATAATGACATAAAACAGGAATAGTGTTTCTTACCTGGGTCAATAGACGGATTCGGTAATGACTTCCAGGTGGGAGCCCATGACATGCCCTGATAAACAGGCATATTACGGACAAACATAAAGTACTTAGATACGAGTGTTCCAAAATGTCTTTCTACCTCGGAACACACCTCTAGTACTCCTGGCAGATGATCATTGAACTTGGTAATCGGAGTGAAGGTGTCACTAGTAACTCTCTTCATAACAGTGACACATCTTCCCAACGAGAACCAAGACAAATACATCTTGACCAGCCTATCTGATTGATCATCCTTCATCTTTATGACTCTCCTATGAAAAGAAGGAATGATTCGTGGTAGGCCGTCCCTCGATAGTGAAACCATAGGTTTGGTGCACTCTTTCGGTAAGGGTAGCTCCATACCGTAATACCTCTGAAGAGATACATGCTTTAAAAAAAGCGCAGTGAACAGAATGCCCGATGAACGCTTTAATCTCAACACCGACTCTGCAAACAGGTAAGCCGCAACGCTAGTCTCCACTGATAGACGACCGGAGATGACTAAAACGACCCTTAAAAGGAGTTCTTTTAGCCATCGAGGGCTTTGCTTTGCTTTCAAAGGCCCTCCGCCATGAAACTATAGGCACCCTTTCTAATGCGCTGGTAAACATATTATTCATGATAATGTTACTACGCAAGAAAAAGAGATTATGCCTTAGATTCAACTCTCCTAAACGATCATCTCAGGATGACCGAGGGACGGCGTCCGACTTCTCATATCAGACATCTCCTACATCCATCAGCATTGGAAGGCCAACACCGACAGAGGTAGAGATGCATGGGAGAGTAGAAAAACTTCCTGAGATTCTTCAGGAAATGCAGGAGAATCCACTCCAAAAGTCTAGAATATTATAACGATAGTTTACAGGCAGCAAGCTATTATCGTATTATAGAGAAATGAGAGGGCAGGAAAGTAGATCGGATCGTTACCCCCCTCAATCCCCCTCGGGGGGAGACTGATTGCTAGTAGTAAAGGTTGGTTATTAATTGAGTGAGATCCAAAGAAGTTCCACAAATGAGACATCCAATGCATAAAGGTAATAGTAAGGATTTGACCTCTATCGGGGGAGTCAAATGAGCACCAGTAGAAGAAGCGGTACCGATGTGAGTTTCAATCCTATAATCTTTGAGCGCAATCCTTCCTTCTGTAACCCTTTTCCCTCGGGTCGCATTCCCTAACCCTCTTTCTGGGGACCGCAATAAAAGGTGTTTAGCCTTCCTCTGGTTTGCCTCCAGTATCCCATAGATGCTTGGAGTGCCCATCAGAGTCTTGACTATCTTGATAGACTTTACACCCTTTCCGCGAGTTAAAGGGTTTTTCATTAACTCTGCCTCTAATGCCGGACTCATCATTCCTAAGCTTGAGTTATCTATTACCAATTGACTCTCCGAATGATGCTTAGGAATGTTTACCTTTGCCGGGGGCATAGTTCTTCGTAAACTGGGGGCCGTCCAAGGATGATTTTTCTCATTGAGTTGAGGAATTCTATTATCGTTCTTAGCGGTAACAGGAACATGAGTGAGTTTAGCTACTTTCGAGAAAAAGGGAAGCATGTGTTGGTAATCTCCTTTTGTCTTCTTAAAGCAGTACGGGTTCATTTCCGCGTGCTTCTTGTGTTGGTGTTGTAATAGGGGATCCCCGGGTTCTGGGGGAAAGAAATGGGAAAGACCTTCTTTTTCATTTGTAGCCTTAGAGGCTACATGCTCGAATGCGCGGTCCTTTCATACGGCATTTTTCGTCCTGCTATTCCTGACCTGAGGAAGGAATGGAGTAAGGGATGACCTTACTTCTCTCTTATCAGTAGTAGGAAGCAGTCTCCCCCCGAGGGAAGTAGCAAGAGGAATTCTGAAACCTATTTTTTGACTGAACTAATTGTTTCCAAAGAGGGTCCGCTCTTCCTTTCTCTAGGTGAGTAGCTTCTTCTCCTTCCTTGTCTCTTAGTTGAATATGGGGTCTTTAGCTTTCCCTTTCGTAGATTGTTAAGTCCAAAGGCAAGTAAAAGGCCCCGGTAAGACCGATCGGGCTTTCCTGCTTATCTGTTCATTTCTCTAGTATCAGACCATTCTTTCAGATGATTCTTTTAGTGAATTCCACGTGCAAGAAGGTCTGCTCTCTCTGGCTAGAGGACAGAGCCCTAAGGAATGCCTTCTGAGGGGATAGTCTGAGTCTCTGCTATGGCCCTATCATAGGCAGCAGAGGCGGAAGACGCTACTTGTATCATCTGCAGGGTCTTCTCCTCTAGGTAAGAAGCAGGCTTTCAAGTGCTAGCTCTCCCTTTTCTACCCCAAGATCGGGACTTCCTTCCTAAAGTGAGGACTGTTCCAAGGGCTTCCCTATCCTCTATCTCCCCCCACGGGCTTTTGTTTGTCCAAGTCACTAAGCAGTCTCCTTTTTTTTAGTGTGCTTCCAGCTTCCTAAGGTAGTGCCCGGTCGACTACCCCATTTCTTCTATGGAGAGATGTCCCTTTTGCTTCTTTCTCCTGCAGCTAGTGCTAAACTAAAGGCGGGGTCGGTTTTGTTATGCTAGACCTAGCTTCTTCTTTCCTGTACTGGAAGTTGAGATAACGGGTCCCCAACCCCAGGGTTCTAG
>JAUMHN010000011.1:70690-85844 GCA_032360265.1 Heliamphora ciliata
CAATTAATAATTCCACACATTTGGCACCGATAGTCATACGTTCATTACCGACCTTTTTAGCCTTTTTGATATCTTTTTCGACCTTACCACTCATCTGCTTTTCAATCTTACGCTTCTTATTATCCTCTATCATGGCACTATTAACCTTTTGGTCTAGATTTAGCACCCCTTTAGGTTTTTTTTCTAGCACTCCTACCTCATATCTCCTAGCTATAGCATGAACTCGCAAATTAGAATCAAGTTGATCTACTAAAGTAGCGACCCTAACGGATGGTCTAGAGGTTTCAACACTGTTGAATACGGAACCTAGGACATGAATAATTATAACCTCCAGTGTAAATTAACCTAAATCACTAATTAAATCCAGGTCATCATCGGATAGGCTTTTCTTTTTTTGTTTTAGATAATTCTTAACAGAAATATATGGGCTATCAGACACTTTACCCATCAATAGTTTGACCATTGCAGGAGAAGATTTAAAGATGTTCTTTTCATCATATCGAATAGTCATACTTTCTATTTCTTTTTTTTTGGGTAATTAAATACCTTATATACTTACTTTCTATTTCTATATGCATATCTTTCAACCTTTCTATGTTACAATTCTAACGTTTATACAAAGGTATTTTTTCCAACATCGTGTAAACCTCATTATTATAATTATAGGCCTTATTATACATCAGGTCAGATCTATGTTCCAGTATTTTATAAAATTGATTCCAGAAAGAATCAATAATAGTCTTGTTTTTATATGTACTATAATCAGCATCATCAGTATCATCAGCGGTAGGGATTCTTTCAATTGATTGATCATCAAAATATCTTCTATCACGATCAAATAGATGATCCATATCACTTTCTTCCTCTTCCAAATCCTCCTCATTGGATCCCCTCTCTCTTCTTCCTCGTTCTTACTATCCTCACGATTCCGTTGCTCTTCTGACGTCCATTTCTTCCCATTAGCAAGTTCATCACTATCCGCTTTCTTAGAATAAATTCTAACAGTCGTATATTCAGGAATACATGTTAGTGGCCAATTCATCTTCTTGCAATACCCTCGCTTCTCTGCCATTGCCATGATAGAATACCTCTGTACTGTCAAATAGTGAAATATAGTAGCCTTACCATGACCGACGCCAACAGTATCCGTTGAATAGGAGCTAGTCAAGGTAGCTTGACTGTAACTACCATAGAAATGGGTCATGAATTTCATGGTTGACTTTAAGTTCTATTTTCTATTATTCGTGTTGATAAAAATTGAGATAATCCTAGCTGACGCCAATTGTCAACCTATCACGACTGTTGTGGGTCAAATAGAATAAATCTTATGTGTTTTTCCCTTCTCGATTGGATTACGCCAATAGAGTTTGTAGTATCGGGCCCTAAGGGTCATTTTTAATCCCTAGTGCTCAAGTCTCGGAAAAAAACAAAGCTTCATACCCTTTTTAAAGTAGCTAGGACACACTAAAGTATCACTTTACAATTTGATTTAACAGATATAGCACAGGAACCAGGAGTGGAGTTTTTTCTCTCTGAGGACTCAAAGCTTTTGGACCTTCCAAGTAGAAGGTGCTTCCTGTACTACTGGATCATGTTGCCAAACCCTGGCATTTCACTCCCTTCTCACTTTAAGACTTGCCGAACCATTTCGGAGGGACTGTTTTCCTACATTGGGAAAAACATTTAATCTTAAAAGTAAGTGGAGCAAATTACAAAGGGAGGCATTTGTACATGTTTGTACAGGAACCGTGGAATGTATAAACTCCAATTGTACATCCCATCCTTCAACTTCCGATTTTGAGGTATTCTTTAGTTCCTAAACAGCCTTTTGGTACAGCTAAAGATCGGGCCCGTTCCTTATTAGTTTTGCTTAACACATTATTCCTAAATAGCCTTTTATAACAGCTAAAGTTCGGACCCATTCCTTATTTGTTTTGCTTAACACATTATTCCTAAACAGCCTTTTGTAACAACTAAAGATCGGACCCGTTCCCTATTGGTTTTTGTTACTAAAGGAAGTACTAGGCTAAGGCATTTCATACCTTCTAAGACCTCTCTGATTGATCTTAGGGAGCGGTGAAAGGTAAACCAAGATGCGAGGTCTCAGGTAAAGTGTAAACGAAAAAGCTAAGCTTAACAGTGACATCAAATCAGAAACTACACTAAAGTTGACCAAATGGGAAGTTCCCCTCTTATAAGGAGAGTTCCTGCTTTGGTTATTTGCCGTCTAGCTAATTTTCCTAGAGTTAATAGTTACGAGCGTCAGCTTCCAAGGGGAGTGACATCTTCTAAGGCAACTCTCAGGCCTGGGCATCGGGTAGTTTAGTCTGTTGTGGATTTACCTTCTTGTAAGTATGCTCTACAGCAAGTAGTTCCCCTCAGTCTAGTCTTTTTTTTGGAAAGTCTTCCTTAAGCAAGGTAGACGAAAGAGAAGGATTTATGTCAAAAATGGAATGGTAAGCATCACTAATGCCGAAGTGTACCAAGGTGATCTCTAATCTCACAGTCAAGAACCGAAGAAACGGGATAGGCTCATTCAGAATCGAAATAAGAAAGGTATGGAATTGATCCCTGTTGTTCGAGCGCATGCTATTCTTTTGCGCTGGAGTGACGTCTTCCGGTCTAAGGTGAGCCGCCGTGTAAAAATCGCTGAGTCTCATCTTCGTGGAGTTCCCGAATGATAGGGAAGAAAAAGGTCTTCGCAATTGGTTCCACTCTATTTGTTCTATTTTCTTTGATCTTTCTCTTTCGATGGCTTTCTTGGAGTATTCCAATTCTTTCCTAAATGGAGAAAAGTTCCCCGTACGGGTAGTATGTTCCCAGGGTTGGGCTGTTAACCCATTAAATTGGTACGTGAGCTAAGTTCAGAACGTCGAAGCTATATGCTTAACACATTCTTCCTAGCACAAGTCTAGAACAATCGGGAAAGGCAAATAGGTGGAAAAGAAAAAGATATTGAATCTGGCTTTGCATTCCAAGTGAGATTCTTGTTGAAAGAGTGTAGGGGTTCGTAAATGCTCCTCCTGAAGATCACCCAACTTCTTCGAATGATTGAGCCGACTAAGACAAGACTCAAGCTAGACGTAGGCTTCCCTATGTTGGTTGCCCTTGATATAGGATGCTTGTGGTTTTGAGTTCCACTAATATAGTAAGTAAAGCCGAGGGAAGCAAGCGGGGTAGAGGAATTGGTCATCTCATCAGACTCATGATCTAAAGGCTGCAGGTTCGAATCCTGTCCTCGCCTAATCACTAGAAAGTCAGTTGTAGCAAGAGTTGCTGCTCCGTTCACTATAGAAAAGAGAAAGCACAATGCCAATTCTTAGATGAAGGAAGATCCCTTAGAATCCTTTAGAAGGGGGGTGCAACTGACGACACTACAGCTTCTTCCTAATCAGTCGCTGATAAAAGGTCGAATTAGAGAAAGAAGGCCGCCACGCCCTAGGACGCATAGTTATACGTTGACGCTGCATACCCTGGGAGGGGAGTCGTCGGTTGGAGGAGAGAATTCCTTAGAGAGGGGAAGTCTTCTGCTCTTTTTCTTTTTTGGCTGATGGCTATCTTCTAGGGAAAGAGAGTTAGGAAATCAGGTACACGAGAGCTTTCGAAAGGCAGACGAGGATGGTTGCCCTATTTTCTTAAGACAAAAAAGAGCACACTAAGGGCTACTAAAAGGTCTCCCCTTCACTCCATTCCTTTCCAATTCGAATTAGAAGCAATCTAGGAAGTTAGATTGGAAGTATGAAGTCAAAAAGGAAGATTTGTGAACAATGAATGTGGATATAATTTTTAAATGAGTAGTTCGGATAAATCAGATAGAATAGAACTCTCGATTGATCCGGGTACTTGGGATCCTATGGCTATGGATGAAGACAAGGTCTCTCTTGATCCCATTGAATTTCAATTGGAAGAAGAACTTTATAAAGCTCATACTGATTCATTCGTATCAATGATTAGATTTACTGAGGCTGTTCAAAGAGGGACAGGTCAACAAAGGCAAAGGCTATTCCCATAGCAATTGATTGGGCTTATGGATTGTCAGTTTTCTTATGGGGGTAGTATGGGATCCGTAGTAGGCGAAAAAATCACACCCCTTTGATTGAGTATGCTACCAATCCATTTTGACCTCTTATTCTAGTCTGTGTTTACGGAGGAGCACGCATGCAAGAAGGAAGTTTGAGCTTGATGCAAATGGCTAAAAGATCTTCCCCTTGAAATGCCCTTTATATGAATATGATTCTCAATCAAATCAAAATCTGTCTATCCATTTTTGTAGCTACTACTCTACTAGTTGTGGGGTGACGGCTAGTTTTTCTATCTTGGGGGGATATCATTATTGCCGAACCCAATGCCTATAATTGCATTTTAGGGTAAAAGAGGAATTGAAGAAAGATAGATTAGATTGAATAAGACAATACCTGAAGGTTCACAAGCGGCTGAATTGGGAAAACTTAGCGCATCGATTCCATAAGGATAAGGAAGGATTTCTTCGGACATGACAGCTATAAGAGCTTGTTGACTAGAGGATAGGGACGAAGTAATAAGATTAGATAGAAAGTGAGACTGCGTTTGGTGAGGGAACTAGCTTTGAACCGTTTTTTGAGTAAGGAGACACCCACGCTAGGAGTTGTGTTCCTAAGTTTCGGCTATGCGACTAGAACATACTCCGTCATGAGCTGTAGATGTCCACTTTTCTTAGAGAGTGAACATGGCTATGTCCGTGACTCGGTGCAGATCCACCAGCAAGATGAAATACCACCTGATCTTGTCCCTGCATCAGAGGACCCAGCTACATAAGTAACGGCTGAAGAACCACAAAAAGGACCCCTCCATATAGGACTCCCTATAGAGTAATACTGATGTCGTTCTCTAGTTTTAATGCTAGAGTGGTACGGAAGTCTCATTTACGGTAAGGTACATTAGGATATCAAACTAATGGAAATTCTAAGAAAGGCCTCACTGGATAAAGTCTCTCTATGCCGGTCTCCGGCTGCATGTACTCGCCATTTACTTAACGAGAACCTCTCAGAGCAGGAGGTAAATGAGATGTGCCAGGGTAGCGACACCTGGATTTATAAACAGAAAGTGCCAGGGAAATCCCATGTATTTACTCATATGGATCCAATTTGGTTATGAATTAATTTGCGTGGTTAAAATTATTGAGTGATATCGAGAACCAGCAAGATTTTGCTCTATGTAAGGCCTTCAACGACCTTTCTTTGTTGCTCTTCATTAGCCCTTGAAAAGAAAGAGAATAGCAGGCAGGAGTTGTATTTTCACCTTTGTCTAAAAGCATGGCTCCACTCATTGATCAATTTGTCCTTGATATTTCCATTCTATCGCATCTCGATTCAGTTCCAGTAGTGCCAACGATTCTGTACCATAGTACTTCAAGTGTGTGTCGATAGATCTACTATGGATCTTCAACGCTTTACTTAGCGTTACTCTTCTTCTTCATCTTCTTCCTACTGTGACCCGCACCCTTCTTCATCTGCTTCTTACTGTGACCCGTACCCTTCAACTTCTTATCCTCTATCTTATGAGTCATAGCCTCGGTCTTTTGGTCCGGAGTCAGTAGCTCTAATAACTGCGCTTCGGATTCTGTTGGTATCAAACTTTCTTGTTCAAGTCGCAACCACTGGAGTCGGTAGCTCTAATAACTGCGCTTTTGATTCCTTTGGTATCAAACTTTCTTGTTCAGGTCGCAACCACGGTTCATATGCATCTATAATTAGCAATCGTTCATTCATCTCTCCCTCAGAAACTCACAACAACCACGGGTCTTCATCTTTCGTTGGCATCAACTCTTGTTTTATCCCCTTAGCTTTTTTCTCATCATCCAGTTTAGCCTTAATATTACCAAGAGCTTTCTGAAGAGGAATAACCAAGGTAGGATCTTTTTGGTTTTTCAGTTTCTCAATATCTTTCTCCATGACGCTAACATCTAATTTGAGATGATATCTATCATTTACCTCGTAATCAAAGACATGCTTTGGTTTCATACCAATCCATTCCCCCTGCTCATAAACAACATCCCTTTTACTTTCTGGGGTGAGTTGAAGCTTGAGATCATATACTTTTATTATAATGTTAAGCTTTTTCCAATTTCTGTCGAACTCTGCTTCATGATTTATCTTCGTTACTAGTGACAGATCTCGGTATTGATTAGCAAACCATTTATAACAAACATAGTTTTTAGCCTTACCTTTTTTCTTTGTAATATCTTTGCCATCTTTCGTCAAAAAGGAATAAGTCTTCGGAGCTAAGAAGTAACCTTCTGTGATTTCATGCTCCAACTTCCACTAACTCAATTCAGTGGAAGATACATGATCAGCAGGAAGAGGATTTCCTAGAATAACGGAGTCTGTATCTGTGTAGTAACAATCATCTCTGGAAATAAAAGGGTACATGTGGATCCGAGAACAAGTTGTAATTGCAGCAGACAATTGAACTACGGATATAGTCGGGGGAATCCATTCTTGCATGTTTTTTCGATTTATCACATATGATACCACGTAGACGACTTTCTTTTTCTTATTTGATCTTTTTATCTCTATACGATTATACCGGACTAGTTTGATAACGTTCATACTATTGTCTGCTTGGGTTTGTAAATAAGCATGTCTTTCAGGGGTACAGATCTCGGTATTAGTACATTCAGGATTGATCCCAAATCGCCCGTAGAGAGAATTCATTATTAACTTGTAACAATAAGACATGCCTTCATCACCGACCTTTTTAGCCTTCACTCTTCGGTCGGAGACTTCGTCCACAAACTTCTTGAAAAGACTAGGCTTCCTATCAAACAAGTACCCCCTTATAGGTAATATCTTGTAACCCAACTTCTTCGCAAACATTAATTCCTCACTAAAATACACACCCTTGAACTCACCAGTCGGGAATAGTAAAAGATTGGAAGACTGACTCCTATATGGTAAGAAGGGGCGATTAAGACCTTTGGGAGATCGTACTAACGCCTCAATAAAACCATACATATCAGACAAATCCATACCATCAAAACTCCAATACCATATAAGGTGACCGGCAGGCATATCAAAATTTTGCATGACATATGGATATAAAGAGTTCACGTCATAATAATACAAATTAGTACCTTTAGGGATATAGGCTTCTACATGTCCTCCATAGTAAGCACGTCAAATGAAACTATCCACATTATTACTAGAAGATCGAGGAATTGCAAAACTATCTGCATCAAAATACCTCATATGGAAGATCCTCAAAGAAAGCGAAGAAGTGGTCCTACAATCAACAATATCAACACCATAGGTACTGAAAAAGAGCTTTTGAGCTGCTACTAAAATACCACCTAAGAGACAAATATCTTGTTTCAGATAAACCATCAAATCAGCACGCTTTTCTTGCAGATTACTGACAACCACTTCCCTATGATTGATATCCCCTTTTTAACCCAATTTCGGACATAAAGTCTTAGACAAAATCGCTAAACTCGCAGGGAGTAAAAGGTATGAATCCCTTATACAAAACAATAGTGTTCTTTTATCCCCCTTTTTCCTTTCCAGCGGATCTAGTTTAGGATACACCCTGATTTCATATATTATATTCCAGACCAGACTTTTGAAGGTGTAATTTTCAAGAGAAACTAGAAATTTCATCATCAATAAACCATCGAATCGACCTAAGTTATGGAAGTAAACAGTTTTCATCTTTCGTTCCTTCACTAAAACTTCTAAACGTTTTAGAAAGTGGGTCATTATAAGCTTACTGCGATCCTCAAAATCAATAGTATTTATTATATCTTCACTAAAATAGAGAGAAAATTCCCTATTAGGCTTGGACACAACATCCTCACCAGGATGAACCGGTAATAAACCGGCAGCGTAAGGAACATGATAATCATCATCATTTTGACTTTCTACTAGAACTGTTTCCAGATCAGCTACAATGAAAGGCTTCAGCTCCGTAGTATGAGGTTTCAATGCCGTCATATAGAGCGATTTCGAATCCCTTTGCCTACCATAGATACTTCACTAGAAGTTTTTCCGATATCCCTCATAGAATTTTCTAATATAACTAGTTTATTAATATAGCTATCCACCTCATAGGCGCTAAGGCGTTTCTTCTTATTCTTCTTTGTTCTTTTCTCTATATAGACTCGAAGAAAAACAACAAGGATCTCATTATCACAATAAATCTCTCCTTCCTTAACTATTAATTCCCAAATTTGATTGAAAACCTCCTTACTATGAAGAGCATTCCCACTAGAATCGGATCAATTCAAGTGTATTGCTGTACCTATAGTAAAGCTTACTTCCCTACTTTCAACTCGTATTTTATTCCCTATAGTAAACATGGCCCTCTTCCAAGTAAAATTATTGTAAACATAGGTTATGACTAAATGCAAAATGAGGGAAGCTATCCGTTCATATGTGGTACATAGCGGGTAAGGTTCCTTCAAATCAGCTGAGGCTGTAATTAATCCTTCATTGGGAGTCCTGTTCTTTACCCCTCGTATATATTTCTTTAAGAAGGATGAATATTGACATTTTTTACCCTTTTTACCTGTAGTAGCCTCCTCATTGGATCCCCCCCTCTCTTCTTTCTCATTCTTACTATCCTCACTATTCTGTTGCTCTTTTGACGTCCATTTCTTCCCATTAGCAAGTTCATCACTATCCGCTTTCTTAGAATAAGTTCTAACAGTCGTATATTCAGGAATACATGTTAGTAGCCAATTCATCTTCTTACAATACCCTCGCTTCTTCGCCATTGCAATGATAGAATACCTCTGTAGTGTCAAATAGTGAAATATAGTAGCCTTACCTTAACCGGCACCAATAGTATTCGTTGAATAGGAGCTGGTCAAGGTAGCTTTCATAGTAGGTAAAAGCCTTGAATTAAGGTCCGCCAGCCGACCAGTAGTTTGACTGTAGCTACCATAGAAATGGATCATGAATTTCATGATTGACTTTAAGTTCTATTTTCTATTATTCGTCTCGATAAAAATTGAGATAATCGTAGCTGACGCCAATTGTCAACCTATCACGACCGTTGTGGGTCAAATAGAATAAATCCTGTGTTTTTCCCTTCTCAGTTGGATTACCCTAATAGAGTTTGTAGTATCGGGCTCTAGGGGTCATTTTTAATCCCTAGTGCTCAAGCCTCGAAAAAAAAAACAAAGCGTCATACCCTTTTTTAAGTAGCTAGGACACACTAAAGTATCATCACTTTACAATCTAATTTAACAGATATAGCACAGGAACCAGGAGTTTCCTCTTGGACACAAGCCACACCCCTAATTTTCAAGTGGAGCTTTTTCTCTCTGAGGACTCAAAACTTTAGGACCTTCCAAGTAGAAGGCGCTTCTTGTACTAGTGGATCATGTTGCCAAACTCTGGCATTTCACTCCCTTCTCACTTTAAGACATGCCGAACCATTTCGGAGGGACTGTTTTCCTACATTGGGGAAAACATTTAATCTTAAAATGAAGAGGAGTAAATTACAGAGGGAGGCATTAGTACACGTCTGTACAGGAACTATGGAATGTATAAACTCCAATTGTACATCCCATCCTTCAACGTCCGATTTTGAGGTTTTCTTTAGTTCCTAAACTGCCTTTTGGTACAGCTAAAGATTGGACCCGTTCCCTAATGATTTTTATGCACCTCTGGTGTACCAGTTATCGTGCCCACGGTAAACGTTGGGTAGCCAAGTGCAGAGCGGATAACTGCTGAAAGCATCTAAGTAGTAAGCCCACCCCAAGATGAGTGCTCTCCTATTCCTTCCGACTTCCCTAGAGCCTCCGGTAGCACAGCCGAGACAATGACGGGTTCTCTGCCCCTGTGGGGATGGAGCGACAAAAGTCTTGAGAATTCAAGAGAAGGGAAAAACACAGGATTTATTCTATTTGACCCACAACGGTCGTGATAGGTTGACGATTTGCGTCATCTAGGATTATCTCAACTTTTATCGAGATGAATAATAGAAAATAGAACTTAAAGTCAACCATGAAATTCATGATCCATTTCTATGGTAGTTACAGTCAAACTACTAGTCGGCTGTCGAACCTTAATTCAAGGCTTTTACCTACTATGAAAGCTACCTTGACCAGCTCCTATTCAACGAATACTGTTGGTGCCGATCATGGTAAGGCTACTATATTTCACTATTTGACAGTGCAGAGGTATTCTATCATGGCAATGGCAGAGAAGCGAGGGTATTGTAAGAAGATGAATTGGCCACTAACATGTATTCCTGAATATACGACTATTAGAACTTATTCTAAGAAAGCGGATAGTTATGAACTTGCTAATGGGAAGAAATGGAACTCGGAAGAGCAACGAAATCGTGAGGATAGTAAGAACGAGAAAGAAGAGAGGGGGGGATCCAATGAGGATTTGGAAGAGGAAGAAAGTGATGTGGATCGTCTATTTGATCGTGATAGAAGATATTTTGATGATCAATCAATTGAAAGAATCCCTACCGCTGATGATACTGATGATGCTGATTATAGTACATATAAAAACAAGACTATTATTGATGCTTTCTGGAATCAATTTTATAAAATACTGGAACATAGATCTGACCTGATGTATAGTAAGGCCTATAATTATAATGATGAGGTTTACACGATGTTGGAAAAAATACCTTTGTATAAACGTCAAGATTGTAACATAGAAAGGTTGAAAGATATGCAGATAGAAATAGAAAGTATGACTATCCGATATGAAGAAAAGAACATCTTTAAATCTTATCTTGCAATGGTTAAACTATTGATGGGAAAAGAGTCTGATAGCCAATATATTTCCATTAAGGATTATCTAAAATAGAAAAAGAAAAGCCTATTCGATGATGAACTTGATTTAATTAGTGATTTAGGTTAATTTACACTTGAGGCAATAATTATTCATGTCCTAGGTTCTGTATTCAACAGTGTTGAATCCTCTAGACCGTCTGTTAGGGTCGCTACTTTAGTAGACCAGCTTGATTCTAATGTGTGAGTTCATGCTACAGCTAGGAGATAAGAGGTAGAAGTGCTAGAAAAAAAAAACCTAAAGGGGTGCTAAATCTAGACCAAAGGGTTAATAGTGCCATAATAAAGGATAATAAGAAGCGTAAGATTGAAAAGCAGATGAGTGGTAAGGTCGGAAAAGATACCAAAAAGGCTAAAAAGGTCAATAATGAACGTATGGCTATCGGTGCCAAATGTGTGGAATTATTAATTGAAAGAGAAGTGGTTCTTTTTTATACTAAAGATAAGGATAGTGAGAAATTTGTAAAAGATACTTGTACCGATGCCAATTCAGTCCCTGTTTCTTAGAAGGGTTATAAGAAGACTAGTTTTGTGTCGTGTAATTTTGACTACCGTCTTCTTCATATAAAATTCCATCTGCCTACGATTTGTCCTCCAGAACCTTGGGTTTTAAAAAAAAGGAGGATGAAAAGCTGCTGGTGAATGTTGCGTTAGATGACATTAAAGGTGGTTACTTAAGTGATATCTCTAGCGATATGTTAAACCGTTATCGTCTACTAACTTCTCATGACTATAGCCATTTCCATATCAATATCTATAAAAGAAATTCTTTTTTGGATGTAATGAATCAACTTTAGTGTCAAGCCTTTGAGATAAACAGTCTTTTTGGATTTCATATTGGATCATAAAGCCCAATTAGAAGAGTTTGGTATTCTTATGAAAAGTGATCTAGCTAATTTAGATGTAGTCAAAGCTTCTGACGAATTGAGGTGTTGTAACATCGATGATGCTGTGAGGCAAGTGTGTACAGTGAATATTTTGTTACTGGAATTAGAAAAACGGGTTCAGCGTGCTTGATATGAGAGTTTCATATTGCATCTTGCGAGTGGCTACTGAGGTTTTAAGATCTATTTGCCCGCTTATATAGACTTCTGCAGTAGAATATACTGTGCAGGGGTCCTCCATTTTCACGAGTGTGATTTGTCGAAAAGCTTGATTCAATTTCACTCAGATAGAGTTGTAGATATGTCAAAAGACAGCGAGTCTAAATTAGAATGTGCTGCAGCCTTTAAGTATCAAAAATTTCATACTCTAAAAGAAGCTAATTCCAGGTATAAGGATGAATGCTATACGGAAAATTCGAATGAATCTCTTTTTAAATTAGCACTGAAAGGTAGTGTTCCTTTTAGTTCCTATCCTGGGTTAAATCTAACCAGAAAACCGATAGAAGTTAGATTTTTGCAGGTTCCCGTGAGCCAAGATGCCTCTACGAGTGCGTATCAAATCATGAGTTACCTCTTGCTTAATAAGGAAATGTGTGAACTAACTAATCTTCTTCCGTCTGCTACCGGTAAAATCTAGGATTTGTATTTGTCTTGGAGAGATGATCTTGAAAAATTCTTGAAAAAAGAAGTAATTAATGAGAATACCTTTTTTATAATAAATAAATTTTTAACGAGAAAGCTCGTCAAAGGCCTCTTTATGCCCTTGATATATGCAAAGATGGAATATGGTATGAGAGATGAAATTCTATCTCATTATGGTTCATTGTTGAGTCACACGAATACCACAAACCTAACTAAACTTTGCCACAAATTTTGGATGGAAAAGTATCCGTGGATAGCCAATTTAATGAAGTTGATTAACCAAATTGGTTGGTTTTGTTCCATCTTGGAGAAACCTGTAATCTATACTACAAGTTACTACAGTATAGTGCAGGATTATTTGAGTAGCAAAAAAGAGGTTATCTGGATTTATGATCGGAGTAAAAAGAAGAATCGCAAACATCAGGTTACTCTCAGAGTTGCTACGTCGGAAAGGGATAGTCAGAAGTCTAAGACTGCTACCTGCGTCAACTTTATTCATCAGAAGGATGCTTATATAGCCATGAAAGTGGTTGAAAAATTCACAGAAAAGTCCGGTAAGGGTCCTATCTACACGGTCCACGATAACTTCATAACAACATCTCTTAATGTGAAATTACTTCCCAATATTTATTCGGATACCTTTGTAGGTCTCCCTTCACCACTTACAATGATCAATCTTTTTTTTTTTGAGTTAGTTAAGTGAGGATGGGGTATGGAAAACCCCAGGGTTCGAACCCTGGGGCAGTGGGACATCTGAAACAGCTTTGCCACAAAGCTGGCCACCACTTCCATGATCGATCTTTTTATTTGTATGAATCTGAAGATCAAATATTTTGAGGGTATTGTGGATATGGAGTCTACTATTAAAGAACATTTAGTAAAGCTGAAGTGTTCTAGTAATATGAAGCCTCATCACTCCAGCAAATGGGATGAAAATATAAAGGTATTCTACCGATATGAATGCCTCTCTTAATGCCTTTAGGCATGGAGAACCTCTCGGACGCCAAAAGGCACTTCTTCTTCCGTTCAGGGGCCTACCGTCTTTCTTCGTTACGAGTGTTCCCCGAGCTACAGAGCATTTATGAGTGGATGAAGCTATGATAGGTTAGAGTTTCACTGATTGGTATATCGGATTCAATCCAGCCCAAGCATACCTGAGGCTACCCTAGTTGCGACAAGAAGTACAGATACCTTCCAACATGCCTTAAAAAGGTCCAAAGGTGGGGAAGATATAGGTGGTTCCCCGTGCCCAACGTATACTAATAAGCTGAGTGTTATCGTGAAACTTAATAGATTATTTTAGTAGTGCAAGCTAAAGTACCCGCAGGAATGAGCGGATTCCTAAGGTCATATCAATGCCCCTATTCATTCTATGTTGCAAGTACATCAGATAAGGCAAAATTCGGTTCTTTGACCACCTAATAGCCAAAAAAAATTGGTTCACATACCTGGGACCCACTGAGAATCAAAATTGGAAGCCCTTACTGGAATCCATGTTTTTTACTTTCATAATCCAACTTGTGTAAGTAGAACACTTTACTTCGAGTTGTTCTATCCCTCTGAATAGGCATTCGAGAGACCAGGAATGTTACCCTAGACCCTTGTTGATGTAGCGGGTGCTGCCAGTGAACCAATCCCCTTTCTCACTTCTAGAGCGCTGCCCTTGTGCGAGTCAGTCAATAGGATAGTGAAATCTCAATCCTCGGCCAACCGCCCATTGAACCATTTCTCTGGGAAAAGATAGTTGATCGCCTGGTCTGCTGAACGTGAAGTTCTTTTCATAATCAAGTTACAAGTCTCAATCTATATTATATGAAAGGCACAATGATCCTATTTCGATCTTGCATAGGAGACTTGCAAGGCGTCTCGTAACGTAAAGAGTTTGTGGCTAGCTAGAAACGAGCATTTTCAAAATATCCAACATCTAGCTACGGGAATCAAACTAACTCGATAGGTCTATCTTTAATAGTGCAAGCAGAAGTTATATTTCAATTTTTTCCATTTACTGAGAAATGCCTTATACTCTTTCACCTTCTCCTCATGACTCATAATACCGCTTGGACCTTGACAGCACACAGTCTTGATATAGTTATCGTAACAATTCAAGAATACCTTCATATTATCATCCCATTTGCTGGAGTGATGAGGCTTCATATTACTAGAACACTTCAGCTTTACTAAATGTTCTTTAATAGTAGACTCCATATCCACAATACCCTCAAAATATTCGATCTTCAGATTCATACAAATAAAAAGATTGATCATCGTAAGCGGTGAAGGGAGATCTAAAAAGGTATCCGTATAAATATTGGGAAGTAACTTCACATTGAGAGATGTTGTTATGAAGTTATCGTGGACCGTGTAGATAGGACCCTTACCAGACTTTTCTGTGAATTTTTCAACCACTTTCATGGCTATGTAAGCATCCTTCTGATGAGTAAAGTTGACGCAGGTGGCAATTTTAGTCTTCCGACTATCCCTTTCCGACGTAGCAACTCTGAGAGTAACCTGATGTTTGCAATTCTTCTTTTTACTCCGATCATAAATCCAGAAAACCTCTTTCTTGCTACTCAAATAATCCTGCACTGTACCGTAGTAACTTGAAGTATAGATTACAGGTTTCTCCAAGACGGAACAAAACCAACCAATTATGTTAATAAACTTCATTAAATTTGCTATCCCTAGATACTTTTCCATCCAAAATTTGTAGCAAAGTTTAGTTAGGTTTATGATATCCGTGTGACTCGGCAATGAACCACAATGAGATAGAATATCATCTCTCATACCATATTCCGTCTTTCCATATATCAAGGGCATAAAGAGGCCTTTGACGAGC
>JAUMHN010000011.1:162017-173109 GCA_032360265.1 Heliamphora ciliata
TTGTCGGGTTTGCATTCGAGATGATTGATAGTTGATGATTTGGTGTCTGGCTTGAGTTTTAGAGCTGAATTTTGAGGATAAAATTCCTTTGAGGGGGGAGAGTTATGAGACCCCGACCCGTTTCTTTTTGTAAAGGATTTAAATATTGATGGGGAGTAGGAATTAATGTTCTTAAAACGTGTTTGGTTACATTTAATCAGATGAAAGGTGTCTTACAATCTCATTTGAGGTTGTTGGACTTGTGTGTATCCATGAAAGTCGAATGAGGGTTGTGTGAGTGATGATTTTTGGACTCAAGGTGAATTCTAGAAACAGTTTTGAAACCAGAGGATTTTCAGTCGACTGAGAAGGGGAATCCAGTCGACTGACTCAGTGTTTTGGTGATTCAGTCGACTGACCTTAAGGGTCTAGCCGATAGACCTATGTCGGTAGGCTATTTTTGGTGATTCCAGAGCCTTTCAGCCGACTGTCCTGAGATTTTTTTGGCATGGTCTATCAATATCAAGTTTTAGAAGATAGTTTTAGATATTTTGTTCAGGCCTAGTTTCTCTCTCTCAAAATGTTTGCCTTCTCTCTAGATTCTAATGGACCTGGGGATCGATTTACAACAAATTGACAGCGGATCCTTGATGTTGGTGTCGGGGGCTTCCTGTTCATCTAGACATAATTCTGTTTCGCTGAGGTTCAATTTTTAAGGCGTCGAGCTTTTGGCTCAACGAGGTAGGATTCTAGACCCTACTGTTGTTAAAGGATATTTTATGCAATTATATGTGTTTTCACCGAGTTTAAAATACATTAAATGTCACATTTATGTTTAAACCTTATTTTTTGGATAAAAAGCTTATTTTTTGCTTTTCTTGGTTTATTACATCACATAACTTATGGGTTTATGATTTTCAAATGCGGTTTTGAAAACGGTGATTTTTTATAGAAATCTCAACACTTGGTGTTTTAAAGGTTTGGAGCTAACCCTCGGGTTTGAGTCTCAGTTTTGGAACGTTTTGTTGAAAACGGGAAATAACATTTTAAAATGTCTTTGTTTGATCTCCATGTTGATGGATGGATTTTTACACATGTTTAATGTATAAATTGTGAAAATATTTTCGTTGTTGAGCTACGAGTTGATTTTTAGATGATTCTCTAAATGTACCGGGATAGCAGGTATTAGCATGAGTTGCCCTCGGTGGAAGTCCAAAAATGTGTACAGAGTAGGTGCTTTGTACCTTCGGATTAGTCCACGTAAATTAAGCAGTTGGGTGCTTTGTACCCTCGGGTTTCGGGCCTGTAAATTAAGCAGTTACGCTGTGGTGGCTCCGTATAGAACTTTTCGTTATCTAACCGGTCCTAAAATGATTAGGGATTAGGTAATGGACAGGAGTCTATAATTGTTACCTCTGCCCCATTGACAAAGTCGGTACATAGGATTCATTTTCTCTTTCCTCTGTTGTGTGATCCGAGTAGAAAATAACGTTTTGGTTACAATTTTTCCGTTAACTGTGGCATGATATCTGTGTTAATGATATGCATAGTTTTAAGGAGGAAACGTGGGATTTTATGAAGTAAACCCGTTTTGAGGCTCGTGTTGGTCTGATTGAAAACTTGTGGTTTTTAATGTGGGAAATCCTTTTGGCTCATGTGATCGAGTCTGTATGCTTATGATTGCATAACCTGCTTTGCAATTTTATAGTCTATTCCTATTGGGGTTTGGCTCACAGTGTGGAATTTTGTTATAAAACCTTTTTCAGGTGTACATGGTCCTATAGGGTGACTTTGAAGTGCCCGGGGGTGGTTGTTGACGAAACCCTATTGTTTGGTCTTGTTAGGTAGTTTTTACCCTTTCTGTATATGTTTCATGTTGGGTTATAACGTGTTGTAATGCATATACTTTTCTTATGGCCGTGGGCTAATGTATGCATGTTTTTTGCTTTCGAGAGAACCATAGGTTGGTTGTTGTTTTCTGTAGTTTCATACTATATTTTTTCGTTGGTTGATGCAACGGTTTACCAACAGGGTTTTCAAATGCTTTGAGCTTCATTTAAACTCTTGTACTTGAGGGAGATTTTGGAACGGCCTAAACTTCTTTTAAAAATAAAAGATTTTCTTCATCTCAAACGCGTATTTCTTTTTAAAGGCTTACCTTGTGGGACCGTAACCGTAGTCTCTTCGCTACTCTTTCAAATTAAATAAACCATCGGTAGTACATTTTACAAAGGTTTTAGCCTTATTTTGGCTTTCTAATTTTAATCCCTTTTTGTGTTGGGACGGTTTTAGTGGATGTTCGTGGGCTTTTCACGTGACCCAGAGTTTGGGGCGTAACACAACATGATCTCTACTATGACTCTTAACAACAACGAGAGTTTTAAGATAACCTGATCTAAGACCATTTATAACGACCCAAGTAGACCACTAACCCAATAGCTTGAATAAAGAGCTAACAACGCAACCCAAAATACTTAAACCAAGTCATTCGTAGTAGCCCATAAGTTTTTTTATATATCAGATTTAGTTTCTATGTCCCACTGATATGGGATGGGATAACACAATATCCCCAACTCAAATGTGGAACGCTCTCGTTGTGTGGCCTAAGTTCTTCCCCTAATTGGAATGTAAACAACACAAAGCAGCTCATTAGCGTGCATAAAATATACAACCTCAAGGCCTCTACCCCTCTCTGAATTTTCTACTCTTCTATCAACACCGCCACAAAACTTGTCACGGAAACCTGGGTTGGTCCTAATACCATTTGTAACGATTTAAGTGGATCAATGGTCCAATAACTAGAAAAGAGAGCCTAACAACACGGTCCAAAATACTTAAGTCAAGTTATTAGTAGTAGCAGACAAGTTTAATTATATACCAGACTTGATTTCTATCTCTCACCGATGTAATATAAGGTATCACACATTTTATACCTAAGTGTTGGGATTTTTAGGAAACGAATTTCCAAAATAAGATTTGGTTGGACAACGAAAAAATCCATATAGGCTACGATCCACACAAAACAAATAAAGAGTGAAAACAACCACAATAATAAACAAGGATATATGTAGTTCGATTGACTGCCTACCTCCATAAGAGGACAAGAAAGAATAATCCACTATTATCAATAAGGATTACAAGAACTAGTTCTACACTCTCTAATCTCTAAATCTGAGCCTCACTCTAGTATATCTGAGCATCTCTTTACACTCTCTCGACTCAACCTGAGCATCTACGATGTATTCTCATATTGTGCCTCACTCTCTACGTGTTTTAAGGTTTCTCATACTAAAATTCCTTTATATAGACCTCAAACTAGATCAAACCATACAACGGCCACAACCCTAGCCACCTCGATAAAACACGTTCCCAATACAAACCACTCAAGTGATCTATAGTCCGTTCGAGCGGACTCCCCTTAACTGAACTACCCAGAAATACAAGACACAATCCCAACAATCTCCACCTTAACTCGAATTTCTAAACCATCTTTGAAGAACTATCGACTGCCTCGACATGTACCACTTTCACAGGTAAGGACGCTCCACCCTCTTTGATCTTCAATCTGAATTAACTTAAACTCCACATCAATTGCTGCTCTCTTCTCTGATATACTGCTCTTGTCGATCTGATCAAACTAAATATACCAAAGATCTGAGCCGTCGCAATTGGATTCCACCTGTGTGGAAGTGGTAACTCCACCTACCACCACGTTCTTTACCAGTCTGTAGAGATCTCCAATATGATGCTTTGTATCTTTATTGCCATTGAGTGATTAAGCCAATAATCAGAAGTTTTGATACCACCTGTTAGGATTTTTAGGACACGAGTCCCCAAAATAGGATCTAATTGGGCAACAAAAAAACCCACATAAGTTACGATCCACACAAAGCAAATAAAGAGTAAAAACAACCACAGGAAGAACACAAAGATATACGAGATTCGGCTGACTGCCTACCTCCACAAAAGAATAAGAAAGAATAATCCACTATTATCAATAAAGATACAAGAACTATCTCTACACTCTCTAATTTCTAAATCTGAGCCTCACTCTAGTGTATCTGAATCTCTCTTTACACTATTTGGCCTCAACCTGAGCCTTTCTTGTTATGGTTATATACTAAAAATGATGATTCTGGATTTTAGTATTTAATTTTATTTCTTAATAAAATTAGTTTTTTCATTTTATGAGAATCTTAATGAGTAATGTATGATTTTATTATTTATTTGATGTCGTGAATAGATATCTTTTATTCTACATAATATTTAATCTCGCGTATAGAGTTTGGCTTGCACACGAAAGACCAGATTAAATATTCTTGTGGAATATAAGTTTTTTGTCCATAGTTTAGATGAAATTAGACAAATCATCGATACGACTATAGTACAGAGTTTTAGTATACCTATTTTGGTTACGAAAAATAGATAATAGCGTCGTCTATTATTCTAACTCGCTGTACTAGTACACTTAGTGTGTATTGAACATGACCAAGTTTGGGTAATTAATTTTGTACTGATTTTATAAATTAATTCACACCCCATGATTATTATGAGTGCTTATACTCTTAATCCCGAAATAATTATTATTTGCATATATTTAATATTCGTTATTTTGATTCATTAGATGTGTGATTTTGAATGGGTTTATAATCCCGGTGAGTTAAATGGCGATATTAATTATATGATGAATATTAATTATTGATGAAATTTACATCCTGAATAATCGGGATTGATGATACCCCTTTAAAGAAACTTATAAGTTTTGACCAAGCCAAACCCTGTTGATGAATTTTATAATCCGCAATCAAATAAGTAAAGCGAACGGGTTTAAGAAATTTTTAAAGAAGCCGATTAAATATAATTGTTAGTAATTTAATTTAATTTGTGGGTATCTGTAATCTTAACATAAGAAGAATAAATAAGCATTTAATAACAGAAACTCGAATACTACGATTTTGATAATAAGGCTGGAAGTGCAATTATAATTCTTTAGTGGAATGAATTATAATTTATGTTTTTATGAAATTATTTTTAGGTTAAGGTATGATTTCATAATTACATTGAAAGTCCATGTATTATTTACTCAACAGGTCTCTACTGTAACATATTTATATGTTGTTATAAAACCTGACGCCATAATTTATATTATTCCATCAGTGATTAGGTGGTTAGGGTTTCTACGTTATTTGAAAATTCTAAACTTAATCAAGAAAGTTTTAAAGAACACGATAGATGAAAACTCACACTTTGTTCGTATTTAGCATTCAGGAATGCAGCAGATCAAGGCTTGTGTCGGAAATTTGACTAGAAGTCAAAAATCGTAGCAGATCGTTGACTGAAAATTGTTACAGCAACCGAAATCATCCAACCAGATTTCGAAAGGTGTAATTCTAAAACTAATTTTGGGAATATTACCAAGTTTTATTTTGATTGTTCAACATCAATAGTTTTAATCTAGAGCCTGTTTCAACTTTTACTCGTCCAGATATTATAATTTGTAATAAAAATTGTGAATCTTTAAAAAAAATTATAATTAACTTATTATCAAAATTAATAGTAAAAAATTAAAAATTTACCCGATCGAAGCAATGTCAAACACCCCCATTAAGTGATTACATATTTTACACCAAAGTATATAATGTGAGATGCAGAGATTCTATTCTCTAACAGCATTATTACTTGTCTTTTTAACTCTTATACGGGGCACTTTGGTCGCTTTAAAACCCACAAGAAACCTACCACTTTCTAACCAATGCAAGTCCTTATTTTTGTTTCTTTATGTGGTTTGGGGGGCCAAAACCCTGGAGTACAGAACCTACAAGAGGGCTGGGCTCATTGATTTTAAATGAGCATAATTGATTCCACTATCAACTATGTATTTTTCCTTTATTATTATTATTATTTGAATTAAAGTATCTATGACTCAAAATAAGTTTATGAAGACTTGGGAATAATTCCTTATCTATTCATGTTAATTTGGTTGCCAATTTCATGAATTAATGGAAACAAAAACTCCTTAAACTAACTTTTGAACTCTATATATACATGAGACTATTTTAATACCATATATAGGTAAGACTACGTACTATTGACTATTTGTGTCTGACCCTTTGTGATTTGTTCCTTTTTTTGGATCCTGCATATGCGAGAGTTTCATGTGGCAGATTATCTTTTTATATAGGTTGAGTTTGAGTGAGATTGGCCCTTCACTCACATACACTCTTATCCTTCTTAATTCTTCTCTCAATTAAACATAGTTTGGTACAAAATAAATTACGTTATCAACTTTATTCATAATAGTCAAGGTACTAACAATTCAAATATGATATTAATCTCGATCATAAATTGAATTCTTCAATCAAATATTTTCATAAGCTCGTGTACACCGTCCTATTATAAGATACCACGAAAATCGACTTGCAAGAAGCCATGTCCAAAAACTTAAAAATAGTTTCCATATTAGCATATTCAACTAGGGCTCAACAAATATAGCTAGTGAATAGTTAAACAATTGTAAAAAAGCCTATACATTCCAAACCAATGTAAGTTAGAGATATTGCAGTTCTTTCAATGTTGAGACTTGAGAGATCGTATACAACAAAATATCAAAAGAAAAAGAAAAGAAGAAAAGTTATTTTGTTGGGTAATTTTTAATTATTTTTTGGTAATTAAGAAGTAAAGATATTGCAGGTTCTTGATGGTTCTATTATAAAGTTATCATTTGGTATCATCCAATTGAAATTCCCTTTAATATACCAAACAAGTGATTATATGCAAATTGATTAAAGCCCTTCGTTTTTTTTTTTATGAACAAGTGAAATTTGTCAAACAATACGGTTGAACGTAGTTGGAATTCAAAGTTCCTCAACAAATCCAAATTTGTGCAATACGACGAAACATGAAGAATGACCATAATATATAATACACCTAAATAAAAGTGCATTATGACATATATGTGGGTGTGGCCTATAATATCATTATTGCATTGATTATCACACAGCACAACCAAAATACACTTGCAAAAAACATATTTGATGTGAAATTTGCTTTTTTATGTGAAGCTTGAGATAAAGACATTCACACAATAGACTAATGTACATTGTTTGTCATCCTTCACTTTTGTTTTTATTGAATAATAAAAAGTTACACACTCCTCTCTCCCATTCTCAATTAATAATTGCCAATTTAGCAAGTTCCTTAAAACCTAGTTAACCATGTATGTTCACTAAATCATATCCGATTAATGCCTTTAGATACTGCATCCGGTGGCCCCCTTTCCTCCGCCCTCCTTAGCCGCTCCTCTCATTTTTTCATTTTTCCACCAGTACAATAGCTCTATTAATATCAAATTAGCAATCATACCGTTTGTATAACCTTCTCCCCTATCACAACCTCTTGTTCGTAATTTAATTTTTTGGTTCACCACAAACCTTAATTATTAAGATTGAGGCTTTAATTCTCTGCAAAGTCAGAGTGCATTTTAATTTTTAGAATAATTGAGGTGATCTGATTCAATTGGAAAAAGATATAAACTGAAAAAAAAAAAAACCACCTTCACAACAATAATTCATGGACCAAGAATCTTTTATCTACAAGCTGCAATGCAGCTTTAGGGAAACCAACATATTCCAAATATAACTCAACAAGCCTTCCAAAGAAACTACATTTTCAAATGTACTTTTATTATGAATGAGTGCACTGTCCCTTTCATGCTTACAAACTCTTCGAGATAAAGACTATTTCCTTTTGCTAGCTGGATTGGAATACTACCTAGTACACTGCAAGGCCCCTCACTCCATCCTAGGGTTTGTGAACTTATGCCACTTGTAAGAAAATTTCCCAAAACAAAAACCTAATAAAACAAAGAACTTGACTATGGGCTAAGAGAAAAGATGGAGCGCATCATCGATTGGCAAAAGTACGGCGTTGTTTGATTGATCATATTAATAAAAATAAAATATATTCTAACGACCCACGTAAAGCACTGACCTAATAACTTGAATAAATAGTCTAATTATCATGGGCCCTACACAATGGTTTGTCCTTCATGACTCCCCGAAGTATTTGGACAAAAAAGCACATTTAAGCATTCTTTTTAAAATTTGTAATGACCCAATTAAATTACTAACTCAATAACTTGAATAAAAAGCTTAACAACGCAACTCAAAGTGTTTAAGCCCAAGTTAATAGTGATAACCCACAATATGGGAGATCGTGGAAGGAAGTTTTAGCCATTGGTGAAGGAAGTACAAAAGTAAGCCAATTATTGAGAGAATCTCTGTCTTTGCTGGTGGGAAATGGAGCAAATATTAGCTTTTGATCTGATATATGCTTTGGTCAACAATCATTGAAAGAGACAACACACCATAGGTTATACCTTCTAGCAACAAGTAAGGAAGCTACCATTGCTGAAATTAGCTAGAAAAGCTGTGAAAATATACTCTTGAAGATTTTAAAGAGACCCTTATTCCCTTAGGAGGCATCAAGGTGGGAACCCTTGGTGGAAATAATGCAAGGAAGAATGATTGAGCGCAACAAACAAGACAGGTACGAGTGGAAGGGAAAAAACCTAATCTTCTCAATGAAATCAATGCACATGCTACTTGAAAAAGTGAGAGATAGAAAGAAGGCATCGGTTAGGAGAATATGTGTAGAACTCCGACCCTTCTCGTGACAACGATATTGTCCGCTTTGGGTAAAAGACCTCACAGTTTTGTTCTTCCCAAGGGGTTACCCATCCTTGCATTGCTCCCGCCCAAACACGCTTAACTGCGGAGTTCTGCTAGGGTCTCTACAACCTAGGAAAAGGTCTCGTTGCTATGTAAGGGTTCAAGATTTTTTCTTTATAGCCTAGGAACTCCCTCTTCCTTTTCAATGTGGGATACCAGGATATCACAATCTACCTCCCTTAGGGCTGCCCATCCCCGTGCAGTAGCCTACCAGTTCCGGTAGCCTACCAGTCCTTATCGACCCGCCCACTCGGTAGCCCGTCCACATGTCACGCGAGACAACAAGGGCCCACACTCAAAGGTGAGAAGAGTCGGCTTTGATACCATCTGTAACACCCCGACCCTTCTCGTGGCAACGATATTGTCCACTTTGGACAAAAATCCTCACGATTTTGTTCTTTCTAGGGGGTCACACATTCTTACATTGCTCCCGCCCAAGCACGTTTAATTATGACATTCTTCTAGAGTCACTACCACCTGAGAAAATGCCTCGTTGCTACGTAAGGGTTCAAAAAAAATTTTTTATAACCCAAGAACTCCCTCTCCCTTTCCAATGTGGGATACCAGGATATCACATTATGAAAACTGGTTGCCCTCCCAAAATAATTGTTATTATGCTAGATGGCAATTCATAATAAAATCGCAACTAGAGAAGTACTAGCAAGAAGGAGAATCTTAATGTCCTGTTGCAATTTATGTTGTGTTTTCTATCAATAGAAATTAGAATCTACATACCATTTATTTGCAACATGCGGCATGGCATTGAAGCTAGAGACAACATTGTTGAAATGGTGGGGAATGTAGGAAAAGATGCAATTCACAACACACTGGGGGACATACTATGTAGTAGTAATGCCTTTCGGTCTCAAATTAGGGCAAAACCTCATAAGGGATATGACTGCAATCGTTCACAATATGATGCATGCCCCCACCAAAATTAGAGGTGTACGTTGAAATCCAAGACATAAGAAAGACATCCAGAAGCTTGGTTCGATCATGAAAATATCAGTTGAAGATGAACCCAAAGAATTATGTGTTTGGTCTTTTGTCATTTGTTTCATTGTCAGTAAGAGAGGGATTGAAATAGACCCAGTCAAAGTGGGCAATATTAGCCAATAAAAGACATCAAAGAATTGAGAGGCCTCATCGAACGGTTGCAATTCATATGGCGGTTCATATCTAAACATTCAAACCGGTGTGAACCTTTCTACAAACTCTTGAGATAAGGGACAAACTATGTCTAGTATGATGAATGCCAAGTTGCATTTGACGAAATGAAGTACCGGTGGGACCTATTCAGATGGAGAGCAAAAAAGAAAAAAGAAAATCTCGTCTCTAAACCCAAAGGCAAGGAGGCAAAGCAAGTAAAAAAAGATAGAAAATAGTGAACCAAGTAATCTTTTCAAAGGAATTGGACACTATCAAAATGCGTTCTCAAGCGATCAACAAGTGAAAGACTGATCTTTTTCGATCAAACAGTGATAACTAAGGCTCAAAAAAAAGAGATCAAGTCCCGAGGACGAAGATTCAATCATCTCAAGAGAATAAAAAAGCAAGAAAATGACAGCGATTTCCTAATCAAAAGATAGGATAGCACCCCTTTTCGAGACCCCATAACTTGGAGAATTCATCGCGAGAGAGGAATGAGCAAGGAGGATTATGGATGATCAAAGGTATGGTCCCTGTCTCCAAAATCAACAAAAAATGAATCTTTCATACTCTTACGCGACCTGGGCAAAGAGCGTAATTAAAGGGAAGTAAATGATCAAGTCAACTTGAGAGATGTCATCCTTGTGACTTGCTTTTGTTCCCGTCCTTTGTCAAAATAGAGTTTATTCAAATGGTGGGTATTCCCTAGAACACTTAATGGCTTATTCAAATCTTAGGTCAGGGGAAGGGAGAAATAGATCAAAGGTAAAATGTGGAGAGCAACTTTTATCACAGGTGTTTGATCAATTTGGGTTGCAAAAAATAGAATGATACTTGACAATGCAAAGATAGAATGGGTGTTATAGATCTCAAGTTAAGACTCAACTAAATCCAACCCACAAGTCGCGTTACTGAAGAACTCAAACAAGCCACAAACAAATCATAAACAAGAACAAGAACAAATAACCAACCAATGATGCACACACGAGTTTTTTTTACGTGGTTCGACAATGGTGCCTACATTCACGGGCTCACACTTTTACTATTAATCAATAGAATATGGTTACAAGTGTTTAGGGGCTTCAGAGAGGACAAAAGAGTACAGAGAAGCATTCAAACACTATAACGGCGTAGACTCTATGCGTTAATTAAAGCGTTGTTCTCGCACAGATCAATCGATGGGTCTCAAGACCGATTGATCAGTCAACCCTGACCCTCAATTCCTATTGCAGACA
>JAUMHN010000011.1:195514-205541 GCA_032360265.1 Heliamphora ciliata
GCTACCGGGCTGGCTTTAAGCCTGTTCCAGCATTGGTGGTCTTCAGAGAAAGGAAGGCCTTTGATCCGAAGCCTTGGGGGCCCCAAATCCATCCAAGGTTGCTAAAAGCTGCTCGGTCCTGCTTTCAAGGCTGAGTAAAGACTTTCAAGAAGAGAACCAGTGGAAAGGATTCAAGCATGTCAATCAGATCCTCTATAACGGGTTGGTTCACCCCTTCGGGTTAAGGCACAGCTGATCCAGCAGCTAACTAAGTAGGGGAGAAGAGCAGAAAGAAAGAATGTCAGAAGCTGGGCAACACTCAATGAATGCTGAGGGAAGTTCGGGAGCAGGGGAAGGTGGAGAATAACCAAGAGTATAAAGGGTCTCATCACCGTCATAGGTGCTTCTTCTTGGGTTGGTTAATACTGGGCCGGACCGGAGTGTGGTCGGTCGACACTGAAGGGCACTCGTATACTTAAATACTTCAAGCACCCACCTTCGTGGATTTGAAGGGTAAAGCCAAGGGAGTGTATCAGCATAAGTAATAGCTAGAGCGTAATATCCTTTAGGAGGGAGGGAAGCACGGCGAAGGAGGCTAGTTAGGGAGAGGACGGAGTCTTCTAAAAAGATAGCTTGAAGGTCAATTTGTTCAACCATGTAAGGACTTACCGACCTACTTATCGGGCCATGAACCTATTGTTGATGACATTTTCCCGGGTCTCCGATCTATGGGTTTTCCTTGAGTATCCTATTTCGTCTTGCTTTTAAGGAAAGAAAAAGGGACAAACAGATCGTCAAGTAAGGGGAAGTATGTGGACCAGCCAGTACATCTGGTACACCTGAATTAAGGTCCTTTGTCTTATCCCAGCAAATCTGGATCTCACAAAAATGGGTATCCAAAATCAATTTAGTAGTTCAAATCCTAGATGGCATGTTGTCACAAGCTAGTGGCACCCTCACATGGCGTGTCTTTCAAGTTTGGTTAGACCAACCTCTAAACCAAATGTGGTCACCTTTCTAATCTAACACCACAGGCGATAGCCAGGGATCATTTTTCTTTCTCGGTGAATTCCACGTGACAGGCCTCACACTCTATATTTTGATACAATGAACTGGCAATAGAATAGAAATGTAGTTTGAAGCTATCCTGCCCAATTCGGGGCCTTGGGTTACATGTTCCGGTCCAAAGAACAACAACAAAGACTTTCTCGTAAGTGACCACTGAACCTCCTTTGCCCTATTACTAGACCAAACAAGGAATATCTCATGCCTCAACAGAGGTGGAAATAGGAAGGAAGGATTCAATCCAGCCGGAGGTTTCCCGATGGCTACCTTGTTTAGCTAAGCAATAGGAATCGATCGGGTCAGATTCTACACGGGACATGACGGTTGATTTGCCCCGCTATTTTAATCTTTTCTTAGCCATCCTAACCGTAGTTTTGACCATCCCACTTACCCCTTATTAACATCACTTTCTTTTTTGACCTTATTCATTATATGAGAAGTAACCACGACATTCAGCATGATCTATATCATGATTGAAGTCACTATCATAGCTAAAGTTGCGCCTCTCCCTTGTTTTCTTTGATTTTCTGAGTTTCTTACTTTTATGTTGAAATTTTTCAGCTATCTTGTTATGAATAGGATCCTGGGTGGACATGCAGATGAGTCCCTCATCCATATTTAGTGGTTCACATCCCTCATGCATTATGACTTCCTTAAGCAACTTTATCTTTTCTGACTTGAAGATCAGGATTGGCTCAACCTCTAACAGGAGCTGTGGTACTAATTCCCAGAAGGAAATTCCTCCTAAGATTAAAGAGATGCTGAGCATGAGTTTTAGTGAGCTTTTATAGTTAGAGCTCATGAGAGTACTAATCCAATAGTAGAACATGTCGGAGAGCCCCCCGTCTGGTGTTTTCCTAAAGCGTCTTACCCTGGTTGCTTTTCTCTCAATCTCTTTCTTTAGTTCGTCTAGAGCTTCTATTATATTTCCTCTTCCTATTTCCCATCTTGGTCTCCAGAGTGTGGCTAGTATCTTTGTGTGAGGTAGAGATAGCCAGGCATCCAAACCTTTGGTACTTTCCTAAAATAGTATTTGATATATTGATTTTCTAACCAGAACTCTCTTTCGAAATCCAAGAAAGTATTGTGCCATTTCTGATTATGCCATTCAATCCGAGCCTTGCTCCTGACAAATTGGAAATTATTTGTGAACCCACTCAATCTTAGATGCATGTAGTAATAAAATACCTTTCATTTTCTTATCAAAGAGGGGCCCCAATGGAAGCGGGGCTTTTTTTAAAAAGTGACGGAGGGAAGCTTCCTTCTCTCTACTGATTCCAACGTGAAGGAACCCACTCTATCATCGTATGAGGGACAAGCGGTACCTCCCGTTCAGAATGAAGCAGAAGCACTTGCCGCACGTACTAATACCCAATTAGATGAAAGAGTTCCTTATCCTTTATGTATGCCTTCGGTGAAGAAGGTAAAAAACAAGAAAGATTCATACATCTATGTCCATTCCTGGCATTTCTATTTAAAGTAAGGATGGGGAGAGACTGTGAAGAGAGGTATGTAATCGCTCGACCATAGGGAGAGGAACTGGACACAAGCTTGATGTTCAAAAGCCCAAGATCAGAGTCCTTCGCCCGTTATCTTTATCCCTCTCTGTCTCCTAACCGGGTCAGTCCGCCAGGCAGACAAATTCCATACAAGAAAAGGATGAAAAGGGCGAGCATTGAAGAACGCGTCTCAGGCCGAATTGACTAACCTAACCCTTTTTGAGGACCAGTGTGCGTTTAGAGCTTCAAGCTCTTCCGTTATTATTGTCTGAAAAAAACCTGTTACTACACTACCGAGGGAATAAATTGCCTTTCAAAGCCTTGGTGGCAAAAATTCCATGGTGGATCAAGTCGCTTCTGGATCGGCCCCTATGTTTAGGCCGTAGGACGAGTGAGCCCCGATAAAAAAGTGAATGCCACTCGCTTTTGAAAGAGCGAGAACCGTGATTCCAAATCCTAAGGGCATCGCTCTGAGAGGGTGCCTTCATCAAGCCCCTTCCCATTTTTGAGTGGATCTAGTTCACCTCTTTTCTATTCTTAACTCTTCGGCATCGCTCTTTTTATTGAATATACACCAAATCAAATTACTACTCTACTGCTTACAGGAATTACTACCTAAGGAGATTTAAAGTAGATGACCAATGGTAGATACAAGGCAATAGTATAGCGGAAAAATGCAGTATTCATCCTGGCTGATATTGTACGCACTGGGAAGGAAGCCAAGCCCGTGAATGCGAGTTCTTCCCATGAAAGAAGAATGAGTCGAAGAGCTGTGCTATGCTTTGGAATAGGCCACCTTCCTTGCTCTAGCTACTAGGTTGGCTCCGTTATTAGACAAAACGCCAATAAGAAGCAAAACGCGCCATCACCTACAGCCCTTTCCTCTGCTTGTGTACGTTATGGAGTCTCCACTCCAATTTGAAAGCAATTTCAAATAACGAAAGTCTTCAATCGAGAGTAGAGTTACGTGGACAGCCGTCTGATGGAAAACAACTTTCACGTCGGCTATTTTGCTTGAAAGGAAATGACTTCGATCGCGATCATCGATATAAATCGCTTCACTCTGGCTAACGCTCAGATTCATAGGGATCCTCGAGCTAAGGGATTTTGAAAGCACGAGAAGGATACAATCTGCCTAACGAGATCAGTATCGAGCATCCGCTCAATGGAAAGCACCTCTTTTTGGGTTGGGGCGCCGTCAAAAGTGGAGGTCCGAACCGCGTGCCTATTGAAGAATCAGCGGATGAGTGAAAAGGATGAAGCCCATGAGAACTATTTGGCTTCGCTATCGCTCCTATGTAGTGTTCCGCTATGCCTTCTTCCAAGACCAGTATAACATCAAGGAGTGTTGTGACAAAACAGCCAGTTTTCCCAGTCATTGTACCCGAGAACTCTAGAATAGCCAATTCCGCTTTCGGTCCCTTGTTGAGGGTTGACCTCTATGCCATAGCCTATTTGGCACTGTATCCCCTTTCGGTGAATTCTCATTTTCTATCTCCCTCCCCCCTCCCGACACCAAAGAGTTGATTTCATCTCCTACTGCGGTTTGAAAGCTTCTCCGTGATTCCCTCCCCTCAACTAGGCGAGGATAGGCAGAATCGGGAGTCTCGTCTATGGTGGCAAGAAATGGGGAAGCCATAAAGGTTGGGCATGAATCAGTCGTTGGGAAGGAATAAAAAGAATGAAAGGTGAAGTCATCGTTTCCGGTCGATCTCCCTCTTGAACTCGTCGGGTCATGAGACAAAAAGTTATGTGAACCTATGCACCAGCCTTTTTATTCGTTCATCCCCAATGCCCGAGAGGGTTGATCCATCCACCTCCCCGAGAGGGCGCCGGGTAGACCAATCCGATGAATGGTCCAACAGAAAGGTTGGGTAAATTGAGTCAGATTCGACTGATCGATCACCTGCTAAGGAAGCAGTTGAGGGGACGAGGTGACATCAAGATCGATTGCCAGATCAGCCTTTATTTCGTCTCCGTCACTCCCCCATTTATAGGATTTCCCTCCACATGTGAAGTTGAGTAAGATCAAAGGAGGGTCAGAGGGTGGAGAATAGCGAGAGGAAGGATATAAGTTAGTTGGCTTCCCTTTCTTTCATGATAGAGTCTCTAAGAGAGAATGCGACGGTTCCGACTGAGTGGATTGAGGAAAGATTGACTCTTTGATTCATAATACCTTAGGGGCTTCTATCGAATGTTTTCCTTGACTGAAGTGGTTGGGTGGCTTCCCGGCTAGCACTGGAGAATATGAACTGAAAGACGAGAACGATGAGACGAGTAACTGCTTTCTGAATCCTTATTGATTTGAGTTGAGTCACAGAGCTCTATATATTTCATAGGCAGCCCACTGAATCTTGTTAGGTATTATGGAGAGCTTTCTTTCATTCATATTAAGGAGCAGCCTCTGTAAGGATCATAAGTATCCCTTGTTCTCTCTTTCTAATCTTAAAGGCCGTCGAATTTTTGGGAAAGAAGAATGAATCTGATTCCCATAGCGGACCTTAGGTCTTTCATTGAGTCAAGATAGTACAATACATACAAGTAAGGGGCTTAATTGAAAGAAAAACCCCTTACCTTAAGATCACCTTAAGATCAAAACAGAAATACCATACCAAAATGTGAAAGAGAGAATCAAAGAATTTGATAGACAAACATACAACCATCATCGATGATATATTAAAAGACTCCCCCTAAGCGCGTCAACATTGGAATCGGCACCTTTCCCAAGAAGATGAAAAACGGAAGAATCTATAAACAGCCAAGCTGACCCTAACTTGAGAAAAAAAAAACTAGCTGGCCCAACGAGCGTAGGCACAAAAGCCGAAGCAAGCTAAGGGGCGAGCGGAGGTACCAAGACCGTAGCGAGCCAGAAGAGCTGCCCTGAGCCAACTGACCTACCTGAATTGCCAGAACCAAGCTCCAAGACTACAGTTGTTGAAGTTTACCTGGTTATGCCATCCATAAGGAAAGGCACTAGTTGATGAAAAGGCAGAAGCCTAAAAGTTCCATGTTTTTTTTGAGTAATTAACTGTAATATAAAAGAAAAAAAGGGTACAAAATTACAAGGGGCAAACCCCGGCCTTACAAGCACCACCCAAAAACAAAACCAAAAGCATAAAAAAAGGCTTTTGTCTAAGCCATAACCGAACAAAAAAACCAAACAAAGACAAAAGAAAACCACAATTGCCGCCCCCATAAATTAAGAAAATAATGGAGGAGGAAATTAAGGCAATTTTACAAAGCTAAACAAGAACAGCCAAAACAAAAAAATGAAAGAAAGCCTAACAGCAAACAGCTACAGAACCCAACTATAAGACAACAGCCAAGCTCCACTTCAGCTTATACAACAAAGCATAAACCGCAGCACCTATCCAGAAAAGCCTAAATATTTAAACAATGAAGGAGCAAAACTAGCTGCAAAAAACCAAAGCAGCCGAGATCATCTACAAAAAAACAACAGCAATGATCCCAGACAACCAGCCCCTACAAAACCTCAGCAACATGCCCCTCCAAACCGAGATAGGCGACAGCCCCAACACCGCAGCACCAAGACAGCAAACGAATACCGCACAAAATTGAGGCACCACAGGCAAGAACCTGTAATGCCGAGGCAAAAACACTTAAGGAAGCAGCAACCCAAAACAGCGAGCAACCCTGGACATTCAGCAGCCCTATAAACAAAACCCGCCAACATACACACCCACACACATGCGCAAACCCTTACACAAGCCGCAAGGGGAAGGCTATATACGCGGATTACACATATTCAAACCATATAAAAAGGCTAATTACACAACTTAAAAGAACAAGCAAAGAGGCCTAACCAAGCTGCCCCATAAAGTCAACCAAACTACAAAATAATCTAGCCCAAAACATGAAGCATAAAGAACCAGTGCGAAAAGAAAAGAGATGCTATGAACACCCCTCATAGCTTGGGTACAAAAAACCTGGAGCAAGGACAAAAAAAACTGCACAGGAACCAGGGGCTCAACCTACCATGCGAGGCTGCTACCTTGGGCTATAGGCCAAAACCCGACTTCCATAAGCACCAAACTGAGGCTTCTACCTTCTAGGGGCAACTACACACCCAGCCGAGGTTTCTTCCTTCTAGGAGCTTGGAGCCAACAAGACCTGAACACAACAAACATAAAACTAAAGCATGAGCAAGACAAAACACACACACACCCAGGGGGGAAAAGTAGCTAGCAGGCTAAGGGAAAACTCAGCACTCCAAGGAAAGAGGACAAATCTCTCACAAAAACCAGATAAGTATATATCTCAATCTCCAAAGGGAAAAGAAACAAATATCACTAAAGCTCTGCTTCGAGAACCAAAAAAAAAAAGTTCCATGTGGCCGTGTCGAAAAACAGAAAGAAAACACCAAGCTAATGCGCATCCGTTTTCTTGGAGTTTTCTTGCAGCTAGCACTTAGTCCCTTGCTTGTTGGCTTCGTCGACCAATTCCTTATGTCGACTCCGATCCAACTAGTGACAGGAAAGATAGATAGAATTGGGTGGACAGAGTTGGTTTGCTTCCCGAAGAATGAACACCTAGCGACTCGAGAACATGATGTGCTAGGTTTCGATCAGCTAATCAAGATAGGCTGTACTTTTCATTCAATTTGGTTACCACGTGCTTTTCACTTCATGATCATGGCTCATTTCCCTCAACTAATAATCTTCTCCCTTTTTTTGGAACCTTCGCTGGCATAAATCGAAGGAGAGAGAAATCAATTGTTGGGGTTTCGACCTCGAGACCGATAGGGATAGAAGCGTCACCGGGTAGGTAAGAAGAGTTTGTATGAGCCACACAAAATGATAGGTTGGAGAATGAATGAGCTGACCACCTTATGAGCTTGTTTCTAATCGTGCTTGAAAAAGCTTAAGCTATCTGACCCGTGAATGATGCCAAGTGAACCTCTCCTTTAATCTTCCCTAAGAAGAATTAATACAGTGAACTAACATCCAGCTGGCAAATCAAAGTGTACCTATGTTCTAATAAATGGCTTGTTAAATCTGACCGGAGCAACGCGGATCCGCATCTGACCGAGAAAGATTTCTATCTCGGCCATAACTAACTAGTAATCAGGAGTTTCAGGAGGATTACAAAAAATGACCCCGAACCACAAATAATCAAGTGTCGTGAAATGCATGTCAGGCTAAATAGGAAAATAAGAAGAAATTCGCTGGAGTTATAAACAAATAGGCTCATCAAGGGGCATTTAGCTGCGGGTCGATCATGAATATGGTTACCTCCATTGGCTGGGGAAGATGATTCGGCCGGATACGAATGAACGAGAAATCGACCTCAATCAATCCCCAATCGATCTATCAATCCTTAGATTGTGCCTAAATTCGCCTTTCGGGTGCTTAGGTTGGCCGATAGAAATGGTTTTCAGTTCCGAAGGAAAGGCTGGATGGGCGGTCACTCATCTATGACAGATCGATGAAAGGCTTGCTGTTTAATCTCAAGGAAGCTTAAGGAGGAATAAGAATAAGTTAGCGGGTGGGTAGGAATAATAAGTAAGTTGCGAGCACTTGGTTGTATGGTTAAGGAACGAATAAACTATTTTATATACATTGCGGGTTGAACCGCTTTCAGTTCCACCTTCACTCCTAGCTCACAATGGGAATTTGCCCAATGTTCGTTTGGCAGCTCAGCTCTATACTTGAATGCTTCACTAGCGTCATCTATTGCCGAACAGGTGCAGGTGTTCACATCAGGATTTGTATCTAGCTTCGGATCTGGAGAGACATGAATGGATGCTGGAACGGGTTCCGAGTCAACTGCATGCGCTACTACTGCCTCCCTAGCATTTACCTCTGCCCCCTCCATTTCTAGTGCAATATCTGACGGTAGCAAATCTCGCGGATTGAAAGCCATCACCTTCTCGTCCGAAATCCCTTCGTCCCGTCTTAGCTTCCCTTCGTTCGCTTCCATATAATTTTCATTTCATCTACCAGTGTTTCGAGCAGATTCGATCACAGTCCCATAAGTAGTAGGGACTGCGAGAGAGCTTATTTCGTGTTCTAGTTCCAGATGGTCCCCCATTTCTTCTTCTTTGCGACTAACGGCCTACCGGGTGCAATAAATCCAATTGATGGCGGCACAAAAGAACTCCTGAATTCTCCCATCCCTTCTCAATTCTGGTTCATCAAGATAGGCTGGATAGCGGCACATCTCCATTTCTTCCATTCACTGCCCAGTAAATGGAGGCTTTCGACGCCTACGTGCGCAAGAGCGCACTGGAGTTTGGAGCTTGGGTTTTCAGCGGCTCGCTTCAGATCGACCTATGCCTTGATCTCCTGCCATGAATCAAAGATTCCTCCTGGCAAGGAGGGCCAAGCTATGAAGGAAACGGCAAAACGACGTTGCTTGCTCTCAGTCTCAGCCTCCTTATAGGAACAGAACGATCCTTCCGCAAGGCAAGGCCGATATCTTTCGTAGCAGCCAAGGATGAGTTCGATCCATTAGGTTCTTCTATTTGTTCAGAAAAGAAACGAGAGACAAGAAAACATCTTTGATTACTATTAAAAGGAACAATCTCAAATAGACCAAGATCCAATTTCGGGTCATTTCTTGGTGAACATGATCTGCCATAATCTCTTCGATCCCTTCATTTATGTGCCAGAATACAGAGAGATTTGGTAGGAAAGTGGAAGAGACTTTTTTGTATATGATAATCAAAGGGAGTGGGAAAGTTGCAGTAATTCTTTGGAAAAGCCCAGTTCTCTTTGTCTTCGAGCTTTCATTCCTCAATCCACTGATTCATTCCTTCATATACCTCCCCACCAATAGATAGAGACAAATGGAAATAACCGAACCACGTCTACAAAATGCCAGTACCATGCAGCTACTTCAAAGCCAACGTGATGCTCCTTGGTCATATGACCAAGATATTGGCGAATACCACATATGATCGAGAAAAGAGTACCTATAATTACATGAAAACCATGAAAGCCAGTTGCTAAGTAAAAGGTAGAACCATAAATACTATCCGAAATAGTGAAGGGTGTTTGATAATATTCCATTCCTTGAAATCCAGTGAATACTAGAGCCAACGAAACGGTAGCTACTAAAGCATAAACTTCTCATTTTTCTTTCCCTGCGAGTATAACATGATGAGCCCAAGTTACGGCAACTCCAGATGGAGGGAGAATAAGGGTATTAAGAAAAGGGATTTCCCAAGGATCTAAAACCCCAATCCCTTTTGGGGGCCAAATACCTCTGATCTCTACCGTAGGTGCCAAAGAAGAATGAGAAGAAGCCCGAAAAAAAGCAAAAAGGAACATTACCTCCGATACAATAAACAGAATAAAACCATATCGAAGTCCTAATTGTATAACTTTGGTATGATGTCCTTCAAACGTGGATTCACGTAGAACATCGCGCCACCATACAAACATCGTATATAGGATAAATATGAGGCCCAAACTGAGAAGTGTTGCACCCCCTTGAAATGAGTGCATGTACATCACACCTCC
>JAUMHN010000011.1:235029-245940 GCA_032360265.1 Heliamphora ciliata
AATCACGTTTATTAGAAGTGGACAATAGAGTGGTTGTACCAGCCAAAACTCATCTACGTATTATTGTAACACCTGCTAATCTACCTCATAGTTGGGTTGTACCTTCCTCAGGTGTCAAATGTGATGCTGTACCTGGTCGTTTAAATTAGACCTCTATTTCGGTACAACAAGAAGGAGTTTACTATGGTCAGTGCAATGAGATTTGTGGAACTAATCATGCCTTTACGCGTGCGCCCAAAAACATAGGCCGACTACTGAGCCCACTCTGGCTCAGCCGCACCACCCAGGGTGCGAGCCACCCAAGAAGCAAGCTATTACAGCGAGCGACTAGAGCAATAGGGAGCTGAGGAGCAAGGCAGTAGATAAGATAAAAGAAGGGGCCAGGCTCCCGGTGAAGTAGAGAAGACGGTTAGGATAACGAACTTGAAAGGCGGAGACCGAGCGGCCAGTGAGCGAGTGGTTAGTGGCCAATAGCGCCCTAGTTGATGGCATTCCTCTCCACGGCTGACACTTGAGGAACCACGGGGCACTCTATACAGAGCAAACAAGTCTTAGGGGTGAGACATCCGCACAAGGATCTCCATTCTCATTAGGAGGTCGAACTAAGGACCTATGGAAGTCGGGGCTACCCCGTCCCCATGGGCAACGCAATAGTGTCCTGAGGGAGGAGTTTAGAGGCCTTATAGTAGCACGGACTTCTTTTTCTTTCTAGGTCATGCGAAGGGGGCCAGTCCAAGATCGTACTGTTCCTCTACAAAGACAACAGACGCTCTCAACGGCTAGGCGCCACTCTCTTTCTGAGTTATTCCAGCTTCTTCATGATTTCGTGCCGCGGTGAACAAACAAAACAAAAAAAGAGGGCCGTTTCAGTAGAAGGAGAAGGACCTACAATGGCAGAGACTACTGAACCTCTTCTTGTTCCTAGCCTTCTCTTACGAGTCCGAGAAGCCTAGAATCCTCAATATGAGAGATCCCTCAAAATAAAGAAGGGCGGGCAGGACCTCCGTAAGAACCTCCCCCCTCTTCCCGGTTAAGATAGATGGGAAGGACCCCTATCAAGTAAAGGCCATAACCGGCCTCTTTATTTATGTACGTACACCTTTGTTTCAGGGTGGGGCCAGCCTTCCTCCTGCTAATCCGGCCATTTCCGAACCTATCTTTCCCACCCCATTCAATTCAATGGAAGACTTCTCAATTCTTGCGATTCCCAGCCCCCTTAGCTTATTATTATTATATTATTATAAAATAATTAAAAAAAAAGGGTTCCAAACCTTATTTTTTAGTATTTTATAATAATAATAAGCTCCCCTTTCTCTAAAAAAGAATAAGGTAAGGCTATGAAGCCCTTCCTTCAGCTGGTTTTGGCTTGCCCTTTTACTAGGTTGGAGTTATGAAGCTTACCTTCTTTTTATTAAAAAGGGAAAGGCTTTTTCAGCTTACTGCTCGCTTTCTTTCTCACTTCCGAGAGGCGAAGGGAGCCTGACTTACTGTTTCCAAGCCTGGCGCGAAGTGAAAGGATTGGATTTCACCTATTAGATTAGTGGGGCAACCATAGTTTACTTTTTTTGTGGTGTTGTTGACGTTGTTGAAAGCAAATTTTTAAGTAGCCTCACTTTTCGAAGCTACTCCTAACTCACATACTGTTTCTAGGAGTGTGAGCAGTACGAGTTGAAAGGCTCCCATACTGTTTGGAGGGCAGGGGGCATAGATTCCAAACAAACCTGACCCCTATCTATCGTCGTAGAAGCTGTTCCTAGGAAAGATTATGGTTCTCGGGTATCTAATCAATTAATCCCCCAAACCAACCAAACCGGGGAAGCTTAAGCGGAAATGAAAGAGTAGGGTGAGGGAAAAGGCGGGAGGAGGGATCGACCAAACATTTGACCCACATGGAAGGATTCACTCGCTCGCTCTAACGCTTGTTTAGTCGACAACAAGTGGAGTGCATAAGCTCCTTTAGAGAGAGGGACGGGTACTACACAAGCTCGTTAGTCATGTACGGAACGAGCCTTGTCTACGAAGCAGAGCTACCTCGTCTTGCTTGCTTCTGGCGAAGCTTGACGTACTAGATAATAGGCATTCTGGTATGGCAAGAATACTACTTTTTAGGTCTACCACTACATAGGAGCGATAGTGAAGCCAAGCCGTGTAAAGGTGAACTGCCCTTATAGCAAACGGCCTACTTATAGCCCCATTTTTCCCATTTATTTCTGGGTAAACCCCCTAGCTTAATTTCATTCGAGCTTTACAAAAAAAATTCTAGCTTTCAAGCTGGAATGGAAAACTAACCACAACTGCCATACGAATACAAAATTCACACTAATGGAACTCTCACGTCGCCTTTCTCGTACAATAGATTTTTCAAATGATGAAAGCCTCAAAAAGAGGCGGCAGATGCGTTGCCCACAGGTATTTCAGCCAATCTCAAAATCCTTCTTGATAAAAGGGGTACCGAAATTCTGGCTAACTGTACCATGGACCAACTTCTCGACAAAGCAGTTGAGCAGCATTTCGATAATCTCCATTATTTAACTAATATTCTACACGACCTAATCATTTTTCAGGTGAATAGCGATACGTTCCAAGAAGTTGTCAATTGTTTATCTAAGTTCTGTTCTCGCTTTGCCTTACCTAGAAATACAAGAAAATTGACTAACGTATATCACTCCTTATCTTCAACATTTGAATTTCTTTTAATAATTCCATGCATATCATTATGCTAGTTCTTTTTTCTAAATTCACTTCATGTTTACTAGAAATTAGGAAGTCTCTATGTGTGAATAGAAATGAGAATTCAATTTCGAATCACACCATTCCAAGGCGCTATCCCGTTTGGGGGAGAGAATATCAAGAAAGGCCTATATTTCCTCAAATAGGAACCCATCGTGTACGTGTAAATAATAAAGAACTTCTATACACTATTGGCCCTTGGAAAGCTTACGCTGTTAACCTAAATCAACTTCCCATAAAGATATCCAAAGGGGAGAATCTCCTGCTTATGCCTGCCCCCTTCCACTCTCCAATATAGGGAACCTCTATCGATCATCTCACATCTGTCTGTATCGTCGGTCGTATTTCTTTTGTAAGAGGACATGTTAAAGCAATAAATATCATAGATCTCAGACGAGACGTAGATCCACGTGCGAAAAAATGTGTTATTTCATAGGGACTGAAACTGGAATAATACTTTACTTAAAATAAGGAATTAGTGGAATATCCCAGAAAGAAAATAGAGGAGCGAGGCGGACATCAGCACATGCGGGGAGGCTAGCGCAAGTAAGCTCACATAAGGGTCTGAGCTCATATGTCGTACTCTATCATTGGCATGGGCGGCATCGATTCATTCGTTTATGTTTTATTCTTCAAAATCCATCTATGGATTCCCGGAGCTGGCACTAGTTACACACAAATCCACTTTTTTTTTATATCCGAGCCGAGTTGGGATAACTTTTATTAGTTGCCTCTTTCCAAGCCAAGAAGGCATGTTTACACGCTTTCATATAGAGAGGAACCCTCGATAATAGACCTTATTTCACGCCTATAGACGAAATAGAAAAATAAGTAGAGGATGATGATTTGAATGGGGATTTACAAAAGAATTTCCATTCTTATTTGAGCACCTAGGGAGGGAAGGATCCCAAGCGTAGAACAAGAAGAGTCAGAAATAAGAGTTATATTGGCACGTACAGGTTTCAATCTTTCTTTGTTTGGTCAGTACATCAGCGAAGCGCTTCCCGTTCCCTTTCAAATCATTCTGTTGCCAGTGTTGTTGGAAACATAGGTTTTTTTAATCCTGTATTTAGGATTTCGTATATATAAACATCCTTATTAGTTTAGTCCAAACTAAACTGGAGTTAAAATGATCTTGTAGGGAGGTCATATCTCTGTCTCGAGAAAATGCTTTCTTTTGAACCTATATCGGCAATTTACAAGGTCGAATATGGGGCTTTTTATCCCTCGATAAAGACCTCTCTTAAATTCAAATCAAGGAATTGAAATCTTCTTATTGCTGCTCCCAGGAAGCTTTATAAGAACTCTTTTCCTCTCAACCCCAGGCAGTGAAGTAGAGCAGGGAACTCTGTCCTCATTGCGGAATTGATTAGGCGGGGTGTAGAGGCAAAATAGAAGACCATACCATACCAAAGACCTAAATGCAGTCCAAAGTCAATTAATAGGACCTAAGCCCTACTTCAAAAGGGTTCAATAAGCCTTAAGGATATATCCAAATAGCCATAAATAAGGATAGGAAGAAAAGAAAGGCACGTTTTCCCCCTAAATACCCCTCGGGTTGAGTCAGATAGAAGATAAGAGCAATTAGGAAGACTATCTTCTTATGTTTATGTATGAGTTCCTGCTAGCCCATTAAGGAGTTTCTAATTAAGGGGTAGACGAAGAGATAAAAGAATTGAGGGAATATGAGAGTAGTCCATCTTACTCTTGACTGTTGAAGAATTGGCTGATTTTTATTTCCTAGCTAATTGACTTCATTGACTCTTTACTCAACTCATCTAATTGCAAAAGTCTTAATCTTCTTTTCCTATATGTCTTTTTCTAATTAGTGACTCAGTCAGCTAATTACGGAAAGATAAGGATACCCGCCCCTAATCAATAAGGCCAAATCCTCCAATTGCTACCTTCGCTGCTTGGCTTGCTTATTCTGCTTCTTAAATTAGTCAGTTAATTCACTTACAGTCAGTTGACACCGAACCTAATCCAAGAGGACCTAAAAGAGACCTAGGCTTTCTCGTAGGTGATGATCGAGATCGCTGATGTGCAAGATCCCACCTGGAGTACCTTCACGCAAGATAAGACCCTTAGGACAGTTCCCGACATCTAGAGAGTTGGGAAAGTCTTATTGTTATGCGGTTAGTTCGACCTTCCTGCTCTTCATCATGTGCAGCTTCTCGATAAAGAACCTTGGGGGCAGTCCTAGATGGCACTAGAGAGTCTGGACGAGAAGAGAAAAGGGTGTGTTTGATACCATTCTCAGTATTGCTAACACAAGACTCCTTGCTTAAGATTCAGGAATCACGCATCGGCCACAAGAAGGTAGCGGTCATCAGCTGATAGAAAGACCACGACTGTCTGCACTTGGCTCTTCCTTCACTTAGCCTATCTCTCCCATGTCTTTTCTTGGTTGTACCATCAGCGATTTCTGTCTTCTGGTTAGTCAAAAGAAGTCTCTCCTTTTTTTGGCAGAGTAGAGCAATCAAAGAATTTCTTTTCTTTTAACGTAACGATGCGATGTTTTCCAATTCATTCTCCTTATGTTAGTTATGGCATTTTCAGGACTTAATTAGTCTAGTAAGGATAGTAGTTAGCCTTTGCTTATGCCGAGAAAGAATAAAATTATCCTATTCGAGACAAACCTTGCGCACAGACAGACCATCTTTAGCGAAGTCATCATAAGTGCTTGACTGGGCCTAGGAACGACCACTTTTATAGTATAAGCGGGGCTCACGAGCTTTTAAGGCAAATTCCTCATTTTTAGCTCCTCTTTCATGCGTGCCTGTATGAATTGCATAAGTCATTGTGTTTTGGCAGTTGAGAAGTACAGAAGTGAACAGTATTTTAGTATTTAGTTATGCGAAGCGTTGTAAACAAGACTTACTCAACTCACCGCCCTGCGGCCTGCTTCCGGTGACAACTACCACTCTCTTATGAATGGGAGGGTAGAGTACCAAGACATAGGGGTTGGCCAACGAAGGTGGTTTCTTTAGTACCAGATATACGTATTTTGAATTCTTTTCATGGCAGTTCAGAGGCACGAGAGATAAGGAAAACTGAAAAGCTTCTCAAACCAGAGTAGGAATTCGATCAATCGCTATCAATGCCAGGAGGCAGATCAGGATTCATGGGAACGAGAACCTTTTTCCGAGAAGAGTCAAGCAATAGGGCTTGGAGTTCAAACTGATGCCTTAGTCCACTCCGAGATAGAAGGAGACCCATAATGTAATGGAAAAGATATGCTCTTGAACCCCAACAGTAGGTTGATTAGTTACTATCGGTAGATACGTCTCTTTGGCTTCTTTCTTTAAAAAAGGATTTCTGGTTGGCTAGTCAACGGCTGGGCGCTTGAGGGAGTGTGCTTGCTTTGGTACAAGATAATATCGAACAAGCCAATTACGGTGCACGAGATGATTTTCACTTACTCTTGCAGTTCCTATTGCATCTGCACGATCAATCAAATTCATTCATAAGGTCTGGGAAAGCAGATCAGTCTAATATCACGAGACTCCTTTCAATGTAATTCCTCTTAATTAGAAATGGATTTTAGGCCTTGAATTTCTTTTTGCACTTCACAAGAAGTAACAACCTTAGGAAGAGACTAGTAAGAGTAGTATTTGATGCCTCCTTAGAGTGACCTTCTTGTCAACCAGCCAACCAAGGACTTGAGAGTGCCTTCGATGATTGCCTTGGAGGAGGCCAATTACAAATTTGCTCTACTACGGACTTTGCTACTGATGCTATACCACCAAGAGCGAATTCATTGAGTAAACAGTCGAAACGAAAACTACCTCTACGAGTCCTTATGTATTTAGCACGCTCTTTGTTCTTGCTATGCTATGTAAAATCCCCTGTGGGCTTTGCTTTGGTCTGCGAATGCTACCTCTTCTACAGCCTTCTCAACGGGTGATGAACCAAACGCAGTGTCTGAACGTGAACAATCTGAGATTGCCTCATCCTTCGCAGCTGTCTACGTTTTTCACTACCTTCCCCGGTCTGTACCTTTGAAAGAAGCCTTACCACCAAAAAATGGTGGGACAGTGCGAACAAGGGCCAAGATGAGAGAAAACCCAAAGGTTGTCCAAACCTAAATCTTACAAACTGTGGGAACTGTTCTGATGGAGTAGGGGCAAGGAAGACATTACTTCCGAGCCCAAACTCAATCCAAGCATGAGCCGCCTCTTTATTGAATAGCTTATCAATGATAAGTTTCTGTACTTAAAGTGGGAAAGCATCAGTAGTAAAAGACAGATATCATAAGAGAAGAGATCTTTCTTTCGACCAATTAAAGGCCTTAATGGCTTCTCTTGATCAAAAGTCCCATCCATTGGTATACGCCCTAAAGCGGACATAGACCAATCCAGGTGCCTACGGGTTCTATCTTATTTGAAGAGAAGCTATTGAACTTGACGAGTAGGCTTTCGAAAAGGAAGTTCTTTTTACTTTACTGATATGGATTTTTCAGCTGGGGCTTTCTAGCCTACATTTGCTAGAATGACTGATCTGATTCCAAAGCCGGCTGTATAAGAGACTGATTGGCACTGATTCCCTCCGATTTCGATCTTCTAGCAACTCCAATAGTTAAGCCAATTCCCTCACTTTGACGGCCAAGCAAGCAAGAAGGGTCGCCCTCCCATTTGTTGCTCAATGAAATGATCCAAATGACCTGACCATGTTTTATTACTATCTTCCTGTCTACTCGTGTCTCGAGTAGACAGATAGTACAGAGGCCTGCCCGTGACAATGAGATTTCTTCGTTTTTATTTTGAATCAAATCAAATATCAAATCAAGGCTAAAGCGCGAACCTAATCTTTCTTTATTGACTGGATAGGGATACGCATTCGAATCATTGATCTACTGATTGAGTACAAATGAGGAAGCTCTTTATGTTTTAAATGAAAATGAATTTCCACGTGGACATTACTCTCCTCTTCTTGCTCCACCAATAAGCTCCTGTAGCAATAGTAGTCCCTGTGTTAGCATCTTAGGAAGCCGTGATATGATAAGCATTTCTGTCCATGTGAGGCCGGTGATATGGATGAAATGTATCCCCGTCCGCGGTAGGAATCAAGCCAAGCGCTACTTTCAGGCTTTACTTTACTATCAGAACTCCCGGCTGTTAGTCGTCGCTCTGTGAAGGAGTGGGTGAATAAACATTCAGCAAAGGCACAACTAGCGCACGGGAGGTGACACCAACCACACTCCTGGCTAGGCGTAGGCACACTCTCATCGATCCATCACAAAGGAAGGAAAGAGGGTCCACCGGCAGATTTTCCATGTGCAAATCGAGATGCGGTCCAGTTCGAGCATATCATCTTTCATATCCATGTCTCCCAGATCCAAATTCTTCGATTACATACCTATCAGCAGTAGAAGATCCCGTTCCCACTCGAGAGCTTGCAGTTGCAAATCTTACAGATCTCTAAGGTGGAGTTGATCCCACGGACGCAGAGCGTCAGAGTCAATTCACTAAGTAACCAGTTAAAGAACTGCCCCATCAATTGAAACTCTTTATCCAGTCGATGAAGATCCCGAAACGGAGTCCCTAGTCCACAAGCCTGTTCCATTGCTAGCCCGGATTGAACCATACTCCGTGGAAGCACGCGTTTTGGGACAGACAAATCGATCAGGTCAAATAATCCGTTCCAGTTCCTGCTACCCCTCTTGCCGCTTGGCATGAAGTTAAATGTCCGATCTTCTCGGACAGAGCTTAGTCCTCTTCCCTGCTTTCCTTTCCTCTATTATATAAGGCTTTCGAAATTTCATAAGAGAAGCAAAATCGTGACTCATAAAAAGAAAGATAAATAGGGCTATAAGTAGGTCGTTTTCTATTGCTATAAGGGTTGTTTGCCTTTATATGGCTTGCTTGGCTTTTCTATTACAGAAGGATCAAAGGATGACACAAAACTTCTGGGTGGAAGTGCCACAACATGTCTTAGCTAAAATATTTTCTGTGGACTTTTGGGAATCTCTTTTAGTTTAGACTGACGATGAGCTCACCTTCCGGAGGTAGGGCCATACATAGTGAAGGGAGATGTGCTCTTTTGGACTAGCATTTCTAGGACAAGAATGGAATCTTTCGCAGAAATCAAATTCTTGGAATTGCGGTTAGTCTTGCTACATCTAGCTTCCTTTACTTTTCATTCGTGTCGATTATTTAGAATTTCAGAAAAGATGGTCAAGGCTAATGAATGGTTCCATTCCCGGTTCGGGCGAATTCAACTGATAGAGGATCGACTAAAATGACTTCTTTAACAAGTAAATCAACAAGGGATAAATAGTGGTGGGATAATTAGTGTATCCGCAGGCCCTGCCCTAGCTACCGGATAAGCTACAAAAGTCCAGAAACCTTAGCTAATGTCACCCTAGGAAAGAAGCTGGGATAGGAACTATATACTTTGCTTCTACTGCTGCTGGATCAACAACTGTATAATCGACAGAAAGAATTGGTACTGGATCTACTGATGCTCTGATTTATGAGGCGGCTCTGCTGCTTCATCGACGACTAGATCAAGATCAGAATCAACAACAAAAAAAACTACTGCTCTTGGTGGTGCTTCTAGCTCTAGAAATTATTCATCCCTAAGATCAGAATCTTTATCTCAAGACCAAGACTCGGGCACTTCACCTCGACCACAAAAGCCATAATATGGATCTGGAACATCTGGCTCTTAGGCTGGATCACAATCACAAAGGTCAAAATTTAGTGTTTCAACGGGTACTGGAGATGCATGTATAACTGGCTTGCCTGGCTATGGTAGTAGTAGCTTGGCTGCTGGCTTTGGCTTTGTTTGGAATGGTGAGTAGTAGCTGGTAGCTTCCGGTGCATCTGGTTATGCTATTGAAGCCTTTGCTATTCCGACTTTTGGTACATCAACTGAAGAATCAATTGGAGAAAAAGATTCTGATCTTAGGGGGTTCTTCACTCAACGTCCCTTGCCCCTATGGTTGGTCGAACGGCTCTACAACTCGCCTTCCCCCTGGCACTTTGGTCGAGCAAGTGATAAAAGTACTTATATAGACTCTGGGGTCCTAATGCGGACAAGCGAGAAATATCCTTATTTTTTGAGCAAGCAAGTGGGGACAACACCTACGGTGCCGGTTATGCTTCTTTTTTGAGAGGTTGGGTTGGTCGCAATTAACTTTACCTACTGTTATACCAAATAGGAAGCACAAAAATGTTAAGATAGATCTATGCTTTTCGCGCAATACAATAAGAGAAGAAAGCCGGGCAAGACGAGCTCGAGAAGAGAAATGCATGAAATCGCTTTAGTAAGGGGCTTTACTGATTGATGCAAATGGAGGAATGCACTTTAGCAAGGTTGACTGATCCAGACCATGTGGAGGTGTAGAAATGTGTGTAGAAGCGCTTATTCTGCCCTTCCCAATCCCAAGATCTAGGCTTAAGTACCTCATCACTAAAAGGGGTCGGAAATGGGTCATGTACACATGCGGAGTTAAGGCTTCTAAAGGAAACACAAACCGAGATGTCTTTAGTATCTTTATAACTCTAGATCTCAATGGGTGTTATCCAATTAGACTCCACAGGGAAGACCTATAGCCAGCCCTGTAGCTACCGGAATGCAAACTAGCGTGGCGAACATGAATAGGCAGGCGCACCCCAACATCTATCTAAGACTAAATCCTCCCCTATCTCTGTTCATGTAGGGAGCCTTCCTTCCTTGAACTGGTAAATAGTTGAGTGAAAGGGTGTCAACGAATTGGTTTCTTCAGAAGTCTCAGTCACGAACTCACCTATAGCTTGAAGGGGGAACTAGTGGCCTTGACTACTTACTTGTCTTTCTTCTCCTAGTTCGGATGGAAACCCTGATGAGACAATAGAAGAAAGCACTACTTCCAAGAAGTCTAGCAAGAAGTTCCTTGCCTTACTAAGCTTTCAGTAAAGTAATCCCTTGTTACCGCTCCGTGGGTGACATAGGAGTGATTGAAGCGATTGGGATAAGAGAGAGCAGAGTGATTTTGCTTGCTAACTCTTAGCAATACTTCACTCTCCTATTTCGCTTTAGGAAAGCATAGATTAGGGGTTTGCGAGCTGTATTTGCCTCTCTCTGCTTTTGCCTCTCTGCGCTACTGCTTTGCTTTGGGGGCAAAAAAAGTGCCTCTTGCGCCGGCAGATTGAATACCAGGCTATCTTGATGGCAGCGAATACCGGTGACTTATTA
>JAUMHN010000011.1:317194-346018 GCA_032360265.1 Heliamphora ciliata
AAATATCGACTTGGTTAGCACTTCCAACAATAGAATAAGGAATTTGGAAAGTGAAAGATTAGCAGAAGAAGTAGTTATGCCAATTCGTACTTTTTGAATTCCATATCCCTATGTCAGAAAGGGTTACAACTCTTAACGCTTCTCTTTCTCCACTAGCAGGTAACACTCTTCTATCTGCTGTGTCAATCGCTCGTGTCCTGTCGAAATAGGTAGCGAATCTTTGTTCTTTCTAGCGATTCCAATGGCCTTTTGATTAGGGCACTCCTGAAGCATCCCATCCTTATTCTTATATATTCATTATTCATTAGTGGAATGCGCCTACTTAGCTTGGCTAGGTCTTGGTATTACCAAGATCTTCCCCTAGGATAGATCACTGAACTGGATGACTCCACTTTCTTTCCTTCTTACACAATAGAAGGGGTAGGCCATCTCATTCCTTGGGAGGACGAGCTAGTACAGCTGGATATGAGGGTAGCATTTGAGTGCTCCTCCATTCATGTTGGTAGTAGGATATGTGTTGTATAACCTTTTCTTTCTTTCGATGGAAGCGCTAGGGAAACCTGTAACAGAATACGAGTCGAGTAGCAGATCAAAAAGAAAAGGACTCAATCCTTGGCTAGACCTAGCCCTCTTTTCAAATCATTAATTCCACTCTCGGTGCGGTGACATCAACAATTCTATCATTCCTTCGTGGTTGGTGGGAACTATTGGACCATTGCCTAGTTTAAGGTACGGAACATTTACAGGATTTACTCAAATGATTGTGCCTTTCCCTTTCCGCTTTGGGCACATGAGTACTTACCTGTGCTATGCCCTTCAACCACTGCTGGAGATGTTTGTAGCTCGAGCTAGTAGGTGGTGGATAGAAGCCAGAGAGCAACCTTCTACATTCTCTTTATTTTAGTTCGTTGCCAGCTCGAGTTTGTCAGTGAGGACCAGGTATCTTTCTGATCCCTTTTTGTCGGATCTGTTCCTCTCTTTTTGTTGTAAGGCTGACTTAAGAAGTTATGCTCGTGTCGCTCTCTCTTACTCCTTTTGTCGGGAGTCAGTTCTTTCATACTCTAGATGCTTTCGTTATCTCTGTTCCGTTCGGGCTCCCCGACTAGCGGATCCCTCACTACCCTCTACAGATAAATATTCTCAAACAGCGAATCCTTCCCTGCAGTCTCACCCAAAAAAAGAAAGAATCTCCACTTCCTATAGCTAAGCGAATGGGGCTCTTTTTGGTCCCTAAGAAGTATAGGATGATTCTTTCTCCTGCTTTTAATATGTAGCTTTACTTATTTAACTAACTGGTAGATGAGTAAGGCCAGTTCAAGCCATCTGCTATGGGAATAAAAACCTGTAAGAACTTTCTAAGAGAAGCTCTCTTTTCCTCCGATGGTTGGTCGTAGATCAGGGAGTGCTTTCAGATTCAATGATTTTCTGCCGATACGAATGCCTCTCTTCCTGCCTTTAGGAAGTAGTAGAGTGATTCCTTCCCTTGTCATAGATAGATAGGTAATTGCCTGAGTGAGTCTAGTCTGAATAGTAGTTATCCTTTTGCCTGTTAGATCTACTTCCCACCCTCGTACTATGGTCGAGCACTCCTTCGCACCCTTATTCTCATAGCTAGTGCTCTGTACTTACACGCCTCGTATAATAAAGAGATCAACAAAGCAATGCTACGACTTTCCTCTTATTCATTTGCTGCCATTGTGGTAGCAACTGATACAGTCGAGGAACTACTGAAGTGGTATCTATTTGTAGGAGCGTATGAGCCCCCATGTAAGACACAGTAGGTTGCATCCTTGGGAAAAAAGGGAATGAAATTGGTGTCCTTGAAATGAGTTGTGATGAAGGTTATAGTCCCCTAGTGTTGTATGACGGGAAAGTCAAACTCCGTAGTAACAGCACTGTGCTCAAATTTTGCACTAGCAGTCCCTATGCCACAGTAGCTTGGTTGTCATGAAACTTGATTTAGAAAGAGCCTATGATAGGATAGAATGGAAGATCATTATCAAAATCTTTAGAGGTGAAACTTGGTTTAAATTTATTTATACCTTCATGTCCACCACCCACCTCTATTGCTATTCTCATCAATGGGACACACCTTGCACAAGACACTGGGTTTAAACTTGATAGGGGAATCAGACAAGGTGACCCCCTCTCCCAGTATCTCTTTCTCCTTTGCTCTGAAGTCCTCTCTAACTTGAGCCACATGCACATTAATACTGCTAATCTCACAGGGGATGTTGCAGGGAATAATGCTCTTGCTTTGGCTCACCTTCTTTTTTCTGATGATTGCTGACTTCTTACTAAAGCTAACCTTTTGGAGTGTCAGGTGCTACAAAATGTGTTGCAGGATTCTAGCAAATGTACAGGTTAGAGGATGAGCATGGATAAAGAAAGATTCTTTGAAGTTCTCCCTACCATCATAGACACAAGAGATTAATGAGAAGTCTCCTTGGCCTAAAAGAGGAGAATGCTTTATAGAACTATCTTGGTGTGCCCATTGCAGGTAATCTAGTTTCACGTTTCAAGTTTAAGAAGCTTATGGAAAATTTCTGTGGCAGGTTGGAATCGTGGAGAACCTCTTCGACACCAAAAGGCTCTTCTTCTTCCATTCAGGGGTCTACCCCCTTTCTTTGTAACGAGTGTTCCCCGAGCTGCAGAGCATTTATGAGTGGATGTAGCTGTGATAGCTTAGAGTTTCACTAATTGGTATACTGGATTCAATCCAGCCCAAGCGTACCTGTAGCTACCCTTGTTGCGACAAGAAGTATAGATATCTTCCAACATGCCTTAAAAAGGTCAGGAGGTGGGAAAGATATAGGTGGTTCCCCGCGCCCAACGTATCCTAATAAGCCGATTGTTATCGTGAAACTTAACAATGATTTCAAGTTACCCCATCTATCTAGCTCCAGCCTTTCATTCACTCTGTTGTTCACTCTAATTCTATTTAACTATTGGTCTGTCCAACATCAAAGGATAGACGCACGACGCTACTGTGTGCGATGCTATGTGCGATGCTGTGTGCGGTGCCTCGCACTGCAGCAGTCACCGCCGCCCAGCTCGAATCCGCCGTCCTGGCGCTCCACCACATCCGGCGGCCTCCCGTCACCGATGCCTACCTCTGCTGCTGTTCCCTGAGGTCTGGCAACCATCGTCATCATCCTTCAATCTTGGTGTTGTTACCTAGAATGGAGGTCTCACATGCACCCTCCATAGCAGCTACTCCGTTCTCCCTTGTTATCGACTCCATTGAAGTGCGTAGGAAGCAGAGGATTGTTTCCCTCCCCCAATCCAATCTCTGTGATGTTTAGCCCTCACAACCGAAAGTCCCAACGGCGGTCTCTGCCTTTCCGTACTCCTCTTCAACATTTGGCTCTGTTCATTTGAACTCAGAAATTAACCCAAATCTTAGGGTTCCATCTCAGGTTTGCCCACAGAGTCCCTTGTCGGCTATTCACTCCTATGGCCCTTCCCCTGTCCCAGACCCTAATGCGGCTGGGCTTGTGGATTCCGACACCTATGCATATAAATCCAGAGAGCTCCCTAAGGGCCCTCAGAAGAGTGTTCAAGCTCCTCATGCCAACCCAGGTAACCCTAAATTCTGGTCCTCCTTTTTCAAGGCTCAGGCCCTCGCTAAAGTCATGAAACTTAAGCATTTCCCTGATATGCAATGTGGTAATGAACCTATTGTGGAATTGGATGAACATGATGTTGACGCTAATCCCTGGAATCATTGTCTTATTGGGTATTTTCTTGATGGAAAATGCCATATAATCTCCTTAGTACCACTGCTAGGGCAGTGTGGCCGGAGAATGCCCTAGAATCTATTAAACAAATAGGCCAGTGCTTTTTCTTTGAATTCAAAGATGAAACCACTAAACTGAAAATACTAGAAGGAGGTCCATATTTTTTCTCCAAGCGTTATTTGGTTCTTTTTGAATGGAGGAGAATGTTGGTTCCTTCTACAGCTCACCCCTCCTCAATCCCAGCGTGGGTTAAAATTCATGAACTCCCGTTGGAATGTTGGACTGCTTTAAGTCTCAGCAAGATTGCTAGCACCATTGGCAAACCTATTCATGTTGATCAAGCCACAGCAAGCAAGAAAAGGTTAGACTATGTAAGGGTGTGTATTGAAATTGCAGCAGGGGATGATCTCCCGCAGGAGGTGATAGTGAAGATTAATGGCGACGTGGTGACAGTCCGGGTGGAGTATCAGTGGCTTCCCCCCAAATGCACAGTTTCTAAAGTGTTTGGACATATATGTACTTCTAAACACCCTTCATCCTCTACCAATCCAATTCAGGTTGGTAAAGTTCGGGGGGATGATTTGGCGCATTGTGTAGATGGGCTGAGTAAGGCAAGGGAGATCCCTACTTCTGTGACTGAGGTGTCTGAGGTTGGTACCACTACTGTGGAATTATTTTTGAGTACTGTTGGATCGAAAATTGGTAAGAAGGGGGATGATGATAGTTTAGGTGATGCTCTGTCACCGACTGCTAGCCGGTTCCAAAATGTTCTTTCTTGCGTCGACAAATTTTTCTATCATCGACAAATTGATTGAGAAGGAAGAACAATTAGTTCGATCTGGCCTCAAGCCATCTTCTGAGGAAATATATGAAATCATTAGAGCGAAAATGCAACGGTTGCAAGAGCTTATTCCAGAAAATACCTCAGATCCAGTTGCGAGCCCTTCCAAAGCCTCTTCTACGGCGGCGCGACGACAAAGCCCTGAGTCGTTTGACGTGTCGGTGGTTCCATTAGATGATCCACCTAGGGTTGCCGTCGTTGTGAATGCACGGGAGCAAGCGGTACATGAAGTTCTTTCCTCCAATTCCTTCCGAGCACCTTTGGATGTTGTTGATGATGACTGTTCGGTCTCTACAGTAAAGCAAAAGTTAGGATTAAAGGATAGTAATAGCAAAAGAAAAATAAATGGTCCTCTGATGGCCCTTGAACTGTCTCCCCGCTGCTGTGCAGAGGTTATGTGGGTCAACATGTTAATGTTGTTTTGTTTTTGGGTTTTATGTTGTTACCACGTGGTTTGTGCGTGATATATGCTTTGTCGTCTAGCTTTTCCCCGCTTAGAGCAGGGGTTTTGGTTTTTTTTTCTGCTGCATATGTGTAGGTCGTAGGCTCCAAATGGTATTCATGTAATTCCCTGGGAAATGCCCCTTGTAATCTTGTAATTTTTTTTTCTTTTATGTCACATTTAATTACCCAAAAAAATGTTATTTAACTCCTCATCCCACGGCAGGGGATCTGGGTTTGGATCGTATATCAACTGCAAGGTGTTATCAATGATTCTATCGATCTATTGTGGAATACTGTAAATAGCACACCCATAAGGTAAATCAAAATACCCTATATAGATTCCAACAGCAAAACATCCTGTAAATATAGCGATTTTACAGTCCAGACGCAACCTTTGGCGTGTTAGACACCACCATCTTTGTGTGGTTCTTTCTCCCTCTTGCACATCTTGTGCATTTTCATTGTCTTGCGCATCTTGTGCCTCTCCCATCTCTTGTTCCCTTTGGTACTCTCTGATCCTCCTTATCATCTCTTGTGTTACCCATTCTCTTTCCCTATCTATTTGCTTATGTGCTTGTCTTTATTTGTCCTGGTTAATAACGTTCCTATAGATCATTAGATATCTCCGAATGATTTCATATGTCCTCATCTTATTCATATAGTTGGTGAGAGCAGTTTTGCTCCATTGACTATTCATCCATTCAATTCTAACAATTCGCCCTTTCTCCCAGTATCTATGCTGTTGCTTAACCAACTCGTTCCATTTTCTTCTTGATCTCAAATAGTAATATTTTGATTGTCGGATTCTGTTTCCCATACAGTTCTTTTGATTCATCATTGCATTTTATTATTATATATATCACCATTTTTGTCGATTTGAACAGTACCTTTAACACAATATAATACACCATCACTAGGTTCAATATAAGAGACTTCTTTAGAAGAGATAGAGAGTTTGTCGAAAAGTCTTTGGAGTTTTTCCTCATCTATGAAAGAAGCTTCGTCGTGGCAATAGAGAAAAACTTTATGAAATGATCTTTTATAAGATACTCCAAGAAATGCAAGCGGAAATTCATGATCCAATTCGGATAAGACAACATTGAGTAGAACCATAGTAAGAAAGCCAACGGATGGCATACCGTGCCCGTCTCCAAACGGAGAGTAATTAATTATTTGAATCTCTCCACCATCTACATCCAAGTTAGGCGTGTTCAGGTGTTTACAGACTAATTCCATAATTTTCTCATCCTTCACTATATGTGATAGCTTAATCAAAAGATGATCTCGATCTATTAACATGATGGTTCTTGTGGGATCCAGTCTATAAAGATGTTTCACCTTCTTAATCTGACATAATTCACTCAAAAAAGAAGGGTGTCCTAGGTAAAGACCTAATGAATTAGCTGGTGAGTATACTTTGTTTTGAAAATAGAGGTTTAACGTACGACCTAGCCCTGTTAGCACAAGGGTGTCTTCTTGTTTAGTACCCATACATATAGGCTCATTATATGAACAACTTATTAAAGTATGAAAGGTATGTCTTTTATTGGGTATATATTTCGAAAATGTAAGGAGATAGTGTGTAATTATTGGATAGAATGAGATTCTGAATCTTTCTAACATCTAATTCAGATAATTCATCAAAATAATCATTCATGTTACTATATAAAAAACCAATATCCTGTGCTAGTTGTCGCAAAGAACATTCTGCTGGAACTGAACTCTCATTTTTTTTTGGATAATTAAATGTGATATATAAAAAGAAAAGGAACACAAATACAAGGGACAAACCCCAGGCCTTACAACACACCCACAAGAAACCAGAAGCAAAGGAGAGCAGGCTTTAGGCTTAGCCGGAACCAAGATAAAATGGCTTTAGGCTATAAGCCGAAACCAACTAAATAAGAAACAGAAAAGCCAAAAATGGATGCCTAAACCATAACACCAAAAGGGTAATGGACTAGAAAACCATACAACAAGAGACCAAAGAGGCCTAAACACCCCAGAGCCACAAAATCGTAGCAACAAAAAACCAAAAGCAACACCAGAAAAGAGCAGCCAAACAGCACCACCACCTGAGCCGAAAGTAGCAAATTGACAGACCCAAGAGTGCCGCACAGCTGAACTGAGGCATCAAAAGCCTGACCCAGGCACAAAAAATAGCACAATACAGGCAGCCAAACTTGAAATTTAAACAGAAAACCCAACAATTACACCTAACAACGGAATAACTTGAATACCAATCCAACCGAAAAACCAGAACCCCAAAACATAGAACCCTGAGATTGCACCACAGCCTAGAACTAGCAGACCCGAGCAGCATACAAAACAACAAATAAATAAATCGAGACAGTCAGAAAATAAACGCACACACGCATCTCTTACTCAAGCCGTAAGGGGAAGGCTGTTCATACAATACATAAAAAGAACTTAAATATGTGAATATCCACCCAGCTGGGAACCAAAACCTGTAAGCCCAAAATGAAAAACCACACAGAACCAACCGGCTATTATAGACCAACCACGAGTAGGAGCAAAAACCTGTACAACCATGATAAAATGGCCACAAAATAGCCGGCTAGAGCAACCAACAAACATCTAAAAAAAATCGATCCAAGCCCACAGAGAACCAGCTAACTGAGAGCACCACAACCAGATAACAAAAAACTATGGACAGCGCCCATAGTTAGGAAGACAAAAAAATATATACAATACCATATGTGCAAGAGAAGAGGCTATGAACACCTCTCAAAGCTACGATGCACAATAGGAGATCCACAAAAGTAGAGGCCAGCATGATGAAAAAAATCGGAAGGACAGCAGGAAGCACCTTTACACTCCTAACCGAGCCTTCTTCTTTCTAGAAGCTGGCAGCCAACAGGACCTGAACATATCACTAAGATAAACCAATGAAAGAGCAACGTAACACACACACCCAGATTAGAATTAGATATACAATTAGAAGACCGAGAAAGGGCACAACACTCCAAAAAAAAAGGGGCTAATCTGACAAGAATTCAGACAAGTGTATAGCTCAAACTCCAAAAAAAGAAAGAAGTAAGTCTCACAATAGCTTCGCGTGAGATAACTCCTAAACCTTCCATGCCATTCTGCACAAAACAAAACTTACAGGATATAAGTGTTAGAAACCTCACAAAAACACTCACTCCATATATCTGAAACTCTCAGCACTCCAAAAAGGAGATAGAAATAAAACTCACAGTCATCCAAACAATGCTGCCAGGCTGCAACAAAAAAGAGCAATTAAAAAAAGACATTAGTGGTAAAAATATCCATCACCAGGCTCCATTCACCCTGGATCTCCATATTATTTTGAGAAACATGCACACGCATAAGGGTGGAAAGCCTCTTTCTCACCATCTCGTAAATATCCTTTAGGAATCTCTCCCAACCCTTCTTCAGACCCTGAAACTTTCTAAAATTACACTCCCGCCAGATACAGTAAACCGCGACAGAGAACGCCAATCTGTTGATACTAGCACTCAAGGTTTGACTAACCACCTTAGTAGCAATAGCATCCTTCCATGCCATCCATGAGGTCTCAGACCAACTAATCCCACACTTAGCTAAAACTCTGGTCCAGCTAGCCTAAATAAAGGGGCAAGCAAAGAAAAGATGGTCATGGGTCTCAATAACCCCAGAGCAGATACTACATCTAACATTACAATCAAGATCAACATTCTAAGCCTATCCCCGGTACTAGGGCGGCCTCTGATCGCAACCCAGAGAATAAAACTGACACGAGGAATGTGGTGTTTGAACCACAGCACTTTACACCAAGACTGCGCAGGCTTATGGACCCGAAGCTCCTCTCAAAGGGACCCAATAGAGAATTTATTACCGTTAAGGGTCCACTTGATGCTATCACACCGAGAAGCATCAGGAAGAAAGCTAACCTCCCTACGCATCTCCAAAAGATCCATGGTCACAGCAAATGGCCATCTCCAAAGGTTGCCATTCACAATCTGATTAACTTTAGAATCCCGACCCATCCCAGAATCATACACGATCCTCGACCCCTTAGCCTCAACCAAAGACCCCCAATGATGTCAGGGATCAAACCATAAGAAAGTATCATCACCATTACCAATCTCGTAAAGAAAATAGCGTTTGACCAACGGACGAAGCTGGAGGATCTTCCTCTAGCACCAGGAGGCCAATTGCGGAATCTTGACCGACCAAAAGGATTTACCACAAAGAATATTAGATTTAATCCACATGCACCATAGAGATACATCACCCCCGTAAGCAAGAACCAAATATGCTTGGCCACCGCAGCTTTATTCCACAGAACCAACGACTTAATCTCAAGGCCACCCTCTTTACGAGGAACGCACACCTCCTCCCAAGCAACTTTAGCACCAGATGTCTTCATATCAGGACCACTCCACAAGAAAGCCTTATGTAAGCTCTCAAGCTCACGAAAAATTTTCTTGGGGAGAATAAACAAAGAGGACCAATACACTTGCATGGAGAAAAGAATAGAGTCGATCAACTAGACTCTGCCAGCGTAAGAGAGAAACTTACTAGTCCACACCTAGATCCTACCAGTAATCCTATCAATGAGGGGCTTGTAGTCCCAGTAAGTGAGTTTGGTGGTAATAAGGGGGACCCCTAGGTACCTAACAGGAAGAGAGCCCTCACGAAAACCAAGAGTATCCAAAATATCCTTTTTCAAAGCACTACCGACCTCAGAGAAATAGATATCACTTTTTTGGGGACTTGGGGAGAGCCCAGACAGCCTTTGGAAGTCATCTAGGACCTGGCGAATAACTCTAACAGAGGTAATCTCTGCCTTAGCGAAGACCATAAGGTCATCCGCAAAGTAGAGGTTAACAATCATATTCTTACCACACCTCTAATGGTAGTTAAACGGACCCTCCTGCATACGCTTCTCAAACAACCCAGCCAACACCTCCATAGCAATAACAAAGAGGTAGGGGATAAGGGATCCCCCTGCTGAAGACCCTTTTTCCCCCGAAAGAAGCCATTAAGCTCACCATTTATACTAACAGAGAAGCTAAGGGAGGTAATACACTGCTTATTCCAGTTAACCATTCTCTTCAGGAACCCATACTCCTCAGAACCTCAATCATAAAATCCCAACGCACATTATCATAAGCTTTCATAATGTCAACTTTAAGGGTACACCTAGGACCATGACTTTGTTTATGATAGTCCCTCAGAAGCTCCTGAGATAGAAAAATGTTATCCGCAATCTTCTGCCCCTTCACAAAAGCAGACTGAGCAGGGGAGATGATTTCAGACATGGATTCCTTGATTCTATTAGCAATGATTTTGGAGATGCATTTATAGATAGTGTTGCAACAGAAAATAGGCCAATACTCCTTAATGGATGAATGATTAGGAACTTTAGGGATCAAAGCAATAAGGGTAGTATTAATCCCCCGAAGGGTACGGCCATAATCAAAAAAACTTTTAATCGCCCTAGTGACATCCTGACCAACCACATCCCAGGCATCTTTGAAGAACCCAACTGAGTAGCCGTCCAGGCCAAGGGCTTTATTGGCTTTAAGAGACAACATAGTGGCACGGATCTCCTCCTCAGAAACATCTCTCATCATACTAGCAACACATTGCGTAGACAGACGCTTAGTGATAATTCCTTCTAAATCCCTAACCCCAACCTATCAACACTAGAGTCAGTACCAAGAAGGTCCTGGTAGTAGTCAACAATATGCTCAGAGATTTGTAGTTTTTTAGTGTAAGCCACCCCATCCTCACTTGTAAACTGAACTCTCATTACCCCTCTCAGATGTTTGATCACTTCCGTCGTCACTTATAGAAGCTTTCTCGTTCTTACTATCCTCACGATTCTGTTGCTCTTTTAACGTCCATTTCTTCCCATTAGCAAGTTCATCACTATCCGCTTTCTTAGAATAAGTTCTAACAGTCGTATATTCAGGAATACATGTAAGTCGTCAATTCATCTTCTTACAATACCCTCGCTTCTCTGCCATTGCCATGTCCAACCTGGTGACCGCCAACTCCAAATGGCCTGATGTGTCCCAAAACCTGGCAGCATCTCATTGGTTGATGAACTCTATAAATACCGTACCTCTGGTACGTTTTCAAGGACAGAATTTTAGTGAGAGGTTTAGTGAGAGAAGCTCTGTCGAGTTGCTGAGCAATTTTGAGTCCCGACGCCGAACCCCTGCCGAGATCTGAACCTCTGACGCCTACATTGGAAGCCTTACTTGGATCATCACCCGAAAATTGGACCATTGAAGCACATTCCCCTAACTTGAGGATTCCTAAGCAATCCAAGTATTTTGTTTGGATCCCCGATCCTTCTAACTCTGTTCCCTCTCTTTTGGAGTGATTGGGTTAAATTCGAAGTTCAATTCATGCACTTTCTTCATTTATGTAATTAAACATGCTTGTTGTTTACATTACCTCATGTAATTACTTTAATTAATTTCTTAGTCACACTTTCACACTAAGTACATTGTTATTTTTTTCATTAATTCATCAAATTAGTGCTAGCATATTTTGACAATTACAACTTGTTCATGTTGTTAATTGTTATAATAATGTACTTACATTTTTGTGAATGTAGTAATTAATACTACATTTCACATTTAAGTTAAATAATTGTATTTAATTTTTTTTTGGTAATTAAATGTAACATAAAAAAAAAGAAAATGTACATGAATCCAAGGGGCTTACCCCAGGTAGTTACAACACTAATCAAACAAAACAAGGAAACTAAGCAACATAAACCACAAAACCCCCGCATGGATGCAGGGGAGAAATGCTAACCAAACAAAACCACATACAACCCTCATTGATAGAACTACCAACTTAAAAGACCAAGAAACGGTTTCTTCTTTTTCTCACCATTGGATGGCTGAGACTGCTTACTCCCTGCCTTCTGTTGAGAAGGAGAAGGAGAAGCTTCATACTCTCCATCCGAATGGGCTTGGGACCGTTGTTTCTTTTTCTTTTTCTTACGTACAAGCACGCTAAAGGAATTTGAAGTAAGAGTTACAGTTGCCGCTTGCTCCCTATCATTCATAGAAGTTGCATTATTACTAGGCATCTCACAATCACCTGCATCCACATGTGAAGAAACATGCTCCTCTTGCTCCCTATTACCCGTATCTATGGGTATTTTTAACTTCACTCCATCAACTACTTCCGTAGGCACATCAGTCACCTTGCTATTAGCTCCTTTTCGCAAAATTTTGCCAATGCTCACAACAGTTGTATGATCATCTGGCTCACGAGCCTTCCCCATATTCAACGCAGCTTCACAAGTGGGAGAGGCACAAGAGCAAAGCAAAGAAGGATGGTCAGACCTACCACCTCTAACGACCCCCTTTCCTCGACCAACTAGAGTCCAATCATCTTGACACTCTACAGGCTTATTCTGGCATCAGCTAAAATCGTGACCAAACGCTTTACAATGGGAGCAAACCGATGGTAGACCTTGATACTCAACACTAACTTCCACACTATCCCCTTCACATTGAACCAAGATATAATGTAACAAAGGCTTGGTCGCATCGACTTCCACACACACCCGCGCATATGAGATGCGCTGCTTTGTATCCGTGGCCTTATCCAGATAGAGAGGAATACCAACTGCACTAGCTATTCTACTCAGGCATGCAGAATTCCAAAATTCGAGAGGAAGCTCATGAAATTTCACCCAGACAGAAATTTTAGAGAGAGCTTCTTTAGCAAGCTTGAGCCTCTTTTTCCAACGACGCAGAATCAAGAGCCTTCCTGAGAAATGCCAGGACCCCTTGTCCAAAATCTTCACCATGGCTTCCATACTGCAGAACTTAAAAATGTAGAAACCTTTGTCAGTACCATAGACATACACCAAACCCTCTTGCCCCCACAACACCCTAGCCGTAGCTCTAACCAAACCAAAAGCTAGGTCTATATCCGAGAAATAGCCCACTAGGCATGGTTCCCAAAACTTGTCGTCGACCATAGCACCGGCAATTTCAATAATCTCAAGATGATTTGGGTCCTTAGCTTCCACAAATTCAAGGTTAGAACAAGAAAAACTTCGGTTCATAAGCAAAGATGCCCAAGATTTTGGTTGAGGCAAATTCTTGAGCACCTTGCCTACATTTGTAGAATTTTCAGCAACCTCATGCTCAGCACTCAGATAAGCTTGAGAAACCATGGGGGCCCAAGGCCTTGTAACCCCAACAACAGGCGCAATCCCCTGCTTGGCTAACGGCACCTGTTCCCGCCTACCAAATCGAGGGCCTCCCCTAATCGGGGGATGCCTGCCTCCCCTGCCCCTAACCGAAAAGAGATACCTCTCAACTCCACCATTGAAGGACATAGCTGGAGCCCCATCAACACCATAAGCTACTGTACCGGGGAGACGTTTCGTACCTAAGGATGAGGGGCCTGTGAGCTTTCCGCCATAAAGATTCTCCAGGTGAGCTTCAATATCCACAATCTAGTCCTTGCTGAGAGGGCTCAGCTCAAGCCGTGCATGATTCAGAGCCCCAAGCGCAACCCTCTCATGGAGTTTCGCCGCTGGAGTCTCACTGACCGGATCTTGAATCAGAGCACCACTTCGCAAGGCGGCCGAGGAGGGACTCGCCACAGGTTCAGGTGTATCAGAAAACGGAGACACTATATTCACCGTTACAGGGGAGCTCGCACAGTAATCCTCAAGTTGAGTTCGCTGCGTCAAACATGAGGGAGATCGAGTAGACCTCGTCGGACCCTCACTAGGCATTAAAACCCTACCTTGATCCTGCGCCGGAGTCATACCAGAGTAGTCGGTCTTCATCACCAGAGGATGGAGGGAACCTTAGCGCGAAAAGATTTCGCACCTTCAGTCGCACCATTTTCCGCACACAGCCACACAGTCACACAACACCACTTTTTAGTAAACCAATGTTATCGCCTTTAGTGATTGTATTTAATTTTTCTTATCTTTCTAGCAATCTTTTTTTTTCTTTTTATTTCCTTTTCTTTTCTTGTAATTAATTTTTCTTCTTTTAAGTATTAGCTTAATGCTCTTTCCATTACTAGTATTTCTTTTTCTTTTTTTTATACTAATCTTCCATTTGTCTTTATTTTCTTTTCTTTTTAGTTATTAGATTAAAAAGTTCAATTTAACATTTCTTTTTCTTTAATATTAGTATTTCTTCTTTTCTTATAAAGTTTCTTTTCTTTTTTTTTGTTACTAGCTTTAATTTTCTTACATTTTCTTTTCTTTTCTTGTCCTATTATTATTAGCTTTACTTTTCTTTTCTTTTAGTCATTTTCTTTGTCTATTAACATTATTTTCTTTTATTTTATTAAACCCAAAAAATCACAAAAAATCTTTTAAGTTAATTTTCATCTTCAAATGTCAGTATAAATTTTATCTTATTATAGCAATTTTCTTTTCTTTTCTTTTCTTTTCTTTTGTCTCTTTTAAGGTATAAAATGTAAATAATTAGATTTTCTTTTTCAATAGTTTAATAACATTTTCTAACCTTTTCATTTTTAGCATAATTCTTCTTTTGTAAACTTTTTCTTTTAAATCCTTAAATTCACTTTTATCATAAAACTTTTATTTTAAATTTCTTTATTAGTAAACTTTCTTTGAGATTTTACCCAGTATTTCTTCTTCATCATGTTTTTTTTTTGGTAGTTAATTGTAATATAAAAAAAATGTACAAGATTTCAAGGGGAATACCCAAGGAAGCTACAACACTAACCAACTAAGAAGAAAACAACATAAATAACAAGACCCACAAAACCCCCGCTTGGCCGCGGGGGGAAAACAAACTAACAAAGCATACTCTCCACAGAAGATTAAACAAAACAAGGAAACTAAACAATATGAACCACAAACCCCCGCTTGCGAACGGGGGAAAGACAAGGCACCTCAGACGAACTGGACGACCATCATCAGATTAGCTGCAAACCACTAACCAACCCCACTAGAAAGAACTACTAAATTAAATGACTATGAGACGGTTTCTTCTGTTTCTTACCACTAGACTGCTTAGTCTGTTTCCTGCCTTCTGTTTGGGGAAAAAAAAAAGGGACTTCATGCTCCCCATCAATCGGGGTCCACAAATTCGTAGCCTCACAATTTTCCACATCTAAAAGCACTCGAAAGGAGTTAGAGATCGCCACATGTGCCCCTTGCTCCCATTCACCCACATCGATTGACGATGTAGAAGTCACAGTAGATGCACCATCTCGAAACCCCTCAGTCCCAACTATACTGTACTCCACACTAGAAGGGGAAGCAACCGACGGGACTGAAGCTTGCTTAGTTCTAAATCTCTCCACTGGGATCGGAATTCTAACTTCCTTAATAACAAGATTATCATGGGTGGAAGGCACCGGCATCTCAACATCGGGAGTGGCTACCTGCTTAAGAAGGTTGATCCCCGAACTTGGACCCTTCTCTGGAAAAACCCCACACGCCTGGCTGGTGACTATCTTCGCCATGTCAGGATCTCCTAGGCACACATCTTTACCTTTACCAACTTTAATCCATTCAGTTTGATCCTTGGAAGTCTCTACACTAACCTGCTGCACAGAACGGTGGCACTTACTAACATCATGCCCAAAAGCCTTGCATGTGACGCAGATAGCGGGAAGCCCTTTGAATTCTACACGGATTTGGACAATTTCACCTTCACACCTAATGGAAATCTCATGTTTCTGTGGTTGGGTCGCATCAATTTTGATACAAACTCTAGCATAGGAAATACGTTGTTTCAAGTCCGTAGCACGATCTAAAAACAAAGGCACACCTAGAACACTAGCAATTCTACTTAAACACTGCGCATTCCAAAATTCTAGCAGCAAGTCATGGAGCTCGACCCACACAGGAGTCATAGACATAGCCTCCTTGGTTAAAGGAAGCAGTTTCCTCCATTTTTTAAGGATAAGGAGCTTCCCCGAAAAGTGCCACGGCCCTCTATCAAGAATGTTTTCCATAACTTCCATACTGTTGAACTTAAAGAAATAAAAACCCTTGTCGTTACCATAAATTTCTGTCAAGCCGTCATGGTTCCATAAGGTTCTTGCCGTTGCACTAACCAACGCAAACGGCATGGTGGCTTCCAGGAAGTAACCCACTAAGCAGGGCTCCCATTCCTGAGAATCAACCAAGTCCCCTCCAATATCCACAATAGCTCCATTCGCAGGTCCACGGGAGAAAAATACTCCAAACTTGTATCGGAAGAGCTTCGGGTAGTCAACAAAGAGGCCCAAGTTCTGCTTGACAGCCTATCAAATACTTGGCGTGCATCCGGGTCCGCACCCCCATTTTCCTGCAGGGGACAAGGTTCCAAGAGTCTACTGCCTGCAATACAGCGCATACGACCTTGGAAGCCACACCGAGTCCCCGGGTGAGCAACACCACGGGGAAGACCCAAGTGAGCCTCTCTCGGTAAAACACCCTATGTTCTATGATTAATGTCCTCAGTAAAGCATTCAACCCCAACCTCGATCGTGTCCCTTACAATTTGAGCCCCATCAACAACATGCGCGGAGAGAGGGTTCGTACCTGGGAGAGAGGGACCTGGTAGTTTTTCGCCATGGAGATTCTCCAGTTGAGCTTTAATAGCCACTATCTGGTCCTTGCCAAGAGGGCTAAGCCCTTGCCGTGCACGATTCAGAGCCCTAGCCGCAACCCTCTCGAAACCATGGAGTTTCTCTGTTGGAGTTTTGCTGATCGGGTCTTGGAGCCGAGCACCACTTCGCAGAGCAGCCGTCTCGCCATTCAGAACCTCCAAATTGGCTGAGGGGGAAACCCTAACTGAGGAGGGATTCACCACAGGTTCATGCATATCAGAGGAAGACACTATTTTCATCGTTAACAGGGAAACCCTACGCCGTGGCAAATTGCACACAGTAACGCACCAAAATCACACCTACATCGCATCTTTCCAACCATGTCACTACCTCTTATTCTTCATCATGTTAAATGCTAACATAGTTCATTTTGATAGCATACATGTTTAAGTTCCCTTATTTGGAACCATGTTTAGGATAGTTTAATTTATTTCTTGTTAAGCAATCCATGTTTAGGTAGCATGCTTTACTCTTTTATGTAAATCATGATAGTTTAGTTTATTTTGATAAAAAAAAAATGCATGTGGGAGTGTTCCATGTATCCTTTAGCTAGAAATTACATGCCATATGACTTAAGATTTTATCCCTTTATCTGTTTTGATTTGGAGTGCTATGTACATATGTTATGTATTTTCAATATTTGATTTTGGTTGTTCTCTCCTTGTCTCCACTTTCTTTATTTGAATGTATTTGTAAAATTCTATTAAAGAACCAATGATGATTAGTAGAGGCCAATCTTATTGTTGGGTGAACGGGGTGCCTAACACCTTCTCTGATTCGTACCTTAGCCCTCGAACCCTTTTTCTCTAGTTAAACGTTTAAATGATCAGTAGCCATTTTTGTTTTTCTTAGTTTTTCTCAAAAACTAAGTGGCGACTCCATTTTCAACGAAAAGGGGTTTTCAAAATCTGGTTTTGAAGGTGTTAAAATATTTTCTAAACATCTTTTGAATCTCATATTTTTTAACATTTTCCAAAAACTCCAAAATTCCAACACCACAGTATTTTTTGGCGACTCCGCTGGAGACTGGTTTATAAAATCAAATAAGAGTGCTAGACTTGAAAACATCATTGGTTCTTAATAAAATTTCTCATTTGCATTTTCGCATGCATACACATTGTTCTTCAAAAAACCCCTGCCTGGTCGACCCGATGCCCTGAACGTTCATCCGTTTCGGGGACTATTGGAAAAATAGGCAACCCTTACTGATTGTAGCTGTCATAGGTGCAATAAAAGAGTTCGGGCGTACTGTTTAACCATGTCCTGCACCACTCCAGGCATGGAAGGTATATACTCGGCTCTATTCAGAAGGTACCCCGTTCGATTGACCAAAACCAGCCTTTTGCATATAATAGCTTAGAACACCCCATTAGGTACTGCTAACCCTAGTAGGATTTTGTGTTTTCTTAATTGTATGTTTTGATTGCGTATTGTTAGGATTATTTGTTTGGGCTTATGTTAGTCTCTCTTCTGGGTTCAGCCCGAATTTTCTCTTATCCTTTGATTAGGTTAGCTTTTTGCCTTCGGTTTCTTACCCGGGCTTTGCTTTCACCATGTTTGGTTTCCCTTCCATAGTTTTCCTCTCGGGGCCATACCCGTGTTTCGTTTTAAAACCTCTAGGGTAGATTCTCTCTCTTCTGAATTCTTCTCAGGCTGTTAGTTCTATACTCCCGCCTTTGTTTAGGCTCGTTTCCTTCAAATCCTTGTTATACCCACGTAAGCTAGTTTCTTACCGTTATGCTGCCCATTTTTCCTTAGAATTTTAGGTCAAATGGGTCCTTTCAGCCTAGCTCTATTTTCTTGCCGGAGTACTGCCTATTTCTTTACCCAAGTTTTATCAAACCTGTTTAGTTATTATGAGCCCGGCATGAGCATTGTTATAGCTTTCGTGATTATCTGCCTGTGGTTTGCTGTTTCGATTATCTGGGATATTTTCTATCTGCCATCAGAGTTCTTGATCGGGAAATGGTTGAAACTGGTTATTCTGCTTTTGGGATCCAGGTTTTCTTTGGGTCAAGATCATTGAGCTGAGAAAAGTACAATCGGCACGTATCTGGGCAAGATCAGTGACGGGCAGACTCTGTAGGGTATCTGAACAGCCAACTGATCCAGCTAAAATGGTAGAGAATGAGGTGAACTTGACAGCTCTGATGAGAGCTATTACTGAGGTACAAAGAGCTGTGGAGTAATGAACTCAGGCTCAGAATCAATGTCAGGCACAGATTCGAGCAATTCAGGCCCGTTCACCAATATCAAATGAACAGCATGAGGACCCAAATGAAAATGGGAAAGATTTTTTGGATGACAATCAGGTCCCTGATGAACCACAAGTTGTTCCACCACCACCACGGATCCCTCGTCAGGTGATAGTTGAGGAAGAAAATACCGCTCAGTCCAGAGAGTCTGCGTTGGTTGAGAAGAACGACCGGATGGAGAAGGTCCTTAGAAAGGCTAAAAGAATCAAAGAATACATGCTAGATGTGGGAGGACTATGTTTGTTCCCAGACGCTAAGCTACCAAAAAAGTTCAAAATGCCAACTATAGAGAAGTTCGGTGGAACCGGAGATCCCAGAATTCATCTCCGAATGTATGTTGGTACCCTGTCACCAATGAAAATTGATGACCAGTTGAAGGATCAGCTTTTTCATCGATCTCTTTCTGAGGTAGCCCAAAAATAGTTCCTCTCCCTCGATGTAGCAAAAACCAAAACATAGGAAGACATAGCAACAGCTTTTGTCAGTCAGTATAGTTACAATGTCCAACTGAACGTCACCACCAGAGAGCTCGAAACCACTCGACAGGAGAGCCGGGAGTCTTTTGTTGATTTCTTAACTCGGTGGAGGGATAAAACCTCCAAGATGACAAACCGGCCCTTTGAGAAAGAGCAAGTGAGGATAGTAGTAAAGAATCTGCAGCCCTCCCTAAAATGCTATCTGATCACACAGCCGCTCTCCACATTCGAGCAGTTGTTTGATGTTGGGATTCAGATAGAAGATGCAATTCAATTTGGGGATATCGAAAAAGTCGAGCCTAGCCAGAAACTAAGGAAGACATTCGCCGCAACCAACCAAAACCAGACTGCTGCTGCCAACCTCGTGTCTCGCTCAAACGAGGTAAACTTACTGAATCCATCCTCTTCCGCCCAACAATCCAACAATACCCAACAGTCAGACAATGGCCAACAACAAAGGCCGAGGTGGGTCTTCACTCCTCTCAACATTTCTTTATCAACCGCCCTAAGTCAACTCGTTTAGAAAGGGCTTATCAAGCAATTGGACCCCATGCCTATATCTAATCCTTTACCGTCGAGGTTTAATGCTTCTCAATACTGCGCCTTCCACCAAGGTCATGGACACCTAACTGATAAGTGCTTAAGACTTCGACATGAGATCTAGAACCTCATCGACAACAAGGTGATCCTGCCACCATCTGCCACCCTAAAGTCGAATGTCACGACTAACCTACTGCCAAATCATGCCAGGTAGGCTGGGGTAAATTACATGTCTCTGGGGGAATTAAAGGACCCGAGCTGATATATCTGTCCAACATACCTACCACGTCCTCATGTTTCATCTACTAAAAATCAGGCAGTTTGTTCATTTATTACGACCAAAAATTGCTGGGATGTCATAGAGGAGTGAAATGATAATGACTGGGAAGGATATCATGCAACAATTCAAGAAGAGAAGCGTCACGAGGAAGACAACTGGCCATTGGACTATCCAGCCCGGCCCTATGGGTTCGGTCACGTGCTTGATGGCATCACTCTTTCCTAACTTTTTGAGGAGGAGATATATATTGACGAGATGCAGTCTTATTGGCTAGTAAGAGTCGTGCTGAAATTGGACGAAACAGAGTGGACAGATTTCTGGGCTGCTCGAGAACAACAGGTGGATTTTAATGAAGAAGACATCTGGAAGGAAGTTAATAATACATGAGCTATTAAGGATGATGAAGAAAGAAGAGGAAGAGCAATGGTTGGTGGGTTAGATGATTTGTGGGCATTTGAAAGCCCTCCATGCATGGACGAAGTAAGACAGGCCGAGAGTACAATACCAGGATTGTGGGATCCCAAGGAGGGAATAGAACATCTAACCAGAAGTGGGCGACACTTCAAGCCAGTCCATCTAGAGAAAGGGTAACCAAGCGAAAAAGGAAAGGAAAAAAGAACAAGAAAAGAGGATGATGCAGTGCTGAAGCAGTTAAAGAAGATGCAAGTCATTATCAGCATTTGGGGGCTACTTATGACCTCGCATAAACACAGACAAGCTGTGCTAAAGGTTTTGAATAAAGTCAGCGTTCCGATAGAGGCCACCCCAGAGCAACTGATTGGACTGATTTTACCGGCGGTAGAATCAAAAATTATTTCCTTTTTCGATAAAGATCTACCAGCAGAGGAAAGGAATCACAACAAACCACTGCATATTACTGTTAAGTGCCTGGACAAATGGGTCCCTGTGACTCTCATCGATAACGGGTCTGCATTAAATGTATGTTCGCACAAAACAGCACTCTATTTAGGACTAAAGATGGAGCACTTCATACCAAGCAATCAAGGAGTCTGGGCTTATAACAACACAAGGAGGGACATGCTGGGACTGGTGTCATTTGTGATATCAGTAGGGCCCTGGAAAACGTCAGTCGAGTTTCATGTACTAGACATACCGACGTCTTTCAACTTGTTGCTTGGTAGACCTTGGTTTCATGACCCAAGTGTCCACGTTGTACCATCGACTCTCCATCAGAAACTGAAACTGATAAGAAATGGGACAGTTCTGACTATTTGTGGAGAAAACAGCATTCATCCCCCAAGAGGAGGAGAGGGCTCAACTCTGTTGAAAGTACAGCACGGTGAGGGTGATGTATCGCTCAGTGGCTTCTAGTTTGACGAAACCCAGGCTGTACAGATGTTGTTGAATGAGGAGGAAATGTGCATTAACCTGCGAACTGTAATAATGATGAGAAAAATGTCCTTTTTCCCCGGTATGGGATTAGGATGTAAACAGCAAGGAATCCCTGAACCCGTTCAGGTATTGCCAGCTTCTCACCGTTTCGGTCTTGGATACAAATTGACGGAGGAAGATTTGGAAGAGACTAAGAAGGGATGGAAGGTCAATTATTTAGGAACTCTCAATAGGTACTTTGTCAAAGAGGGGGAAGATTTCCCGTACTGTGCTTTTCGGAGCCATGGATCGACGAGGAAACCAATTAAAAGCTGCCAGGGTTGGAGATCTTTTTCGACCATCAATTGTCTGATACAGAAATGGAAGAGGCAGCTAATGGGAAAAAGGAAGAAAAGAAGGTCCAAGAGGAGGATTGGGCTGACACGCTTGATGGTACCGACATGGGAGTGTTGTTTAATGAGAAAATGGCTCAATTGCATGTAACTGAACAAGACTATTTCATGATGGGTTTCAGAACACCAGCAGACTCACCAAGCTCATCGTCAATGCGGCTGCAAAGGAAGTAAAGAATTGGACCATCGAGTCTTGTAATATGCAGGTTGTCTATCCTGAGTCCAAGTTTGAGTCAGAGTCTGTAGTCAAGGACATGTCTGTTGATGCTTCTCTCCCTGCTTTTACTGTCGAGTTTGTAATTCCTTCTGCTTTTAATGAAATGAACGAAATTTTTGGTTACTCTGCTTTGTTTGATTTATTTCATACACTTTTTGACGATTTTGATTTCGACGGGAATATTCCCGAAGAAATAAAACTTTTAATAAAAAGAAAAAAAGAAATGCATGCCCAACCAATAATTAAAAAAACTTTGTCAATAAATTTAGGTAATGAAACTAACCCACAAAATAAACATATTGGTTCTTCTTTATCCTTAGTTGAACAAGAACAATTAAAAACTTTATTAAAAGAATTCAAGGATGTATTTGCATGGTCTTACAAGGATTTGTCCGAAATTAATTACGACATTGTCCAACACCATATCCCTCTATACCCCGATGTCAAACTGGTCAAACAAAAATTAAGACAGATCTGGCCAGAATGGGCTTTAAAGATCAAAAAAGAAGTTTCCAAACAGATCAATGCAAGATTTCTCATGGTAGACAGTACACCGGGGCACGCCTTCCTGTCATTCATGGATGGCTTCTCCGAGTACAACTAGATTCTCATGGATCCCGAGGATAGAGAAAAGACGACCTTCACTACACCATATGGACCTATTGTTATCGTGTAATGCCGTTTGGTTTGAAGAATACAGGGGCAACCTATTAGGGGGTTGCCACTACTTTACTGCATGACATGATACATAAGGAGGTCGAAGTGTACGTGGATGATATGATAGTCAAGTCCAAGGATTGAGATGGCCACATCACAGCACTACGAAAGTTCTTTAAAAGGATTTAAAAATACAAGATGCGACTCAATCCACAAAAGTGCTCCATCGGAGTTACTGCCAGAAAGATGATGGGATTTATGATCACTCAACGAGGTATCAAAGTGGATTCTTCAAAAATCAAAGCAATTTTAGAAATGGCTCCTCAGAAGACTGAACGAGAAGTCAGGGGCTTTCTGGGTAAGATACAATTCATCAGTCGGTTCATTGCAAAATTAACAACTACCTACGAGCCACTCTTCCGTTTGCTGAAGAAATGAGTTGAGTTTGAATGGGATCAGAAATGCCAAGACGCCCTTGATGCCGTACGATAGTATCTGCAAAATCCACCCGTTTTAGCTCCTATCGAACCTGATAGGCCATTGATCCTCTACTTGTCAGTGACTGACCCAGCTATAGGATGTATGTTAGCACAAGAAGGTGAAACTGGGATTGAAAAGGTTGTCTACTACTTAAGCAAGAAGATGACAGGGTCGGAAATACGGTACACACCACTGGAAAAGACATGCTGGGCCTTGGTTTGCACTTCCCAAAAACTAAGGCATTACATGCTGTCTTTCACAGTGAATATCATCTCCCGAATGGACCCATTAAAGTACCTGTTTGAAAAGCCAGCACTGATAGGAAGATTGGCTCGATGGTTGCTGTTATTATCTGAATTTGATCTTCAATATGTCACCCGAAAGTCAGTCAAGGATAAAGCAGTGGCAGAATTCCTGGCCGATCAATCAGTTGAAGAAGGTGAAGACACAGAGTTCCAATTTCCTGACGAACAGCTAATAAAAGTTCGGGATGACAAGTGAACTCTATATTTTGATGGCGCATCCAATCAATATGGCTATGGAATAGGAGTTCTTCTTGTCATTCCTGACAAATCACACGTTCTGTTGTCCCTAAAGCCTAATTTTGAAGTCACCAACAATCAGGCTGAGTACGAAGCATGTTTAGAAGGATTAGAGGCAGCCCTGGAATTAGGGGCAACGAGGTTGGATGTTATCAGAGATTTAGCACTGGTAGTTTTACAAGCACAAGGATATTTTTGGATGACAATAGGACAGACTGTATACAGTTTGTACGGAGGTGTCATAAGTGTTAGATTCATGCGAACCTTATGCACGTTCCTCCATCTCAAGGTATAACCTAACGTCACCATGGCCGTTTTTAGTATGGGGCATCGATGTGATCGGCAAGCTAACACCAAAGGCATCAAATGGACACGAGTTCATCTTAGTGGCCATTGATTACTTTACTAAGTGGGTGGAAACAGCCTCCTACTCAGTATTGAAAGCCTCTCATGTTGCTAAGCTCATCAAACAAAACATCATTTGTCGGTATTGGGTCCCCCATGAGGTCATCTCAGATAACGGCTCGCATTTTCAAGAAGAGGTCCTGGATCTTTTCGAAGAATACTGGATAGTAGCCCACAAGTCCTCACCATATCGGACGCAAACTAATGGGGTAGTCGAGGCAGCAAACAAAAAAATCAAGAAAATTCTGCAAAAGACAATCGATTCACATAAGGATTGGCTGGAACATCTACCATTTGTACTTTGGGGGTATAGAATATCAATCAGAACTTCAACTGGAACAACACCATACTCTTTAGTATACGGGATGGAAGTTGTGCTTTCCATTGAGGTGGAAATTCCTTCTCTAAGAGTAGTGGCCGAAACCACTATTTCAGAAGCAGAATGGCAGAGGAACCGAATGGAAGAGTTGCTCTTATTTGATGAAAGAAGACTGTAGGCACTATTTTACGTACAAGGATACCAAAGGAGGATAGCTTGAGCATTCAATAAGAAGGTCAAGACCCGAGATCTCAGAGAAGGGGATCTGGTTCTTAAGGAAATCAGAGCTCCTATCTTTGACCCGAGAGGCAAGTTCAAGCCAAACTGGTCCAGACCGTTTCTCATCAAAACCATCATGACTGGTGGTGCAATCATTATTATGGATTTGGAAGGCAATGTGTTTTCCACTCCAATTAACCACGATCAACTCAAAAAGTATTATCCTTGAGATAAAAATAAAGAGAAGTTAAAAGTTCACTGAGTTGAAAATCGATAAGGCAACTCAGGCAAAAGTTAGAACAGCCTACAAAGCCGAAAATCCAAAAGGGCGACCTTGGTAAAAGTTAGGACATTAAAAAAAGAGAGTGTAAATACCAGAGTGAAAACCAAGCCCGTACTACGTTATAGCCTGATTCTACTTTTTGGGATACGTAGGCAGCTTCTTTTGAGAAGTCCGACCACATTCTATGTTTTAAACCATTTTGAATTCGAGTAAGGCCAAGGAAAATTTATCTTTGAATTCTGATAATAAAGTCATTCAAATTTTGGATAAATTTAAACCATTTTGAAAGTGGGAGTTTTTTATTGCTTTAATTAGAGCTACAAAGTTTTTAAAGGGAGGGCACGTAAGTTCCAAACTCTACAAACAAAAGAGGAAAGCTATGAAATCTTTAAGACAAAGCAAGAGGCCTCAAATCCTTCTCCTTTTTGCTGCTTGTTTTCCTTTTTCTTTATCTTTCTTCTCTCGATCCTGCGTCAACCATGTCTTGTACTCAGCAGCAAGATCGGGACATTGCAACTCCTACATTTTCATACGTGAACGAGAGGGACAGGCATCTCGATACAGTGTTAAAAATGGAGCCCGCAGCGCAGATGAGAATAGACGACCTCGAATATGGGAAAGATGATTTTACTGCGGCCAAACTGTCGCATGATCCGATGGGGATAATATAAAGTAGTCTAACGCAGACCAATCAATAGAACACTAGGGTGATCCATGGTAGTCAGAGTCTGCCAGGTGATATCTGGGCCAGTCAGGGATGAGAGATACTATCGCCAGGCTGCCTCTGTGGTGCATACTGATAACAGAGGCCGTAAAGAAAAGCTGCAGCACTGTGTCCATCAGTAGGTGATTTTTGTACAAAGTTTACCTTCTGCATCAGCCAGATCTGCAACAAGAGTTAGAACAATGAAGGAGAAACCGTACAATATGACAGAAGTCTGATAAAAGTTCAAAGTTTACCTAAAGAGGTAAGGGGCTACCAGTAAAAGTAGCGGTCTCACCACGATGAACGGCATCTAGACCCAACAGTGTCTCGGCTAGGACAAGTGGTACAAAGTCCTTCCCCATCCACATCTGGCCAGTAATGTTAACTAATGCACAGCTAACCCGCCCATCAGAAGGGACAAGAAGATACTGGGCAAGAAGACAAAAGCAAAGAGCATAACGTCGCCGCAGCTGAAAGTCGAGGTCACTAAGGTCATCGGTAGGACGAAATCTGTCAATGATCCAGGGTATGTCAAGACAGCCATCCTGTGTCAAAAGAGAGGCCTCCATTCTGGATAGACCACAAAGCTGTATCACCTGCTGACGGGTTGAAAGAAAGAAAGTGGGAACCACAAAGGAGCTTCAAGGGGCCAAATCCAAAATGGCAGCAAACTCCTCCATAGTGGGGCATACCTCTTCAAGGCCGAACCAGAAGACGTGGGATTGCGGGTCCCACATCTGAGCAACTTCTTTCATCAAAGGCCCGTCAATCTTTACGGCCATGAGAGGAAATAAGGAGTTGATACTGAAAGGGGCGAAGTTTAAACGTTCGACATGAGAGAATGCCTTGATCTATGAAGAAAGGGGATTAGCCATCTGGGTCAAAATAACAGAAAATGGGGAATCCAGTGCTGTATTTATAAGGCAGAAAAAGGCGAGAAATCAAAATTTCGGCAAAAGGTACGTTCAATGTGGCAACTGCCACCTTGGAGTTGGCGACCACCAACTCTAAAAGTTTGTACAGTGACATAAGTCCATTAACTAGGCAATCTCCATGTTATAAATGGCAACCGCCATGTCAATCTCCTTGGAAGTGGCAACCACCATGTTATGTTATGGCGACCGCCATGTTTGAACATAGCGGGTGTGTGTTAGTTTGTAGTTTATGTGATCTGTATAAATTGTGGCATCTGAATTATGCATCCAAGACAGTTTGAGCAGCAAAAAAGAGAAAACCATACAACAGATAAACATGTAAAGTAATAAATGGCGCTAAGTCCTAAAATGCATCAAAAGTGGTAGAATATATCAAAATGTAACCAGGACACCCAGGCCCAATAAAATAGTAAACTAGGGCACGTAGGCCCATGGATCAAGTAAATGTATCAAATCGGGGCACGCAGGCCCATAAAGAGTAAATGAATCTAAATGAAAGTGAAAAAGTAACTAGGGAGGGGGGGCTCTCTCTCTCTCAGGAATGTCTCTGGCGGACCCGGCAGGAAGAAAGACCGGTCTCGTCCGAGCTATCATCCTCAAAGAGCCAATCAAAGTCATCACCGTCATCACTACCCGAGGAAGAGGACATGACTCTGGATTGGCTCCAAGCAGAAGAGATGGATCCCCAGGAACGAGCTCTGGAGGAAGCAGCATGGGGTCCACAACCTCGAGCCGGAGCAGGAGCAGGAGGTTGAGCAGGAGCCTGGGGCAGAGCAGCAGCAACCACAGGTGGCTGTCAAAAGAGACAAAGGGTAAGAAAGTGGTATGAAATAAAACCGAGACCAAAGAGAAAGACACTCACCAGTAGAGGGATGAAAGGAACCCCAGCTGCACGCAGAGCAGCATTCTGCTGGCGAATCAAAGTCCGCATGCTGCTCACTACCAGCATGAGGCGATCCAACCAAGCCTGATCCGCCTGTTAAAATGAATAAAGAACTAAGCAGTTTAAATCAAAAGCAGAAAAGAAAGTAGCGAGGAAAAGAACGAACCTGAGCATATACTGGCTGGAACTTCGAAACCGAGGGAACCGGAATGGGGATGTCGAAAGGATACCCAACAACGATGGTCGGCACGGTCCAGGGTATCTCGACAGCTCCAACTCTAACTCCCCCAGCAGCAGCAGCAGCGGGTCCCGCTCCAACATCAGCAGCCGCACCAATACCAGCTCCCTCATCCTCTGGCATCCATCTCCTCCTCCCACCACCTGGGGCAGTCGGGCCAGGTCCTAGTGGTCCTAGTAAGTGGACCTGAACCCAGGTAGTGTAATCTCCCTCCGCCGCCAGCAGGTCAGTATAGACACCCCAATTTGACCCCGCCTAATCTTAGGCGAATCCGATGATGAAAATAGAGGGATTAGTGCCTCCGTACGATCCTCGGGAAGTGATCCAAGCTCAGTATTTGAACCCAGAACCTTCAAACCAATAAATTTTGACGAACCATCGAAACTTGCTGCCCAAGTAAGGCGACTGCCAACTTGCATTGTGGCGCCCACCATAGAACTTTGTAGAAACCCGAGCCCAAAGTGGCGACCGCCATCTTCCATCGTAGCGACCGCCCACTCCCATTATGACAACCGCCATAGAACTTTGTGGAACCTTTCAAAAACATGGCGACCGCCAACTTGCATTTTGGCGACCGCCAACTCCAAATGGCCTGACGTGTCCCAAAACGTGGTAACATTTCATTGGTTGAAGAATTCTATAAATACTGTACCCCAGCGTACGTTTCTAGTACGAATTTTGAGTGAGAGAGACTCTGCCGATACATTGAGCGATCCCGAACCCCGACGCCAAATTCCTGCTGAAATACCGAGTCCCGAACCCCTAATGCCTACATTGAAGCCTACATTGCCTGGATCACCCCTCGAGAATTGGCATGCCGAGGCACATTCCATAACTTGAGGATTCCCCGACAATCTAAGTACCCCGTTCAGATCTCCGATCTTTCTAAACTCCACTTTCTCTCTTTGGAGTGATCGGGTTAGAATTCAATTTCCAATCACATATTTCTTTTTATTACATTCTTGTTTTACTTATCAATTGCTTTATTTATATTCTAGTATTTCATTTAATT